>CAJNDS010002258.1:147940-538605 GCA_905221605.1 Symbiodinium natans
TCTCTGTGGTGGGTCTCCTGTGTGCCTCTGTGGATCTCTGTGTGTCTCTTTGTGTCTCTGTGTGTCTCTGTGTGTCTCTGTGTGTCTCTGTGTGTCTCTGTGTGTCTCTGTGTGTCTCTGTGTGTCTCTGTGTGTCTCTGTGTGTCTCTGTGTGTCTCTGTGTGTCTCTGTGTGTCTCTGCGTGTGTCTGCGTGTGTCTGCGTGTGTCTGCGTGTGTCTGCGTGTGTTTGTGTGTGTCTGTGTGTGTCTGTGTGTGTCTGTGTGTGTCTGTGTGTGTGTGTGTGTCTGTGTGTGTCTGCGTGTGTCTGTGTGTCTGTGTGTGTCTGTGTGTGTCTGTGTGTCTGTGTCTTTGTGTGTCTGAGTGTCTGTGTGTGTCTGTGTGTCTGTGTGTCCGTGTGTCCGTGTGTCCGTGTGTCCGTGTGTCGGTGTGTCCGTGTGTCCGCGCGTCTGTGCGTCTGTGTGTCTGTGTGTCTGTGTGTCTGTGTGTGTGTGTGTGTCTGTGTGTCTGTCTGTCTGCTTGTCTGTCTGTCTGTCTGTCTGTCTGTTTGTCTGACTGTCTGTCTGTCTGTCTGTGTGTGTGTGTGCGTGGGGTGGTGTGTGGGGGGGTGTGCGTGGTGGGTAGGTGGGTGGGTGGGCGGTGAGTGCAGGGCGGGCGTCATGGGCGTGGGCGTCATGGGCGTGGGCGTCATGAGCGTGAGCGTGAGCGTGGGCGTGGGCGTGGGCGTGGGCGTGGGCGTGGGCGTGGGCGTGGGCGTGGGCGTGGGCGTGTTGCATGGTATGCCTGTTGATATGCGAATTGGTATGCGTGTTGGTATGCCTGTGTTGGTATGCGTGCTGGTATGCGTCTGCCAAGCTTTCCCATAAAATCTGCACCCTGAAAGCCCACAGTTTCATTGATGGGTTCTGCGTGTGACCATCTGGCAGTAGATCCTTGCAGCTAAAGCTTGCTTGTGCCAGGGCTCAGGGCGAAAACTCTCATCTGTGGGATTTCTTCAGTGCTGATGGTGTCGCATGAAGGCCTGGATCTCTCAATTCCAAGCCTGCTTGGAGCTTCACGTACATGCTGCTCAACGTTGGCATTGCTGTCATCAGGCGGACAGCAGACGCAAGTGTTTCCGCGTGTCCTTGATGGTAGACATCGGAATACGAGAGACAAAACCCAACCTGCCCGCTTTCCAGCCTGACCAAGCCTCTCCCATCCTAGTCTCCAAACCTGAGCCTCCAAACCCAAAACAGGCCGCCTAAAACTCCACACTCACCCATGCATGGCAACGCAGCCTCGGCGTAGCCAAGGTACCATCCTCACAGCTTTGCGAGATGTAGTTTTATGGGTTCAGGGTTTAAGGGAAATGCAACCCTGAACGTTCCTGAGGCTTGTGCCTTCGAGTTCTCCGGATTGCAGCTTAGAGGATGTATCTCGTGCTTTCACGGCTTGGTAACTATATCAGAAAGTTGGGCTTAACGGTTGCGAGTCACGAGCCATGCTGCAAAATGGGCTTTCTACGGGTCACAAAACATTGTAGTCGTTTCGCTTGTAGCCACAGCCTAAATTAGGATACTGCGCACAGTCATTGAGCTTTCAGGTTTCGGGTGGCTTGCGAGAGAAACATTCGCCCAAAGACGTCCATATGTTGAGGGGTTACGCTGGGGAAGCACAAAGTTTGTGGGAAGTTGGCGGGCAACAGTAGCTCTAGAAGAAGTTTCCGGACAATGTCAAACATGAGTCGAACTCATTCTGAAGGTCACAGCCAGGAGATCACAAGAGTCGCATGTAGACAAATTCGAGCACTACAGAACTAGGTAGCTTTGGCATGTGCAGATGGCAGTGAGTGGGTATGGGGTTGATTTCAATCTTATTCGCATCTATAGCAGTTCACAAGCCCGACAAAACTGGAGGCATGAAGCAGACGTAGACAGGCGCATGAGCAGCTTCCCGCCAAAAAATGACGCCGGATATGAAGGGCCAAAGAAAACCATAACCCCAAGAACAGCGGCCTCACTCCTCGCCGAGGAGGCAGCGCCTGAATGCAGAACGATGACGTTTTTAAGTTTTAAAGTGCACGCTGCGTGTGCTACACTACTTCAAGGACCGTCGTGCGCCACTGGGCACTCAAGCTTTTCTATGTCACATACCTGTAGCAGGTCGAGGGGCTCAAGCCAAATGTGCTAAGGTCGAGGCCCTGCTGGCGCTGCAGTGACCCCGCCGGATCCGCAGGGTCCCAGGAGTAGACCTTGCGGACCTGCGAGGCTGACACTCGCGCAAGCAGTCCAAAGTACGAGTACAGTATGTTGAAGAAAATGCCATCTACGTTGTACTCAGCATCGCCCTTAGCTCACAAACGCGGGCCTTTATCCGGCGGGTCACGCTGCGGCCGCGGCAGCCGCCCCCCTGTCTTTAAGATGTGTCATGATGGGCTACGGCTTTTGGGGTATCGGATTTGGGGTTTATAGGGGTTTATAGGGGTTAAGGGGTTCAGGGACTTGGGCTTCAAGAGCTACCCAAAGCCGTCACCCCCACGCAGAATTTGACTAGGGTCTTAGGGCCCAGGAGCGTTTTCTTCCCCCCTGCAGGTGCAGCAACCAAACACCTAAACGTCTAACATCTAGATACCTAACCCCTCAACTCTAAGGAATGCCTGCGGGCCCACAATCCCCCATGTGAACTGCGGTTTGGGGCTTGATTCGGGCTACATAAAGCTCAACTCTCTAAATCTTCCTGTTGTGTCTTTGACAAAGGCGACGAAGTAATGGTATATGCAAAGCTTTCTTTTAAGCTTACGCCGAAGCTTTGGGGTTAGGGCTTAAGGCTGCAGATTTGGCTTTCTTGCCCCTGAAGTAGCTACCCACACCCTTAGCTGCACCCAGTAGCCTGACGCCCCCACGCCCGACATCCAACACAGAAGTCAGGAGGTCAGCAGAAATGCTGGCGCAGAGTTTGCCTGCACATGCCTGTGAAGCCTTCTTGAATTCGTGGTTCACTTAGACTTGTAATTCATATCGCCCTGGAAATCAACGCAGCGGTGAACCGAACATCTGCGAAATGACTACCTTTGAAACAGCTTCGCATCCTGGCGGACTGCCTCCATCGACTATCTAACTGTTGATGAGCAGGGGCGGTAGCAAAAAAAAAAGAAGCCAGGGAGTTGGGAGAAGAGCTCTAGATTGCCGTGGCCAACTTTGTTGTGATACCCCGAACCGCAATAACCCTCGGCGTGGGCTTTGGGGTTGGGGGGGCTTCGGCGCTGGGCTTTGCAAGATGGCCTTAAAGACGTAGCACAGCTTCTGATGCTGAACGACGCTGACTGGTTCGGAAAGCAGCCCCACAACAATGCAAGCTTGCCGGGCCCCAGAAATCATGAAACGTCCCGAGCCAGCCCGCTTCTATCGGATCTATCGCCCAGGCTGTAAGTACCCAGACCTATAAGCTCCAACCCTGGACCTCCCAAGCAGTTGAGAACCCTAAACCGCCGCCGCAGAAAACGCTGAATGAATATCTCGCAAGCCCCCACGCTTTCCGGCACCCGGGGCTCCAAGTGCCTGCATGGCCGACCTCTCAGCGGGAGACCTAGGGGCGAAGAGCGGCGTAAGGCTTATGGCTAAATCTCAAGACCTGCCCCTAACGAAAGAAAATGCACATGAGGGTTTTGGGCTTTAGGGCTTCATCAGATCGAGTTCGGTCGTGTTCGGTCGCTGAAAGCGCAATGCACTAGCATGGGTGGTGCACATGTCCTGGGCTTCATCAAGGGCCTGAAGCAGCTGAAGCCGCTGGACATGTTTAACGGCTGCAAGGACTTACTTTTTCTGTTGAACAGTACAGCCTGATTTGCACATGTTTACTTCGGACCGATGGTCGGTGAGAACTGCCAGGGCCTCAGTGTTTGGCACATTCCAAAGATGTTCCCCCCCACCCCCAGCCTGCCCCCTCCCCCTCCGATGGGAGGGGGGACCCAGCTGGTGCTCATGATACTCGGGGGCGAGTTGTCCGGACAACTTCATTTGGGTGTGGTGCAGGGATGGGGGGGCTTCTCAGCAGATGCTCACGATGCTCATGATGCTCGGGGGCAAGTTGTCCGGACAGCTGAGCTGGGGGTTGTGAATGGAACACGCGTCGCGTTGCACGGTGTGCTCAATAAAGCTTTTGAAACCCAGGCTGGATTGGTGAAACGCACTCCGTCGCTGTGTTCCGGCCCAGAGCTTGCACCTGATCCACAGAGGCGACAGTTTTTCTTGCTCACCCCCCACTCCGTGGGTTTGCAAGAAGCCAATGCACAGGCTGGTAGCCTGAACGAATCGTTTTCAGTGAACGTGCGAGTTCCAGTTTCACTGCAGTGAACGCGGGGGGGGGGGGGGGGGCGGGTTGGAATGCCGGTCGCTTCAACGCACAACATGTTCCCCACACCACAATGGGGGCGGGGGGCGGGGGGCGGGGCGGGCGGGGGGCGGGGGCGGGGGCGGGGGGGGGCGGGGGGCGGGGGGGGGCGGGGGCGGGGGGGGGGGGCGGGGGGCGGGGGGCGGGGGGCGGGGGGCGGGGGCGGGGGGCGGGGGGCGGGGGGCGGGGGGCGGGGGGAGAAAAGGGTGGGGGGCGGGGGGCGTGAGGCTGGTTGGGGGGGGGGGTTGGGGGGGTAGGAGGGAGGGTCTATTCGACGGCGGACGGCTTGAATTTCCGGGAAGCAGCTTGGAATTTAATGGTTTTTAATGTACTTAATGTTTTCTAAAGGCCTTCACATATTTCATGCATTAAAATATTTCCAAAAGGCCCGCGCATTAAACACATTTAAAAATGACCTCCATGCTGGGGGTTTACATATTTAATGTGTTACATATATAATGTAATGAGAATATTCCTGTATTCAATGTTTTGTGGGTTTCAAGAGCCAGCCCGGAATTCACTGCATTTGAGAAAGTTAAAGTGTTTAATATTTCTAGAAGGCCCGCACATCACATAGATTAAAATATTCAACTCCAGGAATATCTTAAAAATATAAGTATATTTAATATAGGTAATGCATTTAATGTATAAAGAGTGTATGTAATATGAAAATGTGTGTTGGTTTCAGGAAGCAGCGTCGAATTCAATGAAGTCAAAAAACTTAATGTATTTAATATTTCCAAAAGGCACGCGCATTGAATATGTCAAATATTACATTCCAAGGCTGGGCCACAGGCCAGATCCCGAAATCAATTTACGTATAAACCCGATAATTTGGGCGCAAGCTATTTGGTCAAGCTCTTTGAACTTGACCAATAACTGCCAATAACTCGCGCCAAAACATGGCGACAAATGTCCGGGTTTACAGTGGCTCTTTGAAATTGACCAAATAGCTCACGCCAAAACATGGCGAACAATCTCCGGGCTTAGAGCGTGTTCAGTCTGAACGCCCTCCGGGCTCGCCACCACACAAAACATGTTTAAAGCCTAAAACCCTCGAGATATACACCCCCAAAAACCAAAGCGAAAGTAAGACACAAATAAACGTCTTTACCGAAAACATGTTTACAGCCGAAAAGCTCTTATGGATGCTAGCTGAAGAGCTAAAAAAACCTGCTTTTAGGGGAGCAGGTCTCACCCTGCGAGCACGAAGGGAGGAGACACGCAGACAAACCTCCAGGGCCCTCACCAAGCCCTACGAGCACGGAGGGAGGGGACATGCGACAAGCCCTCACCTGGCCCGAATCCATGTTTCAAGTTTAACTAGGCCGGAGTTGTTTCCTTGCAATCCATCCCCTGACGCCATGACCAAAAAGCTCGCGCCAGCATGGTTCCTTTCCCGCATACAATGGCCAACTAGCACGAGACGTAAGTGCCATGTATTTTCAGAATTATTTTCATCTTGTCACAGGCAATTTCCTTTGACAAACGGGTGCCCCATACAATGCTAGAGGCCTGGATTTGAGGCCGCCCTCTACTTCCCCTCTTCCCGGTTGGTTCTTAATATCATCTTCCGCCAAACGGGGCGCAGGGACGTAAGCCATCTAGGGGCGAAACATCTCAATTTACTACCACCCTCTTCTAGGGGAGGCAAGTTTATTTCCCTTCGTGGGATGTTTGGGCACGATCTTTTCGCACAAAAAAGGGGGGATGTTTTAGCAAGGTCTTTTCGCACAAAAGGAGGTTGGCTTAAGTAAATTCGTCGGAAGAGCAGTCGTTGCAACGAAATGAAGACGAAATGAACAGAAAAGCCAGGCGGAGCCAATGCAACGAAATGAAGACGAAATGAACGGAAGACATCGGAATCGTGGCAACTAAATGAACGCAGTAAACTCCCGCCGGTATCATCGCAGCGAAAAATTGGGGCCTAATCGCGTCATATAGGGGCCTACTTAACTAGCCTGGGCAAGTTGGGTATAGAGTATCAAGGGATGACATTGCGGCAGGGCTTCAGTGACTAAGTGTTTAGTGTGGTCCGGGGCTTCAGTTTATATGACATAAGTGTTTCTGGAGGTTTGAGGTTGGGGGCTTCAAAGGTTGGGGTGCAGGAATCTTTTAGGTCTAGCGCTTGCAGGATCCTTATGGGTGTCGAGTTTGAAGGCGCAGCCTCCCCATCCTTGCAGGCGCGCGCTTGCTTGCCGCAGCCGCGCAGGCGGCTGCGGCAAGGTTGCGTCCACGTCGGTAAACGGGAGGAAAGTTGGCCTCCGCGCGTGCGGGTTCTAGCCGAAGCCCCAAAGCATATAGAGTGCCACTTCGGGTTGAGCTCTGTGCGAACTTTGGGACTTCATGCGAAGCATGATGTGAAGATGTTGTTTCGGGAGGGCACACAGCCTGAACACAATGGAGTCTACTGGGGACGTGAATAGGGCCACCTTTGCACCAATAGGCACCCCTTGAATACATTTTGCTGGATGGGATACTTCTTTGTAGCCTACCCTACACACCCTAGACCCAAAAGCTTTAAACCCGAGGTGAAAGCACGATTAGCGGCCAAGTTTCGGCCGGAAGTTGACCGGCGATGCTGGCGCCTGTGGAGTGGTTGCGGGGCTTGGGGATGGAGCTGAAGGCCGCGGTGTGGCCGGGACTTGGGGACTGGGACTTTGAGGGTCCGTGTTCAAGGCGACAGCGCATTCTGGACTGGGCTTAGGATTGAGTGGATGAGTTTAGGACGTAGGGCACATGGAGTTTTTTGTGGGGAGAATTCTTTCTTCCAGGCATTTGTTCTCTGCCACACCCGAAACCCTGAACCCCAAACCCGCAACCCGGAACCCTACAACCTTATCAAACCCTAAACCCCAAATTCTGAACCCTAAACCCTAGTTCAACCCTAAACCCTGAATTCTGCGCCCTGAACCCTTGTCAAACCCTAAATTTTAAACCCTGAACCCTGAACCCTAAACCCTGAACTCTAAATAGATGAAGAGTAGAGTGGTCAGGGGCTCACGTCGCTCATGTCAACATTCTCAAGCAGGGGTCGCCAACGACTAAACACAAAGGACCTCATTTGGCATACTTGGAGGTTCATGGGTACTTGGAAGTAGGGTTATGTAGGTCACCCCAATGTGTCTCGGGGTAAGGCATGACGGCATGTGAAGCCAAAAACAACCAAATCCAAATCCATCATTTAAACAAGCTCATGCTTCGAAACGCCCAGGATACGCCGAGCGGCGGTCGCATTTTGGACGAAAGCTGTATTGCAAAAGCGCGGGCTTGGGCGCGGATTTCTCAGGATCGCAAATTACATGGCTTTGGCTTCGTGCATGGTGTCGAATCGCGCTCTCGTCTAGGGCCCCATGCATAGTTTTGCGGTGTTTACGCTTCCCGCCTAAGTCCCATGCGCGTTTCGAAGCTTTCAATGGTAAGCATGCGGAACACGTGGCAAGCGCGTTTTGGTCCGTTGGATGGTAGCGCGCGGCCCGACTACGGGATTTGAAACTCGCGATGTTGCAAACCGCGCTCTTGTCTAGGCGCTGTGTGCATCGACGTTGAACATCCTCGTAATCGTCGCTTGTGGACATCTGGGTTCGAGCGAAATGCCAGACCGTCGTTTTTGGACGTCTGATGACGTCTGGGTTCGCGAAACGCGAACCTGTCGTCGCTTTTGGACGTCTGGGTTCGCCGAAAGGGCGACCACCGCATCAACAACACTGCGATTGCGTCCTTGGTTGGTACTCAGTTGCCGCAACCACTAAGCTAAGGCTCCCTCCTGGAGGATTCCACGAATCCCCTCTGCATTCCCAACCCTCATCACGTCTACAAGCCCGCGAAATTAGCATAGGTTATCACAAGTGTATTCCCGGGCCCTTCACGGGTTCAGTAGAAGCAGGTATCTTAGGCCCTTGTCGTGGTCCCTGAGTGACAGTAGACCTGCGTGAATGGTTCTCCTACGGGGCAAAGTTGGCCTTTTCAGTTCCGAAATCTTAAGCACCTGGAGGGCTCCAGGGTTTTTAGGCTTCGATCTGGGTTTGGGGCAGGTACAGGTTGGGGGTTCAAGGCTCAGGGGTTAGGGCTCGCCCCTTCCGTTCAACTGTGTGAGTCGAAACCCATCATCGAAACCCTCAACAGCAGCTTATGGCCTGCACTGGCCGCCAGCTGCCTCAGCCTGCTCAGGACGATGTTCATAGCGTTGTGGAGTTGGGCGATGTTCAAAGGGTTGTGGAGTTGAGGGATTAAGGGGCCGTAGATGTCCGGCATGGCTTTATCAGGGCTTTCGGGTTTTGGGGGTCAAGGTTTGTTGGGTTTTCGGTTTTCGGAAGGGTTCAGGGATGTGGATGATGTAGGTCTCACCAGTCTGTTTTGGGATAAGGCATGACGGCATGGCACCGTGAAGACAAAAAACAACCAAATCCAAATCCATCGTTTCTACAGTCTTCATGTTTCTGCCGCTTGTGCGATGTCATCGCAGCAGCTGTTGCAGGCTGCATTTTCCGCCTTGCAGTCGGTCAGCCCCAAACGGTGTGCCAACATTAGGTTTGCTTACGCCCAGAGTGAGAAGGTGTGACGCACGCGAAGCATGCGCGAAACGCCCACGACACGCCGAGCGGCGGTCGCATTGGCCGGACCGGAGAGAAAGGAAAGAAGGGTAGGGGAGTTTGCAGTGGGTGAGTCGAGCTTGCGGGCTCGCAGGTGGACTAAGCCTACCCGCTCTGTTCAAGAATGTGACACATCAGTTGCCAAAGTCCACAGGAGAATTTTTGATCAAGGCGACCGAATAGAAAACCCTGAAAAACAATCACATCGCTTTGCTGCAAGTACAAGAAAGATGTCAAGATACTCCCGCACCATTACATCAAGCTCTTGCATCAAGATGACAGTGTGAAAAATGTTGGCAGGTGGCAGAGGAACTGCGGACAAAACGTTGCCAAAGTACCCGTGGGCCTTTGGGTCAACGAGACCAGACAGCATACAGAAGCAGTCACCACAAGAACTCTTGACAAATCCGTTGCCAAAGTACCCGTGGGCCTTCGGGTCAACGTGACTAAACAAAAGACTCGTAAAAGCGTCGCGTCGCAATTGTCAAACATTGCAAAGCTACCCCCGCCCCCTCCCATCACGATCTTGCATCAAGCGACGACGTGACAAAATTGTCGGCAAGTGGCAGTGGAACCGCGGACAACACGTTGCCAAAGTACCCGTGGGCCTTTGGGTCAACGAGACCAGACAGCATACAGAAGCAGTCACCACAAGAACTCTTGACAAATCCGTTGCCAAAGTACCCGTGGTGGGCCTTCGGGTCAACGTGACCAAACAAAGGACTCGGAAAAGCGTCGCGTCGCAATTGTCAAACATTGCAAAGCTACCCCCGCGCCCTCCCATCACCCCCTTGCATCAAGCCACAATGTGACAAAATTGTTGGCAAGTGGCAGAGGAACCGCGGACAAAACGTTGCCAAAGTACCCGTGGGCCTTTGGGTCAACGAGACCAGACAGCATACAGAAGCAGTCACCACAAGAACTCTTGACAAATCCGTTGCCAAAGTACCCGTGGGCCTTCGGGTCAACGTGACCAAACAAAGGACTCGGAAAAGCGTCGCGTCGCAATTGTCAAACATTGCAAAGCTACCCCCGCCCCCTCCCATCACGCCCTTGCATCAAGCGACGACGTGACAAAATTGTCGGCAAGTGGCAGTGGAACCGCGAACACAACGTTGCCAAAGTACCCGTGGGCCTTCAGGTCAACGAGACCAGACAGCATACAGAAGCAGTCACCACAAGAACTCTTGACAAATCCGTTGCCAAAGTACCCGTGGGCCTTTGGGTCAACGTGACCAAACAAAAACTCGTAAAAAGCGTCGCGTCGCAATTGTCAAACATTGCAAAGCTACCCCCGCGCCCTCCCATCACGCCCTTGCATCAAGCGACGACGTGACAAAATTGTCGGCAAGTGGCAGTGGAACCGCGGACAAATCGTTGCCAAAGTACCCGTGGGCCTTTGGGTCAACGAGACTAGACAGCATACAGAAACAACACCACAAGAACTCTTGACAAATCCGTTGCCAAAGTACCCATTGGGCCTTCGGGTCAACGTGACCAAACAGAAGACCCCTAAAATCGTCACGTCGCAATTGTTAAAACGTTGCGAAGTTAATTCCTCCCGCGCTCTCGCATCACGCCCTAGCGACTATGTGACATGACCAGGAGCTCAAATCCTTGTAATTCAGATAAGAGAAATGCCGAAAGCGTAGCTTAAAGAACTGACCCAAGGGCACCTTCATCGTCGGACGACGTAGCGATCGGCTAAGCCTAGGCCTCAGGGATGCTGGGGGCAGAGCTGAGAGGAGTTTTTAGGGTTTAGGGTTTACGGATTAGGGTTTAGGGCTTAGGGATTAGGGTTTACGGTTTAAGAATTAGGGATTAGGGTTTAGGGTTTATTGGGTTCAGGGTCTGCTGTTCCGGCATGGAGTACACTTCCCCTACCCTCCAAAACTGGCACCCCTTAGGTTCAAAAACCTTCGAGCTTTTTAGCGCCCCTGATACCAACAAGCCCTAAGGCTCAAAACCCCAACCAAAATCCCTAAACCCCTAAACCCTAAACCCCCAATGCCCTTTCTTGACTTGCTTAGGCATGGGCCGCTTTTGCTTGGTGGCCTGCCGATCATCTGCCTTAGAGACGACGTTCAGTGGATTAGGGGCGGTTTCAAGTTTAGGGTTTAGGGTGTAGGCGCAGGGTTTAGGGTTTAAGGTTTAGAGTTTAGAGTCTAGGAAGACACCTTGAAGATGCCTTACATGACAGCTGCTCTGACAAGTATTCTGGCTTTCGCAGGGTATGCCCCCGAGCTTCCGAACACTAAAGCGGTCGACCCACACAAATCTTCCATGCGTCAACAAAAGGGTTTGCGTTTCGCGCCTGGGGCCTTGGGGTTTGGGCGTTTAGGGTGCATGGCGAGGATTGTCTTGAAACATTGGCGTTTAGGTATTTACTTGCGTTTATTTTAGGGTGGACGGTTCCAGGGTTTGGGATTCAGGGCTCCGGCAACTGAAGCAGTGGTCCCGATGGGGTGGCGTGTTGAACATTTCGTGTGTGCTCGGGGCCTTTGGGGCTTAGTTTTGTATAGCATCCCCTAAAGCGAAACCCCAAACCACACCCCCCCCCCGCAACAATAACCCCAAACCTTTTTCGGACCTTTCTAGGATGTTGTTGGCCTTCCTGACTACTCCTCGATTCGAGGATGTCTCTGAGGTTGGTTAGGCCTTGAGGACTTGGATGGACAGTCAAGCGATGGTTGGGCCACTGGGATTCATACGAAAAACCGAACCCGAAAAAACGAAAGAAGGCCACCTAGAATGGCCTGGATCCAGAGCAGACCCAGTGGCTGCTGAGACCGCAGAGACCAAGCTTCATCACCTCTTGGCCCAAAACAAAACCACACCACAAAAACCCTCGTCCGAAGTCCACTCAACGATGACAGCAGCTGCGCTCTGCAAGTGCATGCAGCCCTCACGTGTAACCTTAAAATCCTAAACCTGCCCAAGCCCGAGGATCCAGCAGAAAGGCATGCTGGGGAATCGCAGGCCGCGGCATCAGGACAACATAGACCCTCCTGTAAGGGCCTTTGGACATTGTAGGGGGTCTGTCACGCTCATGTTGGAAACACATCCTGCCCATGTACCCGCCAAAGTTCAAGGCTGTTTTTGATCCACTTTGCCCTGGTAGCTGCACTTGACCGCAACAATCTTGCCTGCCACAACATGCCGTGAAGTGAAACGGTGCAACGATAACTCAGCGGCTACGGTGTAGGATTCCACATCGCAACAAATGAGTGAAAGCCAGCCACATGCATCGCAGAAGTTAAGCCATAAACACATTACAATACGCCCAAAAACGCATGTTCCAAAGATGCATGTTATATCCAAGGATTTGTGTTCCAAAAAGGTAAAAAATGTTCTGGAAATGCCCAGTTTCCTCACGTGACATGCATTCTTGAAACATGCAGTTTGGGAACATGCCTTTTGGGATCCGGTATGAATATGTTTTTCTTCCTGGTCCTGGGCTTCTTTGGGTTTAGGGTTTAGGGTTCAGGCTAAGTTTAAGGTTCGGGTTTAGTTTACGGTTTGGGCTGTGTCTTGTCCAAAAAGCCATGTTGTATAAAAGCGCTTTTTTGTGGGGGCCTGGCTGAAGTTGCGACGGGTCTGTGTCTTTCTTCTCACCCGAAACCCTCAAAGAAAGAAGCCCCTAAGATCAACAACAGTTGTTGCACCAACATTTGCAGGTTGGAGCTCTTGGAGCCCCAGCATCAACTGCAGCCTTCCACCCCCCCCCCCCTCCCCAGCCCTCCCACCCCCACCCACGGGCCATCACCGGCACATGCGCTTTTGGCCATGCGTTTTGGGGACATGCGTTTTCGAAGATGTGTTTTGGGGACATACGTTTTCGAAGATGCGTTTTGAGGACATGCGTTTTCGGACATGCTTTTCCGGGGAGGCTGATACGCGTTTTTCATTGTAAAATGCATATTCCAGCCTTCTGGGGCCGCAGGCTTCTGATTAAGCTGCGGTGTTCCAAAGGAGGCCGCAGCTGCAAGACATGTGCGCGGTGCACTGTGCTGCGAGATTGAAAACCGACTACAATTCGGGGACAACTACGCCAGAGCTTCAAAAAAATGGGAAACCTAGGGCCATCTGGGAAGATCCGCGACGCAGCCCATCATGCTGCAAGCGGCAGAAGGAAATTGAAGAAGCATACAGCACAACAACAATCAAAGACTATCAGAGAGATGTCTACTTCAGGATTTCGAGGCAAACTTCGAAAGATCGATTTCGAGGGAAACGGAACGTGCTCAAAGCCAAGCCGGGCTCAAAGGTTCTCCAATTCGCCGGCATTGGGAAGAGCCTTTTTTTTCACAAGCGCGGGATGATCAAGTTGTCCAGACATGGCTTATGCATGCAGAGTTCATTTCACTGGCCATTCCCATTACTCCCACCCTGTGGCGGAAATCAGACATGTGACATCGATTAGGTAGTTGATTCCAAATCTTCAACGACCTTCTCACAAATGGTCTTAAAGCTCTTGCCACGCATCTTGCTCAAGTGCTCTTGGGCCTTCATGAAATAGTACTCCGGGAATGGAGCCAGCTGGTAGCCATTGGCACCGCCCATGAAAACACCGCAACAGCGTGGAGTTGTCTGCGTGAGGCTGCAGGGCTTTTTACCCTCCGCATCGTTCTGCAAATAACCCTTGTGGCAGAAAGTGCCTATGAAGTTCGCGTAGGTCACTCCTGGTTTGGCTAGAGGGTCAGGACAAGAGTAGGCATTCACATCAGCTGGACTACCCATGCATGTGTAAATGGATGTCTTCTCAAGGTATGCAACACCCTTCTTGGCGCTCGAGGTGTAGGGCGCAGCAGTGATGAAGCCGGCACCAAAGCCACTGATGCAAAGGTTTATCATGTTTCCATCCTTGTTGATCTGCGCTTGCACTTTGTCTCCGAGCGGGGTGAATGGTGCACGGAGGAAGTCGAGCTGAAAAACACCCGAGTCATACGTGGCTTGTGCGTCGCAGCCAACGCCCAAACTATGATGTGTCTCTTGACACTCACCAGCCGCTATGGTCAAGGAAGCGACACAAGCAGATACTGCATCAGCTGTGCTCCCAGGTTCGTAGAACTTCTTGTAGCCAAACTCCATGAAAGCCTCTGCGATCTGCTCAAAAGTCCACATTCCCCCACCTGGCTTCCACTTTGGGTCGCTGCAGGCAAGGACTTCGTCGTCGATGTCGACATTCGAGACGTCTTTCATCAGAGTCACCGGATTCCCGCCCTCGCCCAAGCCAGCAGGTGGACCTGGCGCCTCAGAGCGCGCACTGACGGCTTGCAAAGCTGCAAAGGTGTCGTTGTTCAAACATTCTTCGCAATGAGCGACAAGAATGCCAACAGCCAAACAAGACCAGGAAAACCGTCCCGCCAGGACGCACATGGAGACAAATGAGGAGAGTTGTTGCGTAATCTAATGTCACCGGAGCCAACAATGGCAACACACATGCAAGCACATCTCGTTCGGTGCACTTCGAGGTGGAACAGGAATCTTCAGACAAACACTCGCCATTGTCGCTCCTTGATGCCTTGCTTTTTGCTTTGTAAGAAGTCAAGTCATGGTTGGAAGATATCACATTGACAAAAGCAAATCGGCAATGTCCTTCAGGCTAGGGCCCCTTCTCGCTTCCTGATGATCCTTCGAGTGTGGTCCATTGATGAGCCGCGCTTGGAGCGAAGGAACAAAGGCGATGAGTCTAAGCCATCGACTTGAACCTCAAACTCAGGGGTTGTTTATGTGTGCTAAGAAGATGCCAGAAGACTGCGACTGCCCTGGTAAGACGACCCGGAGATTCAAGATAAACAGGGTGCTTCGACTGCGGAGCATTCCAAGCGGGCGTCTTCATCAACATCCCTCAGCAAGAGCCTGTCTTCATCCCATTACCGAACCATGCCCGAACTTCTCTCATCTGAAACATGTTCGACGCTATTTCTCCTGACTTTATCCTTCTGCCTTATCTTTCGCATCTCCTCTACCGCCGGAACAGTGTTAAAGGCTGAACACTCAACAGTCAAACCTTCATGTCTCCGAACGATTGATTTTCAAGAGGGCCAATTGCCAGAGGGTCCGCCAGCGAGTGGGCGTACCACGCTCCATTCGCTCGCAAACAGGATTACACAGTCCCGTGCACTCACAGGACCTCGATGGCGCAGATGCCCGACGCTGTGCATCAGAATGCCTCAAAACTTCTGGACACGCACTCCGCTTGCGACGGCGGCCTCAGTTGCACTAAAAAATCACGCAAATCCTACGCCTGCAATGCGGGAAGTCTGTGAGCAAACCAAAAGCAAAGACAAAGCACGCCCGAAAGATTGAAAGAGGCGTCACTTGGCTGTGAGCTTCGCTTTAGTTGCATCAGCCAGTAAGACAAGCATCAAAACCTTCCTGTCAGAGAGTATGTCCCAGGCAGACTTGTCGCCGATGTCGCAGTGCTCGGCTTCCTGGGCACAAGCATATTTTCTTCCTGGGCAGGCATGCAGATGCAGATGTGCAGTCTTCAAAGCACACATAATTTCACCTCTTGGTCAACTCATGCAGAAGCTTCAGTGCCGCATTACTGGCGGGGCTTCGTCATGGGGTTCTCATATGCCAAGCTCAACACTTCAGGTCTGAATCTTGTAGCTTCCTGCCGAACATGAGATGGCAGTGCGGAGGGAAGACCGAGGAGGCCAGGACCACGCGGGTCCAACAGAAACAGTCCACGGACACGGACGCCTGCTGCTTGCAACCACATCACCAGGCTGGATGATGGCAAAGCACCCAGGCTCCAGCCACCAAGAATCAAGTCTTCCGCACAAGTCTGGAGAGCACACTGGCAGATTAGACACACAGCTGGCTGCAGGACACACACCCTCCTTGCATCAGTAGGTCTAATGTCCATGGTGAACATATCTCTGCAGCAACATACATTGCCAGAGCTAGAAAGGGACCTTCACACTCTGTTCTCTGGATGAGATTGCCGAGTGACCCCTTGCGGATTCCTCCGGAAAGAGCTAGCAGCCGCACGTGATGGCTGCGTCTTGCCGAGCATGCTTTTGGGCACCATGCCTGGCGCACGAGCATTGTCCCAGAAATTCCGCCGGCTCTGCCTGTGTGCCTTAGGAAGAGACTCACGAAGTAGCAAGGACTCGCGTGACCCTTGTTGAGCATGATCTGCCCCTTGTCACTGTCGATGTGTGAGAGATGCGCATTGACGGTGTCGGCCGAGATAATCGGCCCGATCGGCGTGCTGCATTCCAAAATGGAAAGCGAACGGCTGCTGCTGACACGAGGAGGGTCGTGTCCACTAAACATCCTCCCACCTCGGCTGCAAGGCCTGGACGGCTTGTGACATGGAGACTTTGCTGAGTCATCTGCCACCAGCCTCACCCGCTCGTTGGCTCATGGTGGAGAAGACCTTCTGAGAGGGCAGAACAGATTCTGAGCGGCAGCGTTTATCATGTTTATTGCTGAGGACCACCTGCACATCACGACAGCTCCAAGACAGCTAGTTGCAGATCACGGCGCACACGCAACTCCCTGACTTAGCAAGGCAGCCGCCTCGCAGCTTCGCATGTTTCATTCTGCGCTCACTGAACTATCAACTGGGCTGTTTGCCTCTGAAGCATTCCTTCTCTATGCCTAGTTGCACCAGCCACTTCAAGTTCACGTAACCAAGCTGGAGCCCCTTGCGCTTGTCCCGACTGGTGACGATCGTGTGCATCGTTCGGCTAAGGGCAAGCGCACAAGGCCCATGAAGGGATCGCATGTCGCACACATGCGCTCTAACGCTCTTTAGCCCCATCATCGGCTGGCTGTCACACTGCGGTGTGCATTGGCCGTTTCGCGGTTGGGGCTTCGGGCTTCGCATGGCTTCACAACGTTTTAAGGTTCAGCTCGAAACGTCGCTGGTTCTCTGCACAAAGCAGCATTGCATTCGGGAGATAGTAAATGACCCAAGGACTCGGGGCCAGCTTGGCACAGGCTTTGTGAAAAGCTAAACCGATACAGAAAACGATGTGCATCCTCCGTCTCTGCACGCACTTATCGCGACCGGACACGCATGTGCACCTGGCGTGGTCGGGCAAGGCCATCATGGTTGTCTGAAGCACTTCCGGACGCTGTGTGCAGGGTGGGGAAAAGGACCCTCTGCCCTCGGGCCCCCAGACACAAACACAAGGGGGCGGCTCAGCCCAGCAATTTGCCCTGCTTTGGAGGAAGCTCGACATCTACAAGTCTTTCAGGGAGCTTCCGGTTCTGGAGCGTGGCAGGTCGCTGTGTGCGCGTGCTGTTTTGCTAAAGGCATGACGGCAACAGCCGTCTTTGCAGCAGAACCGGTCGATATACATTTTTCAATGACCAGGATTTGAGGTTTCTGAACAGGTGTCTTAGCTGATTTAGCTGAGCTTGTTCCCTGGGCGGCGTGGCGCTATGCAACGCAAACCGCAACACAAAAGGACCACTGCATCTTCGGCTTGGGTTCAAGGGGAGCCAACAAGTTGTTCGCTAACACCCGGATGCTCTCAGCATACCCTAAACCCTAAACCCGAAAGCCAAAGATAACCAAAGGTCATCAGCAGCGCCGATCGCTGCACCATCTGCACGATGCAAAGAGGCGGCGGAGCGCTGCTGGTTTCAGTCTGGACTGGCAGGAGGCACAGGGCTTCAAGGCTCACCACGACACGCACCAACGCTTCCTCGGCAAATCATGAGATACTGCATCTGTCGAACCGCCTTCCGGCGGCGACTGCAGCGGTTGACTGGTGGAATTAGTCGGCTTGATACAAGCGCCTGCTTCCATTGGACCCTCACCACCATAGGCCGCGCTGCGGGGGAGAGCTCACTTTTCACTTGCAACCTTTGAACTTCAACTCCCAGAATACAATACCAAAGCCTCACGGCCAAGGATCACGCCCATGGCCTCCCGACTCGGAAACTGCACCTCCCTGGGACAGCTCAAGCTTCTCGGCGCCCCAGGTTTTCACAAATGAGCCCAATCAGCTCAGTTCAGGTCGCGTTCACGACTTGCATCTTACAAGTTGTTGCGCTTCCACCGCGCGTGGCACACACACGCGGAGCCCTTGGTCATGGCAGGCCAGCTGCCTGTGATGCGGGCCGCGGGCATTATGCCCACAGTGCAGGCACGAGCCAAGGAAGCCTCTTCTGGCAAAAGGCATACGTGGCCCTGAGAACCATTGATGCTTGGCACCGGAAGAAAGCTGTCAAGCAGTTCAACTTCAACTGCGGCCGCAGAACGGAGTGGAGGGGCTTCAGCTGCTTCAGCAGTCGAGCGCCAGCCTTTTCCATGGTTCCTTGCATTGCCAGAGATTGGCCTGCCAAAGTAAACAGCCTCTCGATGTCCTTGGGAAGAAAGCCCAATAGCACCACCCAGAGCTCTTCCAGGTGCCCTGACAAGCGCAACAAGCTCCCGCACCCAGATGATGACACATGTCGAGAAGCCAAGTCCTGTGAGTAGTGCAGTATGCCGGATGCCTTTCTCAGGAAGGTCATAGAACTTTCTGCTGGTAACCCTGCAAACGGCACGGTCACAAAGTTAGATGTAATGGGAATGCTCATTCTGACCAACAGACCCCTGTAAATTTTGACTGTCCAACCCTGACTCGAAGGCCAGACGGATCCAACTGAACGACTTGATGGCCCGCTTCCATGCATTGTGGCAGGGTGGCGAAGCTGGCTACATAAAACCGCTTAGTCGAGGCTTTGCGCACAGCTGCAAGATTGGCAAATGAAACAGCTCTACCTCATCGGTTCACACGCTTTGGCAGAAGTAGCTGACAAGAATCTGGACAACCCATACCAAACGTGGGCCACTAGTCGTGGTCCCATGTGTTGCGGAATCCCTCTTCCCCGGCTAAGAGGCCCGATGGGCACGTTTCCACTTGCTTCCACTGGCTCAAGCGCCACAAGCCTGACTTTGTATGCAAAGCACAGCAAGTAGAGACAGATTGCCATCCGGCAGGCTTCCAGTTCGCCCTGAGAAGCCTCACCAGATCTCGCAAGGACACAGTTCCTGTCTCCTGGGGATAGGGAGGGGGGCATGTGGATGCTTCGCTTCAGCGCGTTTCAGGCGGTCTGGCACACTTACAGGGCCACAGAGGTGCTCCTTTTCTTTCCTTTCGGTTGCGTGAAGAGAGAGCTAGGGAGAAGTCTCACAGAGACGCGACACGTCACGACCCGGAGGAGAGTCGAAGTAAAGCATCACCAAGGCGGCCAGCCTCTCCGAAAGGAAGACCCAAAGTGCCAAATTTGCAAAGCTGCGGCTGTGTTGCGAAGCAAAGCAAGATCGAGTCTTGCAATTTGTAAGCCGTGGAACCCAGGAGAAAGGGGGCCAGGTCAGCAAAACCTCTGGCAGATCTCGTGGGTGGAGGATATGACAGGGAATACCCGTATAATGGCAGGCAGCGTGAGTCGACCGAGAGGTTTAGGGCTTAGCGGAGTTAAGCGGTTTTTGAGGATCTCAGTCTGAGTGCAGCTTCAGCAGTGCCTGTTGGCAGCCTGATTGCTGGATAGCTCACGGGGGCCATGAGTCTCACCTGCTGGGAGCCAGCCAGCAAGCAGCTGTCTTGCCAACTTGTCAATGCAAGGGCCGGCGCACGAGGTGAAAGAGTCTTGCAGGCTTTACGCCAGACGGACTGAAGCCTGCTGCGAGCGTCGCGGACGAGGCCGAATTCGCCACACCGGGAAGCTCACAACGATGAGAGCACTCGGTTGGATGGTTGCGTGAGTGGTCACAGGCAGAAAATGCCAACTCTGCCTCACTCTGCAAGGTTACTGCTGGGGGATGCTGCGCAGCTTAGACACTGCAAACTGCAAACGCAAGCTACTTCACCGTGGCTGGCGAGAGCATCTGCGCAGCTCGGCTCAGCGCCAGACGCATCTCGAGGACATCGATCCAGCACCCGCTTCACATGCCCTGTGAAACCTTAAGGCTTGCAACAGACCTGCGACCGGTGCGACTCGTGAAATTCGCGTTCAGGCACCTAGGGCCTGACCTAGGGCGCTTTGCAAACCGACTCCCCATTTGCAAAGGTTGTTCTCGGTCAGCATGGTCAACAGGCAGGCAAGTAGCAGAAGCGCAGACTTCCACACTCAAATCTAGGTCTTGTAGTCAGCAGGCTCAACAAACTCCTGCGCACAGTGCTCTTCACACATATCTGGTTAAAGAATTAGCACGCGTGTAGCACCAAACCCTTACAAGAATGGCCCGTCTACTCCTTCAAGAAAACCCCAATCCTAGTGCCCGAGGGCCACCGACTGCACATCAGGTCTGTATCGCAGCGTGCGAACCACCACGAGCTGGCAGCCACGGAGCTCGCGGAAAACCAAGCAGTCCCTGCCTCTCCCTGCCTGAGCCCTGAGCGCACATCACTTGTGGGCAAAGAGCTGCAGACCCAGTGGTATATCGCTGCTGATGCTGCAAATCATCTTGGCGTTGGGAGAAGTCAGATGTAGGCTATGCTTCTTCAACATCTTCCTAACTATAGGACTTGCCTTCTGCTGCCTTGCACTTCCAGCGAGCGCACTCTGACGACGACGGAATATGAGGCATGGGCGAACCGGTGAACGTCTAGCTTCGGAAACACCAGCTTCGCAGTGCACAGATGACCAACACAAGCAGTACAGAAGCTCAGCGAGCCTGGCCAGCATTATGGCAGCAGAAGGTGTGATTTTCTCAACCTTGCGATGGAGCCAGCCGTGTTCAAGAAGTGAGAGCATTGCGGCCTTTTTTGAGCATGCGCCCAACACCATTGGCCGGTCAAATTGGCCGGAATGGTCTTGAGTTTTTAGGGCTTTTCGGCTTGACGTGCTCGAGGGGTCGGAGGGCTGAAATGGCTTAGAGCTTGCATGCTGCCAGCTACCACGCAATAACGATGAACACAATGTGCCCACTCAAGCGGGCAAACCCGGCATCTGCAAAACTGCGTTCAGTCGAATCATGTACACGCCACAGGGCATGAAGGAAAGGGTTGTGTCGGCAGCTCATCGCGATCTCTCATGTGTCACGTCAGACAAACAGAGCGATGACCCGCAGCTTCCGTGGTGTTTTGACAAGCTTTGAGAGGCCACCCTCGTCGCCATCATCGCATGATTTGAGAACTCTGAGACTCTCAGAAGAGCGAAGCCTGCCATCATTGAGATGCAGCTGAGATCGAGGTGTTTAATGCTCAGCGTAATGCACAAGGATGGTGGCGACCGCCGCCCAATACATGCACAGTAGTGTGCAAACCACACAAGCGTAACCGGAGCGTCAAGCTGGTCGAATCATTGCAGGATCCGCCGCATTGCAACGCACTGTAATGCTAGCGTACTATGGTCGGGGCAACACAGACGGGTTTGGATTGTGGCAGCTGCAGCTTTCATTGATGGGCCAAGCGAGAAGCCAGTCAAGCTTACCAAGTGTTCACTGCGTGCTGCCTCGCTCCTACGTGGTTCTGAGTTTTCATGCAGTGTGCTCAGCGAACATCATGCATGGGCGGCTGGAGATCCAGAGTCACCTGCTTGCAACAATCCTTGCTGCAAGCAGCATTGAAGAAGCTTCGAGTTGGACACAGAGATGGCTCTGCAAGGCGGTTCGGCCGTCCTCAGTGCAGCAAGATGAAGCAAGTGCTGTGTTCGACTGATGATCACAGACATGCCTTGTAGCGCCAGAGCAGCTGACCGACTAAATCCAGTGTTTCTACCTCCGGCCGGTGCTGTGATGCCAAGTCTCAACCGGCCGTGGCTTCAGTGGTGACCAGCGCATGGCGAAAAGTGGCATCCCTGCAAGACGCCTTGGATTGTGGCGCATGGCACTTACGAATTGCGGCATACTTTACACAATGTTGGCTCTACAGTACAGATTGACCGTCAAGACATCGCGACCCAAAACTTCCCAAACCAAAAACAATCCCCCTGAATCACATGACACATCACCACTGAGCCACCAAATTTTTGACAGGCAACCACTGGAACATGGAAAAACTCGCGGCAAATTACCGGTTCCCTGCTCAAGCCAAGCCCGCAAGCCCAAGAACACCACCAAGCTCATCTCAAGCACAAGACCTGAAACGAACTCAAGCTCAAACACCAAGTGTGAGTAATGAAATCACCGCTTTGAGCCGCCATCCCAAGACGATCTACATATTGTAACTTGTCGAAAACCTTCAATTACGTCTTCGGGGCTTCGTTTTGCTTGGGCCCCAGCCTTGCCGGGACGCGCAGGGGCTTCGCGACACTGGCAGTAAATGCGATCCGTCGCAGATGCACATGTCATGAACCTGAATATGGTCATAGCTTTCTTCGCTCCGTTCAAAGCTTGCTGCGGGGAGACGTTCTTGTCGGGACGCGTGGGAAATGTTCGAAGTAAGCCCCATGCCAGGTGATTTGACTGAAAAACGGCGCCCCGGACACGGACTCATGAACCGGAAGAAGAAAACACGCGTCGAACCTGCTTGGAAGAATAGTTTCCAAGCCTGCCTCTTGGAAACATCTGAAGAACTTGCATCAATCAAAAGCCACCATTAGCCACAAGACATGCAAAACATGCGAAACATGCGAAACACGCGCTACATTTGTTGCTTTCGCTTCCAAACAGCATGTTCTCAGTAAAGGAGGGCCTGCAAAAACCATTCGAGCGGTTGTCCGTCGGGGCATGTCGGGGCCCATGGGGGCACCGTACATGGATCCATCGTCGGGGGCGATGTGGGTACCCGACATTGGGTGGGTGGTGGGTACCGGGCACCTAAACCCAAACGCCCCAAACTCCAAAACCTAACAGGATCTAACAGCAAAAAAGGGACTCCTCTCTCATTCCCACAACACTTCTGCACAACGCTTTTTCTCTCGGGGCCCAGCTGTGCGGCAAACTTCCGAGGAGGCGCCGGAGATCCCAAGTGGCCTGCAGGAGGCCTCGCATCTTTGGGAGCTCCTGGCCTGGAGTCTTCAGGACCCCCGCGCCTCTGAAACCAGGGGCTTCTGCCTCCAGCAAAAATCTCAGGCCTTCAGGCAGCTTCGGATCCTCCGAAATCTTGGGTTGGCACAGCGGCACGCCTCACTGATGTCTCTGCGCCAGGTCCCACGGTAAAGACGCCACATGAGCACCGGGGCGTCCGAAGAGCACGCGCACCTCCCACCGCTGGAGAGGCACCGCCGGTGCTGCCAACACCGTCGCACCCCTGCAGCCCCCTTGGCCCTCGCGGGCTCAGCAATAGCCGAAACGCGCATGCCGCTCCTGCCACTCCTTATCGCCAGAAGCCGCGCCGCCGAAGGAGGCCCACGGGAAAGAACGATCACATCACAGCCCGGGGCTGCCTGGGGCTATGGGTGCTAAGCTGGGGCTAGGAGCCCACACGCTAAATCCTGAGCTTAAGACCCCAAAATCCCTCAAAACCCTTCAACCCTGAGCCCAAAAGCTATACGAGTAGGCACGAAGTGTCCTGGAGTAAAGCCCTGTGCGTGGGCCTGAGAAACAGGCAAGTGCCCCGAATCTTCGGTACTTCCGTGACCGCAGCCCTGGAGCACGGATGACCGGTTACTCATCAATCTACCTGGGCACCCCATCATACTGCACAGCCTTTTTGGGGGGTCATGCCCTGTAGATACTGTGGATACGGCCCAGGCCTGCTGCCTCCGACCTGAGCCATCCTAAACACCATGCACCTCCGCGTTGGGAAAGATCCATGAAACTGGAGGCGGAGGGCCTCTCCCTGTCCAAGCCAGGAGTTGAGGGTAGAGGCTCTGCAGTTCAGAGAGCACCGGCCCGAGCAGAGCGCGGATTCTTCTGCTTTTGCGATGCTGGCCGACGTGTGGCATGAACTGGAAGACTGGAGCTTCACAAAGTTCGCGAAGGCTTCGACGGAAGCGGTGGCACATGATCGGTGTACCTGCGACATGAGACCACGAAGCGCGTTGCACGCGGCCATAATATGGTCTGATGCCACGCGGCCTCCACCCGGCAAGGACCAGAGCTGCTCAGGCAGCTGCAATCCCACGAGCCATGCGTGCAGCACCCATCTGATGCGACATGTGTCCGCGCCGCTGCGCCGCTACTGCGCCGCTACGCCGCGAGCCCGCTCGCTCTCCTGCAAGCGCCGCAGGAGCACCAGGGCACCGCTTCGGAGCAGCGGCAAAGGAGTTCACACGAAGGGGAATCGAGACAGACACCTGGTGATGTGATGCGCGGAGTGCGAAGCGGAACAACGCAGCCGCACCATGAGGCACGCAGCAACGAAGCACGAAGCGAAACGTCTGCGAACTGAGCAAAGCCGTTTGGCGGGCGCCCGTAGCACCTGCAGTACGATGCTGGCTGCGCTTTGGCGCGAGCTGGAAGACTGGAGCTTCACAATGTTCACGACGGCCTTGTTGCACAGCTTGTTCCCTCTTTGTGAGCAAACGAACGGATCCCCGAAGTTCTGGAGCCCTGGAGCCCACTCTCAAACTCCCAAGTCCATGAAGTCGCAAGTGCACAGGGCCTTACAGGGCCTCCAGAGCGCTTCGGAATGTAGCTCAGCTCACTAAAAGCTCTAAAGGCTCCCCAGACGAAGGCTTCGCAGGGCCAGGTTTACTCGGGCTATGTTGATGCAAGTCTTGAGCCCTCCAGTCAGTCGAAAGGTCGAGCGCCCGCAAGGCCGCTCCCAGTCTTTATCCAGCGGGTCGCGGTGTCGTCGAGGGCTTAGGGAACCTTCTTAGGGGGTACCCAACCGGCGGCGAAGCTCAAGACCCATAGTCCCAGAACCATCAGTGACAGGAGGCAAATATGCCAGCGAGGTTTGACTTTCAATCAGCTCACCGAGGCCGGTCCTGAGACGTGACAAAGAGAAAGAAGAGGATGAAGAGCAACCCTGCGATGTGCCCGCATGCTGCGCGCGCATTGAGGAAACACAGCCCGAATCTTGAACCAAACACTCCCCGTCCATGTACACGGCAAGGATTACTTCGCGAAACTTCTCAGGGACGGCATGTCTTCGTGTCATCTCAGGTCCATGGACCGGCTTAGGAAGCAAGCAGGGGCACGAGCTGCATGCTTTAACTTTAACAGAGGGGCCCTGAGCGGCGCCCCAAAATTCATTGTTCACTGGATGTTGCGCCACATACATGTCGGGCATCGCGTTCTTCCAGCACGGCTTCAAGGGTAAAGCGTTCGGTTGGGGCCCTCTCGCTTTCCGAGGACCCATGCAAAGCCGGAATGCATGCAACATCAAGACAAGGTTGGATTTACACAACCTCTGTCCGATGCTCACATGATAGGCGCACCTGGAGAATGCAGTGACGAAGCACGTTGCACACAGCCGTGTGGTCTGATGCCAGGTGGCCTCAGCCTTCGTTGCATGTGCAGGCGTAGATCCCAGGAATTCCCAGGAGCTGTCCTGATCACGTTCTTTCCTGGGAGCACCTTGATGCCGCCTTCAGGCTGCGACCACGGGAACGGAAGCCGTGTGGCATGCTGTGCTGCTGTACTTACACTAGCCCAATGCGCCGCATCTGTCTTCGTGCACAGAGATGCTCAAAACCCACAGTGAGAATGAAGCTTTTGGCTCCAACAGTCCAACTTTAGAAGTGCAACGATGCCTGCTTTTACGCTACCTGACCTTTGCGGAAGAACAAGATGCTTTTGCATAATGAGATGATTGGACTCCCGCAGTCGACATGCAAGAACTCCTCTGCAGCTCTGCGGTGGCGAATTAAGTCGGCATGCCTGGGTTTACGAGGTTTGGGGATTCTCAGGGCCTCGGAGCTCTTTACAGCCGGGAGGGCCCAGTCAGGCCCAGGCAAGGGAGGTCGAGCCCCCACAAGGCCCCCTCCACGGCTGCACAAGGCTAATCCTGTCCTGAGAGTTGCGGTGGGCTCGGTCGCCTCTCGGGTCCCAAAAATGGATGTTTCGTCTGCGCAATAAAACTCACTGATGCCCCACGGTGTCTAAGGTGGGGATGGGGGGAGAGTGGAGGGGACGTGGCTTCGGGTGTGA
This sequence comes from Symbiodinium natans, assembly GCA_905221605.1. Taxonomy (NCBI): domain Eukaryota; class Dinophyceae; order Suessiales; family Symbiodiniaceae; genus Symbiodinium; species Symbiodinium natans. The sequence continues at coordinate 173,841 of CAJNDS010002258.1, forward strand.
GAGTCATCGGGTAAGGCTGCAGAACTTGAGTCATCCGGTGTCTTGCTTGGGAGAAGCCTAAAACTGGCATGTCTTGATCCAGCTCAGAAGAAATCGAAACCGGATTCTTCACGGATTTAGGGTTTAGGGTTTTTATCGTTTGAAGGGTCTTTCAAGCTGCAGAACGGTTGCCAAGACGGTCGGGCAAAATCTGCAGGTCTGTGAGCATGAGAAACCCAAACCCGACACACGCAGACCCGCAGAACACATTTACCATGCACGGCTTCTCCTGGCGTCAGCCAAAAAATTGAAGACCGAGAAGATTCCCTCCCAAACACAGACGAAGACCTTTTTGGGGGAAGATTTGGGTCAGGCAGTTTGGCGTGGGTTCCGAGTATTTGGTGGTGTCAGGGTTCGGGGATGTATGTTCTGGTTCCCATCTTGCATGGCTTATGCTGCTTCTGAGCTGACTTGGGCCATGCGCTGGATGAGGGCATGCCTCAAACTTCTGGCACACCTGCAAAAGCGTGTGAAGGCAGCTGTGCTGAGGCGCATCTGGGGGAGGGGCATGGCTTCGGGTGTGAGAGTCATCGCCCTAAACCAAACCTAGCTTGGCCACAAGCGGATAGGCTGGGCGATGATAGGAGTGTCCGGTTAGGACGGGGCGGTAGTGATATTCCGGGTTAGTAACATACCTAATATCAAACTACCTCGCCGCTAACCTATGTTCTCACGGGAGGAGCCCCGAGGACGCCCAATGCGGAGGTGGCACATCCGGCTTGTCCGGGTCCAATCCCGTTGGCTCAGCCTCCAGTTCCTGGTAAGGCACCAGCTTGGGTGCGTGTACCACAACACGACGGGCTCGCCCGGACACCGGCCTGATCTCCGCCCGCTGGCCATACTGCCCGCGGACCCCGTGCACCAGGTCGGGTCCGGAGGCCTTGGGGTCGAGCTTGCTAAACGCTTGCTCGCGTCGCAACACCAGCTGCCCGACCTTGAAGTGGGTCATGGTGTCGAAGTGCACCTATCCGGCCTCCTCGGGCCTCATGGCATCACGGATTCTTGCCTCCTCGGCGCGCATCCGTTGGCCAGCAACTGCGTGCAACTTCTCAACCTCCCCCGCAGGGCCTTGCCGTAAGCTTCCTGTCACATTGGTAGTTGGACTGAGTCAGTCCTGGACCATGGGGGCAGGGGCAAAGGCAATGACCGAGAAGGGCAATCCTAAGAATGCCAAGGTGGCTGTGGGGTCTTGCTTGGGAGAGAAGCCTAAAGCTGGCGCATCTTGATCCAGCTGGGAAGAAATCGAAACCGGATGCTTCACGGGTTTAGGGTTTAAAAGGCTCTTTACACTGCGGAATGGTTGCCAAGACGGTCGGGCAAAATCTGCAGGTCTGTGAGCATGAGAAACCCCAAACCCGACACACGCAGACCCGCAGAACACATTTACCATGCACGGCTTCTCCTGGCGTCAGCCAATAAATTGAAGACCGAGAAGATTCCCTCCCAAACACAGACGACGACCCTTTTGGGGGAAGATTTGGGTCAGGCAGTTTGGCGTGGGTTCCGAGTTTTCGGTGGTGTCAGGGTTCGGGGATGTATGTTCTGGTTCCCATCTTGCGTGGCTTATGCTGCTTCTGAGCTGACTTGGGCCATGCGCTGGATGAGGGCATGCCTCAAGCTTCTGGCATACTGGTTCTGCAAAAGCGTGTGAAGGCAGCTGTGCTGAGGTGCATCCTTGGGCGGCATGTCTTGAGACCTGCAGCACCTGCAACTAAAGCTTGCTGGTCTGGCGACCACGGAATTTAGCGAGAGCTCCGGTCTACGTTGGTGCTGGAGCCTTAAAATCAGGCCCTTGCTGGCTCTTGTGGAGGGCCCTCAACGAAGAGATTCGCGGAAACGACCGAAGCATCTGCCTGCTCCTCACAGCAGCACCTTCCTAAGCAAGCACACCGGTGGAGAAGATGGGAGCGAAGCGACACACTGCACAGGGATTTGCTGCGCTGAAACTGGATGTTGAATTTGGCAGGCGCAACAGATTCCGTCTAGGGCTCAGGGTTCAGAGTTTACGGTTTGGGGATCATCCCGCCCAACACGCAAGCCGGGGGCCCAGTCCGTTGCACACTAGTGCCTGGGGAATGCGAAGGAAGCAAGAACGGATAGCGGACTCTCGAGACATAGCTCTACATGCACATGTTTCGGCTGCTGGGCGTGTCTGGCATCTGCACACAGGATGTTGTGTGGATTGCGGGGGTTGGGAATTGGGCTTAGGAGACACTCCTGATGAGGGATATCCTGTTGGAGCCTCCGAGCCAGATGGGGGTTTGATCTAAACCCTCTTGGGTTCAGCTGCTAGCTGAGGGTACCAAAATGCATCCCATGGTTTAGATCAACCCACGTGGTGGAGGCAACGGCCTTGGTGGAAGCCCAGGAAAGCCAAGTTTTAGGAGGTGTCAGCAGAAGCATTCGTGCTGCAAGTGCTGCGCATGCTAGGCTATCACTGTGGACATGAGAGCTACATGTGGAAGGCAGGGGAGGCTTTCCGAGCGGCACGAGACACTCGACAGTCTGGGCAGCGTGTCTTGAGGTCTGCACTTGTAGTTAAAGGCTGCTGGTTGCTCAGGCCTCAGCATCCGGCTCTTGATGACTCTCGCGGAGAGCCCTCAACAAAGAGAAGTGCGGAATCGCCAACAAGGCAACCCCATGTTGTAACCCGAAGCCCTAAGCAACCCTCAACCCTAAACTTCAAACCCTAACCCCCAACCCAAGACTCAAGCCACAAACCCTAAACCTTACACCCTGAACCTGAACCCCCAAACCCAAGACCGTGTAGACCCCCAAGGGTTTCCACTGGTGACCACCGTAGCATCTACCTGTTCCTCGAAGCAGCACCTCCCTAAGAAAGCAGCGCCACCGAGGGAGAAGATGTGAGCGAAACGGCACACTGCACAGGGATCTGCTGCGCTGACATTGGATGCTGAATTTGGCCGGCGCAACAGATTCCGTTTAGGGTTCAGATTTGAAAGCAGGGGGGTCCAGTCCATTGCACACTACCGCCCGGGGAATGCTAGGCAAATGTTTCGGCTGCTGGGCTTGTATAACACCTGCAGAAGTTGGCCGTTGGGTTCTAAGGCTTCAGTGTGCTTTGAAGTAGGCGAACTTGCTTCGGCTGTCTATTGGCTTCGCGGCCCGACGGCCGTAGAGTACTTGAGTTCGGAGTTGACTCGAAAGGTACGTAGGTACCCTAAACCCTACTCCCGGAGAATCCCACGAAGCCCATGAGTGTCGGAGAGTCCGGAGCCGCCATTCCGGGTGGATCGAAGCATGGAGGCCCAAAGAAAGGTGACTGAAAGATTCTTCGACCACTCAAGGTCAAAATGCCTGGTGCTACATGTCCGACATGTCCTGCGCGATTCTACACGTTGTCACAGCAATGGGTGTACAAGCAGTGCAAACTTCAACGGAGCTCTCAAGATGAATGAGCAGGTGATGGCGAGCCTCTGCCCGAAACCTCTTGACATCACGTGGGGGCGCAATGCTCACGGGCGCCGATCGCAAGTCTATGAGAAGAAAAGAAGGCTACCACCAATTCTGCCGGCATTTCTAAGAATGAGCTCTACGGTCTCCCAGTAATGCGAGCCTGTGTCTGTGCATGCCGCCACATTCCGCCGCCAACCCCAGCGGAGCAGAGAAGCGTGCAAGTGCGAGCCCGCGCAATCACCGGGGCTTTTGAATCGCCGACCAGCGTCCGAAATACATGTGAGCAGGGGCTAGGGTCTATGGGGCTTAGGGCCTTTTGGGGTTTAGGGAGGCCTGCGGCGGCCGTAGGCAGTCAGCGACGACTTCCAAGCAACCGGTCGCACGAAGCTGAGCTTGGCTACGGCATTACTCTCACAATTGCAGGCCTGGAGACTGCTACAGTTCGGAACGAGTTTTGGCACGGAGCAGCGTCACCTTTGCAAGGATCTCCTGGGCTCAGGACTTGCATGGCATGCTAGGCCTTGCAGATAGTGCAGCTCCACGGGGCATGCCCCGTGCATGTTGGGAGTGGAACTCGCTTTTCAGCTACGGGGGAATTGGGTCTAGGGAAGTGGGTCTTGGTGGAGCAGCTCGGGTGTCGGTGGGCGTGTTGGGCCACAACGTCCAAGCATTGCTGATTCTCTGCGAGATGGAGTCTCCATGCCAGCCGCCTTGAGTGCCCAAGCCCTCCTAAACCGAATACCCCAGACCATAGGCCCTGACACCTGAAACCCTCCTAGAATCATGTGCAGAAGTCGGCAATGAGTGCTCCTCTAGAAGATCACAAGGCGGGTGTCCAAAGCACATGTCTCACATTCCTGACCAACTGCAACGCGTTTCGGTGAGTAGCTTCGGACGCTGCAGATGCTTGGCCATGGCAGACAGCAATGCACTGGGAAAGAAGACAGAAGCTGCAGGCCTGCATGATCAGACCCGAACAGGACTTATCATTCACGGTGCGAGTGCTGCCGTCTCAAGAAAGGACAAGGCGGTCAGCTATGCATCTTTCCAAACCTTCGGCAACACAAGCTACCGCCTCAAGCTTCACACAAGGCTGCCTTCTGAAGCAGCCGTGCGACAGGAATGCCAGCTGCAAGCATTTGTCATGTAGGTGTTGCTGGGCGGAGGCCGTGAGGAAGGCTGGCCATGGCATGGCAGGGCAACGCCTGAACAAAGAGATAAGTTGCGGCCGCGCATCAGACAGGAAAAGGCCTTTGAGGCAACCGCCTTGAGCATGCAACAGGTGAGCGCTGCCGTCTCAAACCGGACAAGGCGGTCAGCGATGCAGCCTTCCAAGCAATCGGCCGCACAAGCCACCTTGCAAACTGATGCCATTGCTGGCGGTGCACAGCGAGAGTGCTGCGCAGCCAAGCACCTCGTGCCCCTCAGGGAGCGGCACCTCTCCATCCCACGAAACCAGCAAGAGCGTCGGCTCGGGCAGCCTTCCGAGCATGCTGCACAAAGCCCGCATCGGGGACCTCATAGACATGGACGCCTCACATGAGAGCAGGCAGCTTTGTCGTGGCGTGGACCAATCTCTGAAGTGAGGCCGGGTCGAGGCATGGGGCTAGCAAGGAGAGAACCGACTGGGCTAAGTCAAAAAAAAAGGCCGACCTGCAGGGCCCATCAGGGCCCTGCAAAAGCGAGGCCTAGGCGGCGCTTCCGACGCGAAAAGGCTGGTGGGTTACTTGTGAGGCGTGCTGGAGACAGTGGCGGCAGGTCGAGACCGAATGCATACATCGAAACTACAGGGCCCTTTGCAGCACATGTCCGTGCGGACAAACTATGTGCTGAGCTGGCCACTGCTAGTAAAGCAAGCACGCTCAGCGCTGTCTACTCACAAACCCATCGCCATGCCCCTCACCTCCCCCAGACAAAAGCCGTGTTCACCACATCCACCTCTCCTACAAGTGCCTCAGGATCCACCCTCTGCCGCTGCCGACTACTCAGCACCACACTTCAACCCGGGAACGCGCGGAAACACTGTATAAACTCGAAGCCCGATTCACCAGGGCTGACGGAGTCCCAGAGCTCGGCAGATGCTTCGACCTTTGCTCCACGAGGAGGAGGAGGAGGACCTAGCGACTAGGTAGTAGCACAGGAGCCGGTGAAGATCCAATTCCTGAGATTGGTGGTGGTGTCACACACATTTATGTAGGACAGACCTGGCTTTGTCGCAAAATCTACGTGAGGTTTGCTAGATCAGACATGCACTTTTGCATACAATCACTGGACCTTCGCGGCACGCCAGCTAAAACAAACTTCCTTGACTTCCCCTCTCAGGCTGAAAGGCTTAAAGTGTAAGGCTTAGGGCAGGTTTGTCACGCAAGCTGGTCGGGCATGGTACCAACAAGCGTCTTTGACGTAGAGTCCAGCGAGAAATACTCGTGGATTTCTTACAATGACATCCCCGGTCTTCGTCATCTGACGCGTGTCGAGCCATGACATCCTGAAACCTTCAAACCAAAGCCGCTTAACCCCTGAACTCTAGTAGAACCGAAGCAGGACTAAGCCTGCTCCGTCGCCTCAGCTTGTTAGAAATGACCTCCTTCGGAGTGCCAAAATCTGTCGAGGAAGAAGATCTGGGAGTCAAATTTCGGTGCGGAGACGTTGTGGCCAAGGGCCTCGAGCAGCATCGCTCCATCCAGGAAGTCGAGCAGCCTTCCAAGGATGCGCGGCACGCGCCCCCAACCCTCTCCTGGCTCCCACCACGACGCCTTTGCAGAGAGTTCGGGAAGGGCGCGGAAACCTCAAAAGTGCAGCGGCCGAGAGAAAGGGCCGCTGATCCCTAGTGGCTTACCTGGCTGACCTACGGGAAGGCGTGTTCTGCAAAATCTGCTGAGGAAGAACATCTGAGAATCTACACATGTGCAGGGAGCGGGCCCAAGCAACTGCTCTGCGCTGTTGCGCAGACAAGGGCCTCGCTCCACAACGAGCGGCATCGCTCCATCCGAAGAATCCAGCTCGAGCAGCCTTCCAAGCAGGCGCAGCACGCGCCCCCGACCCCCGTCTGGCTCCCACCACGAAGCCTTTGCAGATCGTTCGGGAAGGGCTCGGAAACCTCCAAAAGCGCAGCGGCCGAGAGAAAGGGCCGCTTTTTGGAGGGCGGATGCCTGATGGCTTGCCTGGCCGACCTACGAGACGGCGTGTTCTGTTGCGGAAACGGTCGCATGTAGAGAGCAACAGCCGCGACGGCCATTTAGCTCTACACCCCTCTCAAACTTAGACAGCCCTACGTGACCCTAAGGCCTACAAACCACCTGGAATCCCAAAGCTGGAGGCCATCAACCCAGAGGAGCTGTTGAGGCTTGTGTCTACCTCTTAGGGAGGCTCAGGTGGAGGACGTCGTGAGCCTGGACAAGTCGCATGAGGGGAGTGGAAGGGTTCTGGGCCCTAAGCCCTATACAGTAAACCCAGTCAGCGTTCACAAGGCCCGAGCTTTGGAGGGGCTTAGGGGGGTTTCTCAAGCGTCAACCAAAGCCCATCGAATTGGGCTTGCACAATGAGGGGTTTAGGCATGTGGGCTTCCAGCAAACATGCGCACTCAGCACTGCAATCTGCAGCTACATCGCCCGCGGCAAGACTTCGAAAGCCCCGGCTAGCATGTGCAGGACACCGGCACGGGTACTTGTGGGACAAGATGTCCTGCACTTACACGCATTTGGATCATAAGTCTACTATGTTTTGCAGAGTCTTTGTGTGCTCATGAAGCCCACAGCCACCTGCCCTTCCTCCACTGCGGCCATACTACAACCTGCTCATGGAGTTCGAATGTTTCAAGTGTTGTAACGGGTCAACAGCTTTCCCCCCTTGTGAATTCTGTAGCGGCTTCATGTGCCACAGGGAGCAGAAAAACAGGGTGAGCCCTCAGCCGCAAGGGTTTGAACCCCCGGCCAGCAGCCTGAAGGCCCAAGCATACCTGCAGCGGCACAATCCATCAAGGCCTCGTCATGGCTGCGCACCCGGTCTGCCAAACGCGCGGTGCCGCACGAAGGCCTGCTCCCGTGCTCCCGAAGCTGCATTCTACCTACGCGAAAGGACCGCCCTTCGTCGGACCCTGATACCGCTGATGCCCAAAAATTCGATGGGCGTGCGGCGGTGCTCCGACACATCAGCGCACGAACCAGGTGAAGAAACCCTGTCGGGAAAACAATGTCAAATACTGAAGCGACTATACTACAAGACTCAGACTGCCCTACACCTTCAGTTTCGACCTGAGCCAAAAGCATTTGGAGCTGACTGTGGCGTGGGCATTGCAGCACATGGTGAAGGGTGGGGCCGCCTCTCGTTTACGTGGCGAGGGTTGAAAGACCATGGTCTGCGGCAGGAGAACTCTCATTCACAAGTCCGAGACACCTTGGCAGGTGTCCTAACTTACGGCCCGCTTCTTGGCAGAACGCCTTTGAAGGCAGCACCCCCCAAAAAGGGGGACCCGAATCTACAACTACTCCCTCCCCCAATTAGACCGGGCCACTTCCCGCAACAGCTCGCGCCACAGAGTCATGTGGACACCAAGTGCCATTGGTTGTGGCATATTGAGGCTGCAAAGACTTGAGCTGCCACATGGCTTAGGGTTTAGGGTGGAAGCAAGCAAGGAGCGCTGTGTCCGAGTGTGCGACGACTTGACGATTTCTTGCTTGCTCAAAAATCAAGCAGTTCTGCGAAACCTTGGTTTTCCATATGTCTCTATTGGTACAGATAAACCAGTTTTGTATATTTTGGGGTCCTCCAACCCTTCTTTTACCAATCTCCAAAGTCTTCGTGGAGTTGGGTCTGCAACTGACATGTCTAAGAGGATCTTGTTCGAAAGTTCTTTAAATATGTCCGGCTAATGCAAGCCGTTTATCACGAACCCACTGCTTCACAAATCTACCGTTGCAGGCCATGTGAGCTTGGCATAGCTTGGCAAAAATGTCAGCAAGGGCAACTTGAAGGGGACTGGAAAGTCTAGCGCCATGGCGCAACGGCCCGAGTGCGTCCGTCTGTGCTCCTTTGGGCGCAGCGACATCCTCAAGCGCCGCCACGGCTCAATCCAGAACGGTAGCTTTCCTTACACTCGTCAGAAGGCCCAGATTTTTAAAATTTGGCCCCCACCTTGTTACAAACCCTGGTCGCGCCCCTTGTCGCGCCAGCTTTGTTTCAGACCTTTGTCGCGTGGAATTCTGGCAGGCGCACTTGCCACAAGCCTTGTCACCCGTTTGGAATGATATCTTGGGAGGCGTGTGTAAAGCAAGTCACGTTCACCATGTGGTCGGACCTGCCCTGAACAGAAACTGGCTATAGGTCGTCTAAGTGCTAAGTCCGGCCGTCGGTTCCGCAGGCGAAGCTGGAGAAAGAGGCAGAGGTCAAGGCCAGGAGAAATTGCGGGCATCTGGGGGTTCGCGTATCTTGAGCTTAAAAGGAGTCTGAAGAGTACGTGCTGGCTTGCTTTCCAGCAGCAGTTGCTTGCTTCGTTCCTTGGGCACTTGGGGCAGGCCGGTCATACATTGTTGGCGAACCGTCGTCCGATACGATGATGGTGTTGAAGATTCTTCAGCAGTGCTGCACAAAGCACCACTGTCACCAGTGCCATTGAATTTGAATTGAGACAACCTGAACCTCCTCGTGCTGCGCACAGCTGGTGCAAACTGAAGCTTTTAAGCTCGAACCGATTTTTGTTACAAACTACCCTTTGTCGCGCCGTGGGCGCCCGGGGGCTTGTTACAAGCCTGGCGTTTTGGCCCGGCAGCCAAATATGTCCGTTAAATGCAATCCGTTTATCACGAACCCACTGCTTCACAAATCTAACGTTGCAGGCCATGTGAGCTTGGCATAGCTTGGCAAAAACACGACCGTGTGCGATCTCAAAAGAAGTCCCAGAGCCGCTGTTGCTTGCAGGCATTATCGGAGTGTCTGAGAAGCCTTGTACATAGCCAGGACAGGTCAGCAAGGGCAACTTGAAGTGGACTGGAAAGTCTCGCGCCATGGCGCAACGGCCCAAGCGCGTGCATCTGTGCTCCTTGGGGCGCAGCGGCATCCTCAAGCGGCGCCGCCACGGCTCAGTCCGGAACGGCGGCATACCTTACTCGGCACTACTCAGAAGGCCCTTGCCGAAGCAGCCTTCCAGCCGTCCACGCCGGCAGCCGACGGAACAGCATCTTCTCCACCAGCCTTTGCACGAGCAGCGAAGTTCTGAGCCACGTTGAAGAGGGGACCTGGCAAGGCACGGGAGCAAAAACTTCACATGTACAACATGGTGTCAGAACAAGCCTTTCTTGCTCATATGCATAGCTCTGCCGACGGTGACATTTACGGACGGCGCGAGCTTTTATCATCCCATCGAGTGATGCTGAGCTTTCCAAGATAAACTTGAACGTCTCGACTGACCCGAGGCATCTTGAACAACAAGAGAAATTGCGAAAAGCTGGAGATCCTAACGTTGGCAGAGCCACCTTCCCCAGACCGACAATGCTAAACACTCCTCATTCTTGCACTTTTGACAGTGTGACAAAGAACAACGACTGCGAGAAGGTACAGGACGGCATGACTGGGTATGCGGACAGAACTATGAAGTGAGATAAATGCGCCTCTCACTACCACTGCACACAGCATGCTCCTGACGATTGAGTCGGCTATCGGGTTCCATGCACGAAGTCTACAGATTCTAACCGTAAAGCCTAAACCCTAAACCCTAAGCCCTACACCCCTAAACCCTAAGCACCCAGCCATCCTCTCTTGCAACTTGAGGCCCCGCCTGCACATCGAAGTCCAAGTCGAGCCACTCCTTGAAACCCATGGGTGGCTGAGTTGCTAAGGTCTAGGTTTTCGTATAGAGGGTGTATAATACATGACAATACATTACAATGCATTACAATACATTACGTACTAAAATACACGATAATGCATTCTAATAGATTCCAATACATTCTAATACATTCGAATACATTCCAATACATTCTAATGCATTCTAATACATTCTAATACATTCTAATACATTCTAATACATTCAAATACATTCAAATACATTCAAATACATTCAAATACATTCAAATACATTCAAATACATTACAATACATTGTAATACAATATAATACACTAAAATACACTAGAATACACTAAAATACAATATACCTGATACCTGGCAATTAGGGGTCGCCACTTCGCGGTGGCCGATGGAAGGTTCGCCTGACTTCTTTCTAACCGACTCTCTGGCACATCAGCTGCATGGACCATGCGCCGCACACGCCTACTCATATCAAGGTCTGCCCCATCGGCCTAGTTCAAAAGACACCGTAGGGAATCGTCCGTCAACAAAACCAGAACAGCGTGTGTTTAATCGCCTCTGCTCAGGTTCCTTAGGAGCCAAGCTTCGCCAGGCGCGAAATCGGCCGTTCCGACGAAGCAAACTGTGCCATACAGCAGCATCTCCTGCGAGAGCCATGCGATGGCAGTTGCTCCAACACTCTCTGGCCTTGAGGGATCCGAGCGGTGACCATTGGGGACTTCGGCTAGAGGGGAAGCAGGGGTTCTTGCAGGCATTTTGCTTTCAAGAAGAGCTCCCGGGCCATGAACACAACACCCGTCACCCCTGTGGAAGCACTGTTGAGGATGACTTTTGTGAATGACTGTTGAACATAACGCTTTTCGATGCACTCCGAACTTTAATCTCACGATGCTGGGCATTTGCTCTTATCATCGCATACACTTGCCAAATGGGACGTCTGCTTTGACTGCATGGAAAAGCCTTTCAGGTTCGTCCAAGCTTCCACATCCACAGAAGCAAGCGACAACATGCTCAGCACAAGAAGCTGACCACCACGTCCCTACTTGCGGTAACCTTCCCGCCTGCTCGTTCTGGAGAGCGGCTTGATCGCCCACCGCAAACGTGGCCATGGAGCTCGTGCAAAGTCACGGGTCAAAGTGCTCGCGTCTAGTTAAAGCAAGGCTCGTGTCTTTCAAGATATTGAACACTTTTTGAACGAACAAACACCCGTGCAAACGAGATCTGCGGCCAGCTGTAAAGGACGCCGAAGCATGCGATAGCAACAATCTCCTTGAAGGGATAGTGACGGCACAGGCGGGCAAGTTGAGAATGCACTCCTTCCCATACAAGATCCAAGTGCAGAACACGGACCCTACTATTGGGCGCTTCACGTAGCCGTGACAAGATCGCTGGTGTGAGAACACATCTGCCAGACTTTCGCTCCACTTATGGACTCTGCACCGTGGAGCAAATTCCCCAACAACTTGCAAAGGCCCGAAGTGTGCAGCCACAGCGTGTTAAGATGCATTTTACGCGAGCCGTGTGGACTGCTGCAAGCTACCCTGAAAAGATTTCGTTCTTCAATGTCACTGCGATCTTTCCTAAAATGGCCTCCACCCGTAAACCTCCTCAACACTTCACCACCACCCCCACTTCAGGTACACGCCGCCCCCCATTTGCTCGGTTGTTTCCCGCTCTAGATTCATATCTTAAGATACATTGAAGTTCAATTCGTGACGCTGTAACTGATCTGGCTGTAATTGAAGTTTCGTGCCTGAATTCTTCAGATATGGGACACAACTGCGTCGACTATGACCAAAGCGACGAAAGACTAGACTGTAGATTAAGATGCTACTAGGTACCAAATGAGCGGTGGGCGGAGGTCTGCCTGGGAACACAGAAGGCTTGCCCAAACATCTAAATTTCAACTTCAAAGTTTAACAACTTAAAGTTTAGAGCTTATAAAGCTAAACGCTTGGAGCTTAAAATTTGATTTGCAGTCTGAAAGCAATACAGAAGCCAATGCCTCAACTTAACTGTGTCACAATTTCGCTTTGCAGCATCGCATCTGGCATGCAGAGGGTTTAGGATTTAGGGTTTAGGGGTTAGGGTTTAGGGTTTAAGGTGTAGAAATAGCAGTTGGTTGCAACTTCTAAGTATCAGGACCCCGAACTAAGGGACCCCAGTTTTCTGAAGCCCCCAAACCCCCTCCAAAACCTCATAAAACCCTAAAACACCCTAAGCCTGTTTTAACATCCGCAAAGGGCTCCTTAGAGGAACCTTTAAACATCGCATCGGATCTCCCTTTGGCGCTGTCGTGTCTGCAGGTCAGCGAAGCCACATTTCGGAGGAGCACTGCTTCGGCGAACTGCGAACCATCGTGAGCAATCCTCTAGACCCCAAACCCAAAACTCTCAAGCAAAAACCCTAAATTCTAGAATTCTCAACGTTGCATACTCTAAACGCCGAAACTCTCGACCGTGCCTGCACGTCTCTCTTGCCCTCCGGAAATCTGCATCAGCTTCTATGGCACACAGGATGATGACATCCTTACGAGCTGCAACTGCTCACCAGCACGTCTGCAAAATCCGTTTGCTCTGGATCTTTCGGTCAAAATATGGCTCACCTGGTCCTGCTCACATAAAGAAAAGCTGGAAGTGCAGCGCCTTCTGCACCGCGGAATGTATTTTACTCTGCATGAGAGGACGCAGCTCGGCTGGTCACGTGCAACTGTAGAGAAGGAGCACAACAGCCCTGCATTTGGGTCCAGTCATGCAGAAGTCCAATCATATGCATGCCGCACTGCTTTCTTCGGGTCCGGGCCTGACATTATGAGGGCTGCGTGCAATGCTGTCCCAGCCAACACAAGATAACACGGAAGATATGTTCGTGTGCCGTCACAGTCCACACTTGGCCGTTCCCCCGCTTCCGGCAACGAAGCCACATGCAAGCTATCGATTGTAGCAACTTGGCGGATAGTTTGGACACTCGGGGTGTGTTGGGCTTTAGGTTTTTTAACTCTGAGTATTTTGGTGGGTTTGAGGGTTTCAAGCTTCGCTTGTTTAAGGGGCACTTGAATGCAGTGCAGGGTTTTAGGGCTATTGGGCTTTGGGTTTGTGTTTGGGGTTTATAAAGGCCGGGAAAAGATTCGCTACAATACACACAAACGCGGAGACAGAAAAGACAGCAGGTTCACTCCAGACTAACATGGCCTAAACTGAACGTGACTGTGCAGACGCAACCATGCACAGAAGAAGCACAGTGCCACTTCTTTTCCTTCGGTGACGCTGGGGAATATCCTTTGAGTCTCAGAGGGATCTACCCTACAGTGCCCTACAGTATCTACATGTAGCTCCCGGCCCAGGGGGTTGCAGCCGCCAGTGCGGGCCCTAGGGCAGGGACTACCTTCACCCCCTGCACCAGCCGACGCATTTTGCAGGGACGTGGTGGGTGGGAAAAGCAAAATGCTCAAAGGGCACTACTTCCTCTACTGATTCTACTTGCAAGCTGTGATGTCACAATCTTGCAGCGAACGTCACATCAACACGTGCAACCACGCATGCACTAACCCAACACAAGCAGGCACTCACAGACGCGTGGAACTTGCGAGTTGTTTAGGCTCGTCCAAGTGTGGACTCACTGTTAGCCCAAGTGAAAGAGTTATCACGTCGCTGGCTCCATGACGACACTCTTCACTCCAGACTAACATGGCCTAAACTGAACGTGACTGTGCAGACGCAACCATGCACAGAAGAAGCACAGTGCCACTTCTTTTCCTTCGGTGGCGCTGGGGAATATCCTTTGATTCTCAGAAGGATCTACCCTACAGTGCCCTACAGTATCTACATGTAGCTCCCGGCCCAGGGGGTTGCAGCCGCCAGTGCGGGCCCTAGGGCAGGGACTACCTTCACCCCCTAATTTGCCGTTCAACCTTCAAGGAGACTGAAGCAGTCGCACAAGGTCTCGCTTACATCTGACGCCTTCAGCGTTCGGCCTTTCCAAGACAGTGTCTGAAGCAGCTCCCGTGATGGGCTGTCAGCCGGATTAGACGGCGAGGGCACACGAGAGTACCAGGGATAAAAGCTTAGTCTTTCCTCAGCATGAACCAGCTGCTCCAACAGACTCGAGGGGACGCACGTGCGAGCACTTGCCGAGATAGCCACGTCTCTAGTTGAGTTATTATCAACATTAAACATTGCAGGCTTTGCAAACAAGGAAGGCCCCCATTTCCGGGCCGCCACCACAAGGGCAAGGAGCTCTGCCTCGAAGATGATTTGTTGGGACCTATCGCCACCGAGGAGGCGAATCTGCTCTGCGGTCAAGCACACAGAGAAGAACTCAACCGCCTGTCCCGACTGGTTGAACAGGATGCCTCCAAGCCCACATGGCCACTGTCTGTTCGACACAGCATAGGATGCATCCGTGAAAACGAACCAGGGTCGCTCGCTCAAGATCGAAATCACTCTCTGGGTGCATCTGCACACAGTCTCTTCAAAAACCTGCCAATCGCATTCCTAGCGGCTGGCGTGAGCACCGGGCCGGCGTCGCCATACGCAAAGGATATGATGGTTCGCACGCACGCTTTACCGATTCTTCCGAAGAGCTGGCCGTCCGCAAATTGCATACGACCCCTAAGCTTCAGGGCAAAGGATTGAGGCAGCAGCCCTGTTTCGAGGATCTTCTGGAACGTGTCCCTAAGCTCTGAGATGCGCTTCTCCGTGTTCGAGAAGAGTACGGAACCCTCACAAAACTTGCTGAGGTCAACTTTTATCCCAAGCGCGTGGAAACTCAACGCAAAAGGCTGTGCCTTGTCTCCACTCTCTGCGAAACTCCATCCTAGGAGCTTAAAGAAGGCTTCAACAGTAATTACGCTGCAAGTGTGTGCTTCCTGCTCCCCGGGCAAAGGTCACGAAATCGTCGAAGAAAGATGTCCAGGGTATCGCAAGCTGCAGCCCCAACAAACCACAAAGACATGGCAACGCGACGGAACGCGTACACTGCACGGCTCGCGCCGAAAGGGAGCGTTCGCATACGGAAGATCCCTGGCGCCTGAATTGCCGGATCCCAACAGGCAACATAGCTAGCCCAGGAGGACTCCGGCGACACTGCAAGCTGACGGTAAGCAGACTTGAGATCAAACGTGCGGCCGAGCACGGTGCTACCACCACACTTTGCAAGCAGTGCAAGGCAGAGGGCGGCCACTTTGTCAGTAGCGTGTGGCCGTGGAGTCTCGGCCACTTGCACTGTGCCGTTCACCCCTCCGTCTATGACCCTCACTTTAGACCCCTGCACAACGCCGAACCTACGGCTTACAAGTGCGCTGCTTTCCAGCTCACTGAGCGGAATCGGCCCTTCAAGCCATCCGGCATTGCACTCTTCCCATGTCTTTTTCATCACTTCCGCATCCTGTTGGTCCACCTGAGCGGGTGCTGCTGGCTTCCCTCTTGACCTGATCTACAGTTGTTTTGGCAGGCTTGAATGTAGGCGTGAAGATCCCCATGATGGGTACTTCACCAGTAAGCTGCGTGCCCTGCAGAATCGAACGCACCCGGGTCTGGGTAGTTACACTCTGTGAGGATTTCCTTGTAAAGCAGCAAAGCGCTTTGGCTCTAAGATGCTCTGCAGGAAGGATGCAATGTCTTCTTGAGCTCTTCTTTTTCTTCGGGCGCAAGTTGTTCTGCCCTTTTAGCCCATTTGCGGATCCAGTGAGTCCTCATCTTTGCAAGGTCTGCATCGTCCATTGTCTCATTCAACTTTACTGCTTTCTGAAGCACATCTGGCAGCGCCTTACGGAAGCTGCTCGGGTGGCCTGCTTTCAGCAGCCTCGACAAACTCGGCTTCAGAATGCGGTACGCCCCACGCTTGCTCAAATGACAACTGCTCGGCTTCAGCTTTGGACCCAGCTAACCAATCCCCAACCTGAACCGAGATGGGTGTACTGCGGAGAAGCTGACTCTTCGCAGGAACACAAGCAACAAATGGTGTGGCCCTGACTCCAGCAGGCAGCGGAAATGGCTGCTCGAGGCTCGCAAGGACAAGTCAAAGGCCGTTGCGAACGCAGAACTACCACCATCTTGTGTTCAGAAGCAGGGAACCTGGAAGCCTTATGAAAGCCAGCGCTGCGCCAGCTGCCAACTGTGAGGGATAGGCGGTCTCCTGGGAAGTAGCGAAGCCATTCGGCGCAGTGAGGTCACGGCTCCAAGGCAGGTGCTGCTCGGCGCACTCAGGACCGGGACAAAAGCGGGCCAGACTTGCAAACGCAGCACAGTTATGTGCAATCGCAGTCTGTTTCTGGCGCTGGCCACTCAATCCGGGCAGCCCATGGGCCATTGCGCGGAACGCAACGGAGGATGGCCTCTATCTCCTTTCTTTCTTGCCTGCAACGCAGTGCCGCACGGCGGCGCCATGAAAACGCCTGTGACTCTGCTGTAGCCAAGTGAATAGCAACTCTCTGCCCTCAACAGTGGTGAGGTTGCTGGATGCTTTTAGAGCACGCCTTGGAGACATCAACATCGCTCTGCAGAAGGAAGTGCACTTGGCGGATCACACTGGTCAGTAAGAGCTTCAGGGTTATCCAAGATCAAATCTCCCAATCGAGTCTACAAGAAGGATCTTTTTTGGCACATCGGACCTTAATTGCCAGTATCCAGTTTTTCACGGGTGTGCTGCTCTGGGCAAGTTTGGCATTTAGGCCGGAGGGCCTCTGAGGCAAGAGACCTCGGTCCTGATGTGCGGCATACCCCCTTTTCAAAAGTTTTTTCGACACCTATGCGCGGGCTACTCCTCTTTTGGAAGGCAGCATTGCAGAGTGTTTGGGCCACTCCACTTTGGAAGGCAGAAGACGTGAGGCAACGCGGAAGTGCATTTTGGCGGCAGACCCAAAGAATGCGGCGGATCCGGCTGCTAAGACTTGATAGTTGCGGTGCGTGGATGTTGCAGCCAAAAGATTGCCACGCACCAAAAGAGCCCATCATCCCCGGAATCTGTTAGAATGTTCCAGCCGGTTTGCAAAAGACGCAGATTGTGCTCCTGTGTGCAACATACGCGCAAAGAACGCGTGAACGGAAGATGGGTGTCTCTGTGCAGAAGTGTAGAAGCTCAGGGTCAGCAGTGTGTCCCGCCATTTTTGTGTTGTGCCGAGGTGGAATCGAGTCCGCAGCGACCTATGTCGGATTCGACTCAGCTGGATGTCGCCATCACGCCTGCAAAGCCAGGTGTCGTCGGAAAGGGTGAGAGCGGTGTGTCCCGCCAATTTTGCGTGTTTTTTGAGGTGGGGGCCGGTCTGCAGCGAAGCCTGTCGGCTCCAGGAGATGTCTCCGTTCCCGATGAAGTGATCTGGCCTTCGCAACAGGGTTGCATGGATCCCGATTCCATGGAGGTGTGCTCGAGTCTGGAAGCGAAAGGCCGCCTTTGATCATCCAGCCACATTGCCGCAAATCAGTCATCAAAAATGCTTGGCAGCAACAAGCTCCCTAACCAGCGCGAGTCAAGCCACAGGTTGACTTTTTCGTGTTCTGAGAGATGTTTTGCCTTATTGCTTTTGTGTTGTGTGTTGTGTTGATCGCTGTTGCAAAAATTAAGAGGTTTAGACCCGAAAGAGACTTCTTGCGCGGCACTACGACCTCTTGAAATCTTACATCAAGTCAGGATTCGAACATCTTCCAGGCGACATTGAATGGCCGGATTGCAAGGGTTCATTGCAATGCTTGGCAGCTGCGCTTGGCTCTGAACTTCCGCGGAAAGCTCATGACACCTTAGCTGCCCCCTTGATTTCACCTGTTCACTGACGACTTGACCATTCAATCCCGTCATGCTATTAATGTCTTGTGTTTATTCTTCAAAAAACAGAAAAATACAAGACGCAAAGAAAAGTCTAAGAGAAGTCTCATCCACACGCACTTTTCTCGATATCTCTGGAGTGAAAACAAGGTTCTTATGAGTCTTGGGCTGTCAGCGTCTTTTAAGGTTTTCCCAGAAGACTCGCTTGCGATGGTGTGGAGAGCAGCCTCAGCTTTTAGAGCTTAGGGAGTGTTTTTCAGTGTTTTTCCAGAGCAGAGAGTAGGTTCTAATGTTTGAAGCCGATGGTCAGGAAGTGCAGCAACCTTACATTCAAAGTACGTTGCCATATCGTTGAGCAATGGACCGATGGTGAGTCAGTGCAGCAGCCTTCTTTCTTCAATGACAAACAATCCAAAGCACGTCATAAATTTATGGGCGGGTTGGAGCGGACACGGCCCTGCAATGCGCGCGACGCGCGCGAAGCGTGCGAAGCGCGCAAATCCTTGAGCGGGCGAAGCTCGTGAAAAGCGTGCGAAGTCCTTGAAGCGCGCACAAAGCGTGCGAAGCGCGCGCCGCGAAGCCCACGAAGCGTGCGAAGCGTGCGAAGCGCGCAAAGCGCGTGAGGCGTGTGGAGCGTCCTCCAGGCGGAACCATAGTCGCATGAACGTTTCCGTCGTTTTGTCTTCGTAAAGTGACGGCGCATCAAGCTTGGTTTTGCAGTGATTGAGATGCTGTTGCTGAATGAGCTGCTGGTTTGCTCGGCTGCTGCTTGTGCTGGGCATTGTGTCGATCCAATTTTTGGAAGTTGTCGAAGACTCTGCTGGTCCTCAACTCGAGACATACAAACGTCCACGTGTTCCACGTCTTGAATTTCTTGCATGCTGATGGCGAGATTGTGCAGATGTCGATGTTTTGCAGTCAGCTGCATGCCAGTCGTACAAGAGATTGGGATACGGACAAAGAAGGAATAACAAAGGGATGGGCCCAGCTGCCCCAGCTCCCTCAACTCCACTTCAGTTTGACAGTTCTGCAACACGGAGATCGCGCTTCGATTGGAACCTCCCTGTGTATTTTGCTTTTCACTGCAGAAAATAGCTGCGAGATGAATGATCAGCAGCATGTTTATCATAACGACGAGGCATGTGTGTGCGCTTTAGACCAGAATGTGTTTCTGAGAAGCATGTAGCGAGTCGAGGTCACGTGCGTTGTGCAACATGAACCGAGTCTTGAAGAGTGTGATGCATGCGTGTGCGCATCTCCCTGCCATAGAACTCGTTGTCCCAGAGAGTGGCCTACTTGTCACCGACACCCAACAGGCCAAATCCGTCCTTTTCTTAAGGTGCCCAGCAGTCGCAGCTTCGTGTTGCGTTGTTTCGCATCGTTCTGTATCGCAGCGAACGGCATGCATCGGAGAAGCATTGTGGCCCAAAAAGGGCGATGCGGAAGTACACCCCAATGAGAGCCTGAGAGCCCTCAAACTTGTGGCGCTTAGAAGCAACTTGGGATTGATCCATGGGACCTAGTAAGGAGCTTGTCGCACCCTAGACCGTAGCCACAGTCATCTTGGCAGTGTTTTTGCGTCTCTTGCTGTTGCTCTGGCTCAAGCAGCTGTAGTACACAACGGCGGCAGCAAGTCGTTTGGGAGTGCGCATCAACACCAGGCGCAATGGCGACTGTTCTTGGCTCGGGTGAGCGGCCAGCACCGGCTTTCCTGTCCCGCATGGCCCAAGCAAATCAGAGACCAGGCTAATTTTACGTTACACTTTTCAGTTGTTGCTTGAACCTCATAAGGTCCACAGTGCGGACAGGACGCCGCTTTGGTAAGTTTGTCCTAAAGCCACTGAGGAAGGTGATTTGCACTGCTAAGGGTGAAGACGTTCGCACGGTGAACGTGGAATATTTGCTTCAGAAGCGCCTTCGGATACCCATTTTCCAGCGGAGATACTGTTGGTACAAAGAGCAGTGGAACACCCTTCTTGGGGATGTGTGCCTGGTTGCAAATGGTTCGAAAGAAAAACATGCTCTGGGCCGTATCACGTGCGTGCTTGACAACTCTGGTGATGGCAGGCTTTTGGTCGTAGATGGCCAGCAGCGGAACACCACTTGCTCTCTCCTCTTGGCGGCCGTGCGTGATGTAGCGGCCACTCGACATAGCGAGGAGTGCTTGAAGCTTGTATCCAAATTGGAGTCTTTGCTTTTCCCAGGTGGGCTGGAAGAGTGGATGTCGGCCAGGCAGCCAGGCACACCGCTGGAAGAAGGTGCCGAGCTCGGTGCAGCAGCGTTGGTGCCCACGTACTGCGACAGGGCCAGCTACTTTGCGGCCACGCTTCCACGCCGGGCCTCTGTGCCCTCTGTGCCAGACTCTGGTTCCTGGATGCGCCCCATGGAGGCCAAACTCTTTTTCTCAGATCGCCTGGTAGGGGAGAGTGACAAGCACTTGGTCGCAGTGGCAGAGGCGGTCTTGTACAAGCTTGAGTGGCTGCTCTTTCCCATCTCCTTGGGCGAAGGTGATGCCCGAACTGTTTGAGTCTTTTGAGCAGTTGTTTTCAACAATGTCCAAAGCATGACTCCACTATGTGCCGTGTTGTTTCGGATGAATGGCAGGTCACAAGGATGGCACGGAAGATCTCCACCTGATCTTCGAGCGGCTGGCGCTTCGCGATGCCACGTTCTGCAAGCCACATCGGGCTACAGAGTATGCCAACATGGGGGCTGCAGACTTCGTTCGAAACTTGCTTCTGGGCTCTTTTGCTGAGGAGGCTGATGCAATACATGCCTACAAGACTTATTGGCTGCCAATCGAGAAGTCTGCGGCGAAGGTTGCCGAGGCCAAGCAAGAAAGCGTCGCAAGCCATCTGGAAGCCGCGTTGGAGGCCTTTTTGAAGGCGAATCCTCGGCAGCGAAAGAAAGCGAATCTCGCCGCAGCTGGGGTTGGAGGTGCTCTGTACGCCCGGTTCCGCCGCTGGCTTGTCGACATGGAGGTCGCCACCGACCCGAAGCAAACCACGGACACCATGGACCTGCTGCACCGATTGCACGACTTTGCACTGCAGCACTTCGAAGGTGGGCCTGTGCGGCAGGCGTCCCCTCCCGGGCTTGATGCGTGGAGCTTTGGAAGCACCACGAAACAGCCACCTGCACTGATTCCCTGCAGAGAAGACTGCTGAAGAGTCATGTCAAGAGTATATTTGGGAGCAAAAGAGATGTTTTGCATGTCGTGTATCCACAGATGGCCAGGCAGTTTCCAGACACCGTGTACAGATGGTTTCTCACTGCTTGGCTTAGTTGCGGCACGCCGAATGATGTGCTCTCGACCATGTGACACATGCTGTTGGTTGGGCAGCTTGGGCAGCAAAAGGCGCTTGACCGTCTGTCGCGGCCGCCTGGTCTCCCTCCGATCTCTCGATCTTTTTCGTTCTCCTCGCGTCTTACCCTGACATTGTTTGGCATGCTGCTGTGCAGAGCCTACTGGTACAGCTGTTGACATGGTCACCGAATCGAAAGCATGAGGTTGCATCTGGCATGTGCGGCCCCGAAGGCGCACCTTTCCACTTTTGCCTACTTAGTATTTCTGCAAACGCACCCCGCCTCGGCCCGGCTTGCACGTCAAATGGAGACGGGAGAAACCTAACCTCTGAACCCTACGGCACTACGGCTCGGAAGCCTCTATCCACCAGAAAGCTTCGAAAGCTCTCAGGCATGTAGGCATGGACCCTGGGAGGCTTTAGGGGCTCCACGGAAATCCATAGATCCAAGAATGGGTGTCCACGGAAGGTCCTTTGACTTTGAGGACGGAGTTTTCAGCGTCAGGGTTTGGCTGATTACCATTCATTAGCACCTTATGGGAGGTTCTCTTAGGCAGGGCTTACGTGTGAATTAGAGAGCCCGTTGCAACGTAGCCTTCTTAGTAGACATGTCTATGGCTGTGGACGACAGATGAAGCGTGTTGCGCCTGAAGAGACAGAAGCAGCTTAAAGTTTTCCAGCTCCATGCTTCATGCTGCTGGTTGGTGCTATGTTGATGCAGGCTGGTATGGTACTCGCATGTACAGGCAGGCCGCATATTACTAGGGAAGGGCGAGGTTGGGGCGTGAAGGTCGGAAGCGCGTGGAAGGAGCTGTTATCTTCTAAGCGGCGTAAACAGATGGCGACAAAGAGCTAAAGTATCACACATACCAGGACCAATGTGAATGCGAAACTGCATGATTTTATATGACCTGCTTCATCAAGGCCTGAAAATAGGAATGGGGTGGTAGCATGCCTCCCGCGATTTTGAACCACCACTTGCACTGCCCTGACTTGGCTGTCGCCGTCAACTGCGTGTGCATTCCATTGGCTCGGGCAGTTCGGCAGTTACAGCCTGGTAGGGGTAGAGCCTGGTAGGGGCCGAGCGGCCAGATTCCAGTGTTTGCCCTTGCCTTTCGATGGCAATGACAAGAGAGAAAAGTCCAGCCAAAATCGCACATCTCATCCCCAGGCTGATGAAGTTGCCTGGATGTTCCAGAGATGTGCAGGAATCGACAGTTTTGAGTTGTTTGATGGATGTGCTCGATCTCGTCGCAACGCCGGAGGAGAAGGACCGATGTGCAAGAGACAGCAAAACCAGCCACTGTAAGCACCTAAGCTCTAAATGTCGAGGTCTCTTTAGCTGTCGTGCGGCGTCCAGGAAGTGATCGGCTTGGATGAGCTTGCTTGCCTCAGGCCGTCTCCAGACAGTGTCACGGTTGTAAGGCCTCTCATGTCACCAAAGCCCTGTAACAATAACAGGAATGCACGATGTTGATTGAATCTGCCAGGTTGAGAATGATGCTGATATCCTGGCAGTTGGCGAGTTGCAAAACGTCTCCCGAAGAGATGAAAGCTCACATCCAGGGGAGACCTGCCTGCAATGTTCAGGCAGTGAGTGTGGTGCTGCGTTTCATCAAGCTGTATCAAGCTCCTAGCGCAACAATCCAGAATCTGTGAAGAATGGGTAATATGGCATGGCGTCTTGTTTTGGTGTTGTTACCTCGTTTACTTTGATGTTCATTTTGCATGTTGCAACAAGTTTGTGCAGCTCGCCTTTGCAGAAGAGGGTTGATCAAACCAAAAATGTTTGCTTCATGTAGCTTGTGCAGGACAGTGGCTGCTGGTGATGTGCTGGTGGTACCGGTTGTGCGTCACCAATATCTACTCGTGGTGTATCCTGTCAAAGAATGTCCTGACAAGCTCGTCGTGTTGTACGTTTCGCAGCATCCCGGGTCATTCAGCTCTTCTTGCACAAAACATTGGAAGCAGGAATGCTTGATGACAGGTTTGCAGTGCCCGTGTCAGCCAGCCAGACAGGTTCATAAGGAGGACTTCTTGGTGCCAGAGAAAGTGCGCCAGCTAAGTGTTTTGGCGACAGCAAAAAGAGCATCGGACTCGGACG
Organism: Symbiodinium natans; assembly: GCA_905221605.1. Lineage (NCBI taxonomy): Eukaryota > Dinophyceae > Suessiales > Symbiodiniaceae > Symbiodinium > Symbiodinium natans. The sequence goes on from CAJNDS010002258.1 coordinate 197,266, forward strand.
ATATCTTTTTCAACAACTTCTGGCTGCCAAACTTGTTGGGAGAGCACTTTCCTGCACAATCCGAGTATAAAATGGTGGAGCGAAGCACTACTGATTTTGATCGTGTCAGGCTTTGCTTGGATGCTCTGATCAGGCATGTGCTGGGCTTGCCAAAATCCGTGTACAAGCGTCTCATGATTTTTCTCCACCTCTGTGCAATCCGCCATGTCGCCCGATATTTCGCTGACCCCAATGGCAGCATGGCTAGTCTGCCACGGACCTTTCTTCAGCAAGTTTTGCAGTGCATCAAGGGCAGAGACGTGCATGCCTTGATGGCAACCAGTCGCTGGGAAAGTTACACAGGGTTGTTTGCCTCGCAGAGTCCTCCCAAGAATCTGCAACAGACTGCAGCACAAAGTCTGGTGCACTTGCGGCGAATGGAGGATTTGTACCGCCAAGGCTCCTTTGTGGAGACCATGCAACATGTTGCTCGCAAGCTTGTCAAACTTGCCGCAAGTGCTGGAAATGACCATGGTGTTCGTGGGTTTGCCGCTTTGATCAGCTCTGAGTTAGGCTACCACCAGGAGAAGCTGCAAAGTAGTGGGGCGTTCGTTCACATCAAGTCCTCTCGCGAAGGCCATGCGGACTTGACAGCTGCTCTCTCTCTCACAAAGGGTGTGCAGGCGAGTCTTGATTTGGAGTTGCCTCATGCTTGGACGGCGTTTGTCGAAGGTGCAAAAGCCTTGTTCTGTGGACAGGGGCCGGACATGCGTGCTGAAACTCCTGTTCGGCAAGTGTCCCAAACATGGTGCGTTATGGTCAGCACACTTTCATGTCACGACTGCAGCCGTGCGGCGTATTTGGAATCACTTGTGGAGTGGATGGCTGTAGCAGACGATTGTGATTGCCTTCGGGCAGCGGTGATTTTTGAAGAAGCCGTACTGGAGCTAGCCTTGGCTCAGGACTCCTTGCACGACTGGCCGGCTGCCTTCTCGTTCAGGGAGGATGCCATGCTGTCAGACGGCTGGTCCATGAAGCTATCGAAAATGCTGGAGGCGTATGTCGCCCTCCGCTCCAGGCCAAGCCAGTACCGCAGCACTTTGCGCCATTCCCGCATGGTGTTGACGGTCTGGGCTCTGGCCTGCATGCAAGACTCCGTACTTCGCAATCACGGGGAGATTCACTTCAGGAACCTGCTGAAGAACTTCGCCCCTCCTCTGGCCGCCCATGCTTTGGAGCATTTGCTCCTTCCCGAGAAGAGGTGGCTGGTTCTTCTTGGCCGTGTGGAGGAGTACCTGCTGGACTTGAGCGGTGCTGCTCATGGACTGCTTACTCCAGGCCCGGAGGGCATCGAGGACCTGAAAGCTCTAGCAGCAGCGTCGACAGAGCGGCTGCCGTTGGTTGCGCATGCCTGGCAGCAGGAAAGGCTTGCTGTACAGGCGGTGCACGCAAAACGCGACGACCAACAAGGCTACAACGAAAGATGGGCAGCCAACTGTCGGACGAGAGTAGAGGAGGCTTCTTGCTGTCAGCAGCTTTTGCAGCCGGCGTTTCAAAACGAAAATCTTCCCAGGACACGGTTGCAAGGTGCAATGGTCTGGACGATGTGCCAGGAGCAGCTGAAGCACAATCAAGCACAGGGCCTGGCACACTGTCAGGCTGAGCTTCAATCTTTGCAGCGCCCCCTCCCCTCCAAAGTTCAAGCGCTGCCTGACATTTCCAAACATGAGGCAGAAGCACGGATGGTCGTGTTCTGTGCTTACTTTCCTCCAGAGCTAGCAAGGCTTGGAGTCTCCTTCTGTTTGGCTCGTCATTTCTTCGACTTCGAGGCAGGCTTTCCACCTGCCCCTCAAGAGCCACCGAATTTCTCTTGGCGGGCGCATTTTCAGGAGTTTTCCGCGTGCCACCATGCCGCAGTGGACAGTCAGGTGCACTTTGAGCTGTTCGGAGATTGCCAGCAGACGTATCGTGACGGGGAGCAGAGTGGGACCCTTTTCTTGCCAGTGAAGGACGGGCTTGGTATTCATTACCCGGACAAGGAGTTGCAGGGGCTGCGGCTGTTGTGGCGATGGCAGGGGGCTCTGATCAATCCATTCGAGAAGGCGTGGCCACAGCAGGGTGAGCCACCTGCATGCTTGTACCGTATGGAACTTGCTGACAGATTTGCAGGTGAAGATTGGTTATTGGCATTGCCGGACGAGAATGCAGTCCTGGCACACATTCCAGTGCCTCCGCAGATATTGACAAAAATTCAATACAGGTCCTTGGGCCTAATGTGTTCAGAGCTTCACATACGTCGGCTCTTGCTGGCTCTGCAAAGAGAGGAGTTGCCTCTAACGGATCCGCGCGTGTTGGCTGCATGCCAGCAGGTGCTCTTCCGTGCTGGTCCCCGTGATGAGCCCGAGTGCTTCCTAGGACGAAGCTGCAAAGCAGACTTGGAGGAGTTTGGCTCTTGGGCAAGTGCTGAGGGTTTGTTGGAGCAGGCAAGGGCACTTGAAGTTCAGGGAGGTCCTGTGGACTCGCTGGTATGCCTGATGACGTCCTGTGGATTCCTGGGGCAGTTTGACTGCGCCACGTGCCCCAAAAGTCCAAACCCAGCTCGACGAGCTTTTCGCCTGTGTCAGACATTGCTCTCAACTTGGGCAGCGGAGGCCCATGCACAGAAGCAATCCCCAGTGCAGGTTGTCAACATGTTGGCCGCCTTGGTGCAATCATTTCGCTATGTACCACAGGGGTGTCTTACCGTCGGTGAAGCAGGTGATGCTTTCAAACTGCTGCAGGCGCGTATTGATCTTGAAAATTGTCTGGCAGTCAGCAACCAGAAATTGGAGCCTGCAGTGCAGTCATCGGTGGATGAAGTTTGCTTCCAACACGAGTGCCAGCTCACAGTCCCCGCAATTTTGGACTGCATCCTGTGTGCGCGCTTGCCAAGCCAAAGGCCAGTGTCCCAATGGCATGTTCCTGACAAGGCTGCTTTGTGGAGTACGTGGCGTGAAGTACAAACTACATCTGGACTCATTCGTTTGGAGCCCGTGCGAGGGCACCTGCTCTTCAATGACAGGCCAGTCGGGCATTTGCCAAAAGAGATGCGGCACCATGCGACCTTCGGTGCCACTGTGGGCCAATCTGACTGTGCAGCTTGGGCGCTCACGAATCAGCTCTTCGAAACTGAGCCTCTGGACTCTCACAATGGGAAGACTTTCAAGATAGGCATGCTCCCCCAAGATGAGCTGCTTGTGCAGGAAATTGGTCACGAGAGCCGTCTCCTGTTGCCATCACGATGCCTTCCAAAGGGCCTGCGAGCAGCCTTAGTGAAAGGCTACAGCCATTGGGTGGATGAGCAGGAAACTGTCATTGAATTCAGGCCTGCAGGTGTTCAGGACGACCGCCGGAAGTACAAACTGTGCTTGCAAAACTCCCAGTCTTGCCAACTTCATTGCTCCTACCAGGGTGCAGACTTCTACGTGCTGCCTTCCTCAGAACCTTGCTTGGAGAAGTTTGTGCATCTTTTCCGCAGAGTTGAACCTGATGAGTGGGTCGAGTATCTTGCTGATGCCGGCGGCTGCTTGAAAGAAATCCATCTGTTGCGATTGGATCTCAAGTTCAGGGTATCACACAGACCCGATGCCACTGATTCGGTGTGCCTGGAGTCTTTAGACTATCCAGAATACTGCTTAGCCTCAAGGCAAGTGCTGGATATGCTCTGCGGCTTTGAGGGGTTCCTTCTGTTGGAGAAGATGTATTCCCAAACGCAGGAGTTGGCATCAAGAGCCCCTGGCCTCGTGCTGCTGCCAACGATTACCAATTCGCCTACCGCGTCTTGTGCCGTTCGAAACATCGAGCTCACAAGTGATTCCTCGGATCCTCTGCTGCGTTGTGTCCTGGATTTCTCTGCCTCGGAAAAGCAGCGGAAGCTTGCCAAATTCGAAATCCACTGGGAGAACGGGTTGGTTCAAGTACAGACAACTGCAGCTCGCCTTCAACTTGCGTCTCTCCTGTGGGCCTGCGGCAGCGCAGTGCCTGAGAAGCTCTTTGGACATCCTGCTCGAAGGGAGTCTTTGGACTTGCTGCGGCAGTGCTGGCAAAACCAGCCCTATGACGAGGCCCGGTACGCACATGAGAAGTCTGAGAGTCCACAGAGTAGATTGAGGTGATTTTGAAAGAATTTGAAGACGTAAGGTGTTTGGGGCATTCTTCCTGGCTTTGCTTGCAGGAAGAAAGGGTGTGGTTGAAAGGGCCGGTGCCTCAGACGCGTCTCTGCTGCTGTGCTCAGTGTGGCTTCTGTTTGGCTGCGTACCAGTGGGCAAACGGCTATTGGAGCCGAGCCATATGTTCCGTATGCCGCTTGCATTGAAACACATGTGCCAGGCTGCACAAGTGGGCGGAGGAACCCAAATCGGTGGAGTTGCGAGTGGTCCTGGCAGAGCTGGAGCGCGGCGCAGGATCCCTGTTGCTGGGTGCCAAGACAATGGCATGCGTTGCCTCAACCAAGTTGCAGGAAAAACCAAGAGGTGCAGGCGTCCATGGCGAATCTGTGCATGTATTTGTAACACTACGCAACCCGCCTCGGCCGGGGGCGCCCTCACAACTAAGACGATTGCCCCGGCGGCATCCGCAGCGCAAGGTTTTGTGTACATATGTTTGGGCATACAGGGCACCGACAAGTATGAGCGCTGAAGCGTCTACGCTCATACTTGTCGGTCAACTTCTTGTGTCCTTTGAAGATGGGATAAGTTGGTGCTCCCAACCCTCGTGCCTCAATTCTTGTCCTATTGGCTGTTTGTAGTTTGTTTTCCTTGTTGACTCCAGCTGAGAGGAGGTGCTGAGCACAAGCGGAGGAGGGGGCTGTTGTAGTTCACCGACATTGAGTCTGGGGGACCAGACTGACAGAAGGAAGCAGGCGATGGGGGGGCAGGGGCAGGGGAGCTTGGGGTGTCGAGCGACACGGGGGGGTGGGGACGAGGGGGTGAGCGAAATCTTGTAGGTCTGAGGGGGCTGGGGGGGCGGAGCGGAGGGGGGCGGAGCGGAGGGGGGCTGGGAGGTTGCAGGGCAAACCCCTGGTGCTTACGGAGCCAAGAAAGGTAGGAAGCCCAAATGCGCAAAAGGCGAGAGGAGAACGTTGGCGGACTTCTTCTTCTGTGCTCAGACTGCTTAGATCTAGTTATGTAGTGCCCAGGCCCTTGCAATTCGCATGCTGGCCAGTGCTGCGACTTCTTGAGCACACAATGCTTGTGTCCGCCAAGGTCGCTTGATGCAAACCCAGGCAAATGGCCTGCTGCCTGCGCTGCAACGCTGCCCCGTGGCTGGATCGACTGTGTCCGCAGATTCCGGCTTCATGTTGCTTCATTAATTTGCGAAATCCCAGGTCTACGAAGGAAGCATCAGCTTTCTGGCGCAGAGTAGATCGTCTTCGTGGCCAGGGGGAGGAGCCAAGCGGGGGATTCACAGAATTTATGGCAAGCATGACCTCTGATCCCAGTTGCGTGCGCCCGTCGTTTTCAGGATTTCAGGCTAAAGACACTTTCCATGGCTTTCCATCTAGATTCTGCATGACTTTTTTCTGTGGCTTCATTGTTTGGCTTCTTGACTGCCAGCAGCTCTTTACAAACTGCATAGACAGCCTCGACCAACAATAGTCCTTTGGCTCCTACTCATGGTGTAGGTGCGCAGAGAGCGTGACTGTCTCCAGGAGTGGTGTTTGCTGAGAGCCGGCGAGCGACTCCAGCTTGGCAGTCCGCCCGAGGTCAAGATCACAAAGCCGACGCTGCCAAAGATGCCTTGGAATTTGCGGATCTTGCGGCGATCTCTCCGAAAGTATTCCCAGATCCAATGGCTGTTCAGAAAGGGCTTCGGCCCCTGGCTGATGGGCGTGTTTGGATTTCCGAATTCCTTTGGCTGCACGAGCCCAAAGACGGAGGACCTGCCGGCACAGGTTGGCATCGGCAGCTGCCACAGGATCCGTGCATGCTGCAACTATGGCACATCGCAAAGCATGCAAGACCGGTGTCGAGAGAGGAACTCCGATGGCGATTGGGATGGGGGTCTGTGTCAGAGTGTAGGTCCTCTGGGCAGCAGAGCCTACTTTGGCATGTAGCGCTTGGGTGTGCGGTGTCTCTCTTCCCTGAAGACTTTCCGGCCCCACCGCCGTGGGCGCACGGAGCGGTTGGGCACCGCGCGATCCTCACCAGTGCGCATGACATTGACCGATACTTGCACGCCGAGAGGGTTGTATACCGGTCTGAAGATGATTGTCGCTCGCTGGCTAGACCCACAGAGGGCGAAAGTGTCAAATGGTGGGAGATGAAAAAGCACGCGCAGTCAGAGGAGCACAGGTTTGCCGTGGAGACCAGGCGAATTGCAAGCTTACAAGAAGACCTGCAGCGCGAGAAGCAAGCACTCGATGTCGCCACGGAGACGAAAGACAAGAAGAAACAAGCAGTTCAGAAAGAGCTTGACCTGCTTGTGCATCTTGTGCCTTGTAGGCAATTGTGGGGTCGGGTGGAGTAGCAAATGCCGGCAATGCAAGCTGCTGTAGAGGGACGTAGATGTGCGGCAGACAAGCACTGTGCCAGACGAACTGTAGTGCGCAAGCGTGCTTGGACCCTAAGGAGAAGATAAAGATGGGTGCGCAGATTGCAGACAAGGAGAACCAATCAGTCCAATCCATGCTGGGGGAAGCACTTTCGAAAGATGAGCTGGTCAAGAAGAAGGCAATGCTGCAGAAAGACCAGGCTACCCTCCAGTCTGAGGAGAGAGCCTTGGATGGCCGTAAGAATGACGTGCAAACTCGGGCAGAGCACCTGGTTTCGGTTCAGCAGAAGCTAGAGCATGACAGAAGTACTCTCCGGCAGGGCCTTTCAAACATGGAGGTGCATCGGGAGACAAGGCTAGCATCCAGCAGTAGTGCACATGCCCGAGAGAACCAGGAATCAGAGAAGAGGTTCCAGGAAGACCTTGCTCGTGCAGTGCAGAACTATGAAGATGAGGAGAAGCATCTGCTGGAGCTAGCGCCTGGCTATGGCGAGGCAAAAGGCCCTTTCTCCATCTTCAAGGATGAGATGAAAGAGAAGATAGTTGCCCACAAGAGTGGCGGAAACCATTTGCATGCCACCATCACTCGCCGCGCCCGGGAAGCGCCAACATCGTTGGATAGCTTGCTTGACATGCTGAAGCAGTGGTTCTCAACCTATGAGGGAGACTGCTGGCAGAGCTACCAGAGTAAAGAGGAGGGGCTTTTCTGGAGGCATATTCGGCAAGTGAGCCCATATCGACCAGCTGACGCACACGAGGCGGCAGGAGTCACAGCAGCATGGAGCACTGTGATGACTGAGGTGAAAGCTTGGGTGGAGAGTGGCAGTGCCGACCACATCTCTGACTCCAAGCCCTCCTTCTGCCTGGAGGATGTGCCTACCGAAGTCAGCCACTTGCAAGGCCTTCAAGTCGCAATGAAGTCCATCAATCTGAGGGAGGAGGCACAGGCGGCACTCCTACGGAAGCTTGAGGGCAATCTTCAGCTCTGGTTGCGACAACGTCTGGCTGCCCGACTCGTCGAGTCGTACAGAAAGGCATTCCCAAAGTGCAAGCATCGGATGGTAGCCGACTTCTCTGGTAGCTTGGAAGCCCCGAAGGTTGTGGGATTCGAAGTGCTGCCGCAGGTTGATGTGCCTGATCTTGCCATTCCAGACGTGAAAAGTCTTCGCCAGGGCATCATCACAAAGTGTCGAGATGCCTTGCGAGAAGCTGAAGAAGCATGTGGCAATGCCCAGCCTCTGCAGCTGGAAAATGCGCTTGGCTCGAAGGGCTCGTTGATGGAGCGCCGCTTGGGTCAAGGTCCTGGCAGAGTTCTGCGTGAATCGTTCATGGCAAGCTTGGAGGTAGAATATGCCCGACCAAAAGCAGCAGAGAAATTGGCCAAGGCGGCATTGAGCAAACCCGAGTGGCGTTTGCGCTTGAAAGAGGTCTTTCACAAGGACTGCCTGTTAGTCAAGAGGTCGCTCTGTTTTTCGGTGTATGTGTGTGTCTACGTTGCATTCTTGTTGCGTCCCAATCAGGAAGCTGCCCATCTGCATGCGCAGACGGCGAAGCAATGGGAGGATATCCAGAAAGTAATTTCTGTTCGTTGCATTCCAGATGATGCTGCTGGGCATGCATTTCGGGCACTGCAGGCAACCTATGCTGCTGGCATGATGCGCCGGAGGGATGCAGTTGCACTTTTGGCGTCACAGCCCGGAGAACGGCCCCATCTTGCCGCCTCCAACCCCTTTCTCCAAGCTGGTGAACAGTCAACGGGCACACGCCCGCGATGGACACTTGAATCAACCAGCAAAGTGCCGGAAAAGCTGCTTTGCCACCTCAAGGGCATTGTGCAGCTGCAGGGCCTCAGCACCCTCCTTGATGGAATTCGTCGGGAACTTGAGAATGACCATGTCGGGGCAACCTTGCAGAGGCAGCTGGCCGATGTGTTGCAACCGCCACAGCTCATCACAGACAGAGGCGATTGGCTCCAGCTGGAATGGGAGCAGGGCTTTGTGTGCCGGCCAGTGCAGTTGGAGGTGGCAACGGCCATGATGGACAAGTCTTTCGACAAACACGTTCTTCAATTGAACATGGGGGAAGGCAAGAGCAAGGTAATACTGTGCAGGCCTCAAATGTGATTGACCCTGTGCTTAGACTTCAGTGTCCCACGGTGAGATTTGCTGATACAGATGCATGCTGACGCATTGCCGAGGCCTTTACTCTGCACCGCTGTTGGAGATGGTCGTCAGCTGGTTAGGGCCGCCCGCATCGCACAAAACATGTGCTTTGCGTCTTTCCAGCTCCCATCGAGCCAGGATTTCAGCATTGTTGACAGGTAGTGGTTTTGAGTTCGCTCCTGCGTGCATCTGTGGATCACCTGCGACAAGTTCTTGGTGGAATGCTTGGCCGGAGGTTCGAGATCTTGATAGGCCTGCACGTTTTTCAGTTGCCGGAGTTGTTTTTGCTCGATTGAACGCCTGCAGGTTGTATTTGCTGCCCTTCAACCGCAGCAAAAGGCTGAACGAAGATTCTGTCAAAGCAATTGCAGCTCAACTTTCTGAGTGCCGGAGGCTGGTCTTGAAATACAACAAAGACATCCATGCATGTTGTGGAGTGATTCTCATGGTCTTGCTAGCCAAGGAAGCGAGGTGCGGTTCTTCTCATGACTGAGGAAGAAGTCAAGAGCTTGCAGCTGAAGTTGCGTGAGTGCTGCCTCAAATCTCCTACCTCTGGTTTGTCCCGGGAGTTTTCTCGATGCTTGTCTGAATATGCACACGCCACTCAACCAATCGAAAAGACCGACAGCTTGCTGTGTGTGAGCTTGAAGGACTATTTTCAGAGGTGTTGAGCTCCGCCGTGGCTTGGCCACCAATAGTGGGCTGCAAATTGAGAAAGAAGAAACAACAGAGGGAGAGTTCTCCTCTTAGTTGAGGATGAGGAGGAGTTTTTGCAGCGCGGAGATAGAAGGAGATATGCGAGTTGAACTTGCTGTTGCTTGTGCACGAAACGACAGACAACAGGAAGAGGTGAGGAGAGAGTTTGAAGATCGTATTGCAGGAATAGGGTCATAAATATGATTGGCCACTGCAGGTGGACATCTTCGATGAAGTGGATGAAGCGCTGCGATTGAACAACGAACAAATCTATACCCTTGGAGAAAGACAGGCGGATTTTTTGTATGAACTATTTCGGCCGGCGCATCGATCAAAGCGTGTGCCTTGCTGCTGTCCTGGAGGCGCTGGACGGTGAAAGCCTGCGATGGCGAGTCCAGTTTGAAGTCTTCCGCTTGCTGACACGGCCTTAGTCGCTCGTTCCTTGCGCGCGCCGAGGGCAAAATGATGGCTGCTGCTTGCAGGAAGGAAGACTCGGAAGCGAAGAAGTTGTTGGAGAAGCTCTGCAGCTTACATGCGGCAGAACTATACGAGCCGAAAGCCAGCACAGGGGCAGAGTTCCCGAATTTGCGCTTTGTTCAAGTACAGCGATCCTCGGCCAAGCAGGGAGCAGACTGTCCTGTTGGCATGTGTCTAGAATTTCATGTGCGCTTGTGCTATGCACCTTCTGAAGTCAGAAGCCTTGCAGTCTTCGCCTACTGTTAGTTTAGGAAGCAGCTGCCTGTGGAAGCAGCTTGCCAGCATCCTCTGTGGGTGCCTGTTGCAGTCACAGAAGTCCAGCGCAAATCGACTTGGCAGTCTTGGGAAGCTACCTCCATACATCCGCTACTTGCTTGAGTCTTGAGCAGTTGCATCATGGGTAGATGTTGCGTGGGTCGCAGAATGTATAGGAGGCAAATGACCTCTCCCCCCGACCACGTCAATCACTCAGGCAAGCAGTTGCAAGAGTTCATTTTGGACGCCGACTTGTCTCAAGACAAGCTGGATGCAATCCTCGGTTCGCCCGCGTGTTCTGAAGCTGCTGTGGATACCACCGAGTTGCAGCATGCAGTGTTGACTGCACGGGGGCTGTTTGCTGGTGACATCATGCGTGCTGCCCTTCACAAGCGGCACCGGGTCGAGTTCGGCGTGGACAATGTCACCCATCGCTGCAAGATGGCTATCCCTTTTCGCTACAAGGATGCTCCAAGTGAGCGGACAGAGTTTGGCCACCCTGATGTTGCCATTGCTTTGACGCTGCGTTCCTACTACGAGGATGGTCTCAGCCATGAATGCTTTCGCGAGCTGCTGGACATGTTTGAGGAGCTTCCTGCAGCTCAGCGTGCTGAGCTCTACCAGTGTTGGTTGTTGGCAGCTGTGCAGGAGTCAGACCGACGTCCTTCAGCAGGTGAATCGCTTGAAGAAGCAGTTGCCAAGCGGCTCGGTCTTCCCAAGAGTGCAGCTGGCCTGGTGTCGGATGACGAGCGCTTGTTCCAGCTGTTGTGGCGACAGCTGGCTCTGAACATGCGGGTGATTGAGACCTATTTGGAGGAGGTGGTGTTTCCCAAGGAGACCCGGCAGTTTCCTCACAAGGTCGGTTGTGAACCAAAGACTTCTGAAGGATGCAAACAAAGTTGGCGAAGAAGACATTGTTTCCCGACTGTGTAGAGGGCATTTCGCTCATGTAGAATTTCGTTTGCAGGCAAGACCACTCAGAAAATACGCTTGAACTCAGACCGGGGAGTCGGTGGGGCATAGTGTCTTGAAAGGTACGTACTGCTGCCTTCTAACCATGAAGAAATTTGCACAAAAGCTGGTTTATGGTGGACATTCAGCCACCGCCATTCGAAAGCAGGTGGCTGTGGGTCCCCCGCTCTTGGGTTTTTTCATGCAGATAGATTTAGCACCCCGCTGAGGGGTGCCAGGGGGGGGGGGGGACGTCTGACATGTTCGGGTCTCTGAAATCAGTTGCTGTACAGCAAGGTGAACTCACAGCTGCGTGTCGCTTGGGAGACGTAGAAGCCCACGCCATCGAAGAAATGGTTCGCCCCAGCGCGTTTTCGTGTCATTGTCACAAACTCCTCAAAATCCCTCAACAGGCCCGTGGTCCCTGAATTCAACGCGAGTCCTACCCCCTCCCCTCCCCCCCCCTGTGCAGGGTAAAAGGGGAGGGTTCCTTCGCCAGAAAAATCCAACGCCACAGGGTCGGCAGAAATTCTTTCTTTCATCCAAGACTTATCTTGGCCTTCTTTTGTACTGTAAATGATGAATTTGATTCCGACGTTGGTGCTAATCCTGAGCAGTGGTCACGAAAGCTCTTCCCAGAAAGCCTTTCGCTTCAATACCCAGAACTTGTTCTGCTGGAAGGCCTAGGGGGTCAGCGCACCGGCGCGACTGGCCTTAGTTTCTTTGACGCCTGGCCTCGTACACGAGCCCTTTTTCCGGAGATTTCCCCTGAACCCGACCTAAACTCCAAATTCCAAACCGCAAGGCTTGGCCGAAAAAAACCTTTCTGTAACCCCTCCATGTCCTCCTACACAAGATCTTTCGTTTCCCCCCCGGGGCTCAAGTAGTTTATTCGTCTTCAGGGGTTGCGTGGCGTTTTTCTGTGGTTTCATGTTTGGGCTTGTGTGATCACCGACTCCCTGTGGAGAGGTAAGCAGTGACTCTGTCGATTTGAGCGGACATGCACGTTGTTAGTCTGTTTGCATGGGTATCCCTTTTCAGGTGTCTGCCAGTGGATGGGATTTGGCTGCTGGGTGCTTGCGTGGGTTTTCTGGCACTGCGGACAACCGCCAAGTTCTGCCGCTGGGTGTTTGCCAGTACGAACCAGAGAGCTTGAAGCACACAGATGGATATGCTCTGCGATGCTTGCTGGATCCTGACATGTCAGGGCCTGCGCCAGTCGTGGGGCTTGAAGCCACCGCGGCACAGGCCATATTGCGTGAGCTCCTCTTAAGTTCTGCCAGCAGGTGGCCAGTTTCAGTTCTCATTGACTCTGGGGCCTTTTTGACAGGGCTTTCCAATCGTGCAGTTGCGGAAGCCTGTTTGGGCATTCAGGAGTTGGCCTTCCGAGCAGTCATCTACTTTGGGGAGGATGGCAAGATCTGGGTTTTGGACAGGCAGGGTAGGCAGTTCTTGCTGGCCAAAAGCCCACTCCAACCAGCGGATCAGGGGGTCTTCACTTACTTGGATGATCAGCACACACTTGGAACAGATCTTCGGTTTCGGCGTGAGGCTGTCGGTGCTGTGACAGTAAGCCGGAAAATGACCAAGGATCGGCTGATGCAGGCGACCATGCGGATGAGGTCTCTGGGAAAGGGCCAGACAGTGGTGCTCTTCCTGAATGGCGAAGCACGCAGGCAGGTGGCTCAGGATGCGGGCCTCCCAGAAGAGCAGGACATTCGCACCGATCTTCTTCTGTTTTGGGTCGCATCCAACACTGCGCAGCAGCTTCAAACATCGGTCGTTCTCTGGGCCCTACAAGGCGCCAGCTTCGCTGTCCGCGAGCCTTTTGTGCAACACATCTCTAAGGGCGCCTTTGGCTCAGGCACGGCACCTGCGGGCATTGAAAAGCTGTGCTTGGAGCCAGAGGCTTTTGCACTTTCGGCCTACAGCCAGCAATTGGCTCCACAGCCAGCATGTGAGGACATTCCAAAGCGCGCCAAGGCCGTCCTAGCAGCCACATTCACAATGGCAGGCCTGCGTGGTGACAAAGTGGAGGGCTTGATGCAACAAGCCAAGAACACCATCGACAAGCAGCTGGCCTACCTCACGAATAATGGGCTTCTTTTGCAGGACACCGTGGCAGTTTCATCGATGGACGAGGAGCAAGAGCGTGAGCGAGAACAGGAGAAGGAGCGTGAGCGAGAGGTGGAGGTTGAGCAAGAGGTGTGTCAGGAAGACCCGGAGCCGCAGCCATTTCAGCCCTTGAAGGAGCATGTGTGGGACTTTAGCAAGGTTCTGGAGCGAGACTTCGTTCGCAGGTGCTCGAAAAGAGACGTTCCAGGATACCCAACCCTGCACACCGTGACGGCAGAGGTGTTAGAGCAGCATGGGCTGTCCCTTCCACCCTTGCGCGGGTTGAGGCGCATGCCCGATGACATCTTGGTCACCCAAAACTGGCTGTGCAGTGTCGCCATAGACAGGCGCGGCACAGAATCCGCGCAGTGCTTGCGTCCGGTGGATGTGTTCCTGCTCTTCAAGCAGTCCACCGAAGAGCCATATTTCCCGAATTTCCTCCCACGTGGCCATCCGTTTTGCTTCAGCTACGAGCCTGGGGGTGCACCTTCAGAGGAGGCGGTGGTGCTGCTGTCGGGGATGGAAGCCTCCCGACTCCTGCCTGTGCTGCGGCGTGGCCTGGAACGCCAGACGCGAGCTCATGAGGTCACGGCTCTGGCAGTCCAGCTCTGCCACCTGCATGACCCGGGCGTGGCCATGGCGGTTTGCCCTTGGGGCTCACCTCGAGATGTGAGCTTCCGAACCCGAGCTTTGTTAAAGCTCCTGAATGGGGATTCTGGCTACTGGCCCGAGGAGCGGAGTGAGCTGGGGAAGTTCCTGGGCATCCTGGAGCCACAAACTCTCCAAGGCCACGTGGACGTGTGCAGTTCGGAGCGGGCTTCTCGGGAGGTGTGGGATGCTTTGAGGGACAAGGACGTGCTGAGCTGGAATGGATTCGTGAAGCGCTTGCTCATGCCAAGTGACTTCTTGCATGATGTAGACGTTCTGCCCCGAGATTCTGAGTTGCAGGTACACAATCTCTTGAAAGGGCTTTGCATGCATGGCGAAGGGATGTCGAATCCCAAGAAGTGCGTAGAAGATTTAGTGAAGCTTCGCTTACAGATTGCTTCCTACCGTGGCTCGAGCTTGGAGAACCTCCTGCTCAGCTGAGGGAATCTCTTCAAGAGAGCATGCTCGGAGATATTGATCTTGAGTTGGGGTCCTATGATGTCTTAAAAGTGTGAGACTCTCAGGATGAGAAATCCTCCACATTATGACCGCAGGTGAGTAGCATTCAAATCAAGAGAGGACTCCCGCGGGCGTGAAATGGCTTCAACGTGAATCATCCATGATGAAAGGGTTTGCACGCGTTTGCTTGTGTTTCATGACTGCGTGGTGAGCTACACTATGATCAGTCCCAACCATTCAAACATGCTCTTCAACAAAACCAAGGTTACTGATTCTACAAGTAAGGAGGAAAGATGAAGGGGCTGACGAGGGTGTCTCCTCGGTGTCTCCTCCCAAGTTGCCTGAAGCAAGTTGATGCCAGGCCAACTTACAATCTGAAGCCCTCTCAGCGCGCTTCATCTGTTGCAATTTTCGGGTCAAATTTGCAGAGCGTCGCTGAAATCTGGGCTCTGCTCGGCAAGATGCACAACTGTCCGGATTCAGCAAAACCATAAACAGTCGTGGCAGCGCCCTTCACCCTCGGAGCCTGAAACGGTAAGAGTGGGGTTTTTTTGAGAATTATCTTTTGCAGTGATGGTGCTGGAGATAGTGTTGGATCACCAAGTTGCTGGGGGGGTCTTGGATGGACAGGCTGCCGATGCTCCATTGCTGTGTGGCACGGCGCTGGAATCAGTCTGACCCCCGTGGAGAGAGGCCCGTAATCGATATGCACGCCACTCGAACAATTCTTACGATGCCGCGGGAAGACACGTGTCTTCCCCCAAAATGTGTTTGAAACTGCTGTGCCACTTCGCTATCCAGGGCGGGTATGCAGCAGTTTGACAAGACAAGGCAAGAAAACATCACCACTTCAAGGACACTTGCCTGGTATCAGCATGTCATCGAAGCATGTTGTTGTTGACGGCGCTTGCTTTCCAGCATAGATAAAGATCGGTTTCAAGCCTCACATGTCGACACAGAGTGATGTCATGTTCGCATACCGACTAACAATGGCAGACTTGACAACGTCTCACATCTCATGGCATCTCTGTGCAGGGTTTGCGACACGCACAAGAGCGTGCAAGTTCGATTCGTCATGGGTGCTTGCAACAGCTCGGCGCCTGCGTCCACCCAAGCTCGAGGCAAAGTGAGTGCACGTAGTGTGCGAACATGCGCTGTTCAAACATGTTCAACGGCAGAGGCTGTCTTGAACGCATTGCAGCGATCCAGGTGGTGATGCATCAACGCTTCTTGTGGAGGCTGGTATGAAGCCCTGCAATGGGGACTTGTTTTGCTATTCCATGCTGTTCCCATCTGCATCAATTGCTCGCTGTACTTTCACAAGTTGCAGATTGCTTGTTGTCAGAGAAGCAGATCCCCCCACAATCCCGAGACCCCTCTCAACAATCCCGAAACCCCAAACCTCCCTCATTCAGGCTCTGCCGCTGAAGCTGCCACTTCCAAGCTCACCGCCGCCTCCTCGCCAACGGCTTTTTCTTTTTTCTGGGGGCGGGGTGGGGACGGGGGTGGGAAAAGGGGGTAACCGGGGGGGCAGGGGAGGGGAGGGGGAGGAGTTTTAGAGAGGGTTTCAGTTTTCTTGTTTGTTTTGGGGGTTTCTGGGCTTGATGGCATCTGTACTTTTGCGGTAGGGTAGAGGATTTTCACGGCGTGGTGTGTTTGGTTTGATGCAGGGTTCAGGGTGTAGGCTTAAGGTTTTGGGGCTTGCAGGTTTGGGGTGTGGAGTGCAACAATGCAGTTTACGGTTTGGGGCTTCGGGCTTATGAGAGCTTTCAGTTTTGGGATGTCGTGTTTGGCGTGGGTTCCAGGCGGTGATTGCATGTTTGCAATGGGGGCAAAGGATGTGCAGGGGTTTGATCAACGTTGCATTGAAGACGCTGTCACAATTGTCGTGATGAAGCTGCAGTGGGAGATTGAGCACGGCACAGGTTCCGTAATGCCATCGGCTCGCCAGCGTAGGTTTGCTCGGCATAGTGTTGTGCTTTTCGCGCCAAGTCGCGTCACGACGCGATGGGCGCCTGGGGACGATCGCGGCTATGGATGAGGTGCCTCTTTCAAAGGTGCCAGGTTGCCGGCATTGCCCACGTACCTGCTTTAGCCCGGCCAGCCCTCGAAAGATGGGACGTCCGACCGCTTGCCGCGGTGTTGACGCTAGCGCTGACGGCAGAGCAGGCGCGGCGTGCGCAGGGCAAGGTAGGCTGTGCCTCCACCCAGCGCATCAGCCTCGGCCAAGTCACAGAGTTCGAGGAGGCCAGTATGCGGGAGGTGAAGATGGAGGGAGGTGGAGCCGTGTTGGTTCACCGACATCAGGGCGAGTTTTTCGTGACCTCGCCGGCCTGCGCCCATTACGGGGCCCCGCTCAGGAAGGGCATCAGCTCTGCCGGAGGTCGTGGTGGGCCGCCCACCGTCACCTGCCCACTGCATGATGCCACCTTCGACCTGAGAACTGGTCAGGTTGTCAGAGGCCGGGGGTTTTTGCCCAGCAAGGTCGTGTTCGACTATCGGAGAAATTATTGAAGCTTGAGGCCCCTTCTGCTTAGGGACTTCTTCCCTTGCATGTATACGAGAACCTGTATGTCCACAACCATGAAACTGTAGCCCTTGCGCAATTTTTTTGGCACTGACTGGGGGGTCCCATTGGAAAACGCGTCTTGTGTTTGCGGGTCGCCTCAGACAAAGATCCTCAGTAGAAAAACCGTAGTAACAACCGCTTTATAGGACTTGACAAAGCCGGAGAGCCCAGTACAAATTTCAGTAGAGGTCCCTTTTGGGTACCAACCAGCTGGATACAGCTGGCACTTGCAAACACGCTGTACCACTGACCTGGGTTGAAAGGCTTTGGTGCTGTCTTGTGCGTCCTCGTGCGAACCTTCGGAGGACCCAGTGTGGATGGCATCGCAGTCTACAAGTCTGAGGTGAAGAACGGTGTCCTGTACGCAGACATCCCGCCCGAGCTGGTTGCTGGAACCGGCAAGCACCCAAAGGCACATGAACTAGCCCTGATGTTTACCAGGGTTTCGAAATGTTGTGAGAGTACGGTTGTGGCATAATTACCGCGTAGTGGCGTCTCCCAACCTGCAGGGTTTCTCGCAGGAAGCCTCCTGAGGCTGCACGCGCACCTAGAGGTTCACGTGTAATTCTTCAAGCAAGTTTGTAAGTAATTAGGGTAAGTGTATGTCCAACCATATCTGTGGCAGCCTTAACCATACCTGTAGCTGCTCCTGAATCTTGCAGATGTTCTAGCTCCGTGCATAGTTCGCGGTATTCTCTTGCCTTGTGCTGGGCTGAGTGCCAGCATGGAAGCAAACGTGAGCTACGGGCGATCTCGCGCTGTGGAACCCGAGCTTGCATTGCGGAACACGCGACTTGCAAAGCAGGCGCTGGCGAACGTTGAGCCGCGCTGATTTGGAGCTTGTGCAGACGTTCGCAAAGAGCAACGAGAATGCTGCCCCAGATGTGGGTTGAGCTGAACATTTAGGAACAATTTACGCCATGTGACGAAGTGATGGCCGCACCATATCCACAGTCTGGAAGTGTAGGCGAAACGGGCGGCACCATGTGCTGACAGCGTGGGCAGCTTCGGAAACGACCCCACGTCGGAAGCAAGGGCAGTTTTTTGAGATTCGTGCGAGCTCACATGACAGAGTGGCAACCCACCGCACACGATGCCGCGTTGAGTTCCCGCAGCGGCTCGATGCAGCCGATTACTTTTTGCTTACAAACCCTTTTGCTTGCTTGCAGTGAAGATCGTACGCTTGCATGGCGGTTCTCATTGAATTGAGCAGCCAACGTGCTGCGGATGGAATGTTGGCATGCCTGTTTGGCCTGGAAGCCTTCCTTGATGACTCACACGCGCACGCGTCTCCCCCCCGCCCGGGACGCAAGCCCTGGCGACTGGCCCGCGCCTGGCAGTTCCACCACTCATCACGTACTCGTACCACTACCTGCCACGCACGTGGTCCAGGCCACGGTTGTGGGAGACGGCTGGAAGCGTGACCCGTGGCGCGACCACGCTCTCGTTTGCACCCGCAGCGGTCTTTTGGCTGGGCCGGCGAATTTTGTCGCGATGCGGTCGGAACAGACGGCCACGTTGTGCCACAGCAGTGGCTGGCACACGCCTTGGCCCCAGGCGTGTCGCTGGCCGATCGCCGATCGCCGGCGCTGTGCCTAGCCAGGGATTGGCCTCGACATGGCCATCACGTTCGCCACACTTCGCCGCACCTCACGTCTGCCCCTGGTAACAGTCAGGTCTCGCTTCACGTCGAAGATGGCCTTGTATTACGAAGCTTCTGGGAGCCTCTCGGCGCTATAAGTAAGTACTAGTGCTGTGGTAACCGCCCACAAGCATCCACAAGCCGAGGTGGTGCAGTTGTCGCGGATGGTGCGTGAAAAAACACGCTGTCAATTGACCGAACAAAAAGATGACAACATTTCCGCTGCAAGAACCTTTATTTCATCACCCTCTTCCACTCCGATTGTCCGACCACAGGGAACCGAGGCAGCCAGCTCCCTCAAGGTCAGACGCTGCCAGGAATCAAGGCTTGCACGAAGAGTTGAGTTTAATGAAAAAGTAATGAAAACAGATGAAAACGGTTTCGGGTTTAGGTCCAGATTTGCAACTTTCACTTCAGCACCGAAGTGGAAAAAATGAAGCCTTGTGGCTGCATGCTTCGACATGCGCCCAATTGCTATCATTCCTTTCGGCTTTGCGCCCCTCGCAGTCGCAGAAGATGAGACGTGCCTAAGGAAGTGAGTGCGTCGACGTAAGCGCGCGCGAGGCCCGGCTGCCT
Organism: Symbiodinium natans; assembly: GCA_905221605.1. Taxonomy (NCBI): domain Eukaryota; class Dinophyceae; order Suessiales; family Symbiodiniaceae; genus Symbiodinium; species Symbiodinium natans. The sequence goes on from CAJNDS010002258.1 coordinate 216,326, forward strand.
GGCGTCCAGGTGCCCCAAGGTGTCCGCCCATGCTTCCCATGTGCTGCCGGCGCTGTGCGAATGGCGGGTTGCAGGCCAAAACCTCCGAGAGCCGCGGGCAAGTTGGCGACAACATGCGTGGGACGCGAGAAGGCATGTCGCGGCCATCCGCCTCCCCCAGGCAAGCCCACAAGGTTGCACACAGCGCCCGGTCACGTGCCCCTGCGTACGGACGGATGACTTCGGGCGGGAGATTGCGCAATTCATGTTTTGCACCCGTGCTGGGGCACATGAGCAGAAGGTAGCAACAGGAGCCATGCACACTGGAGGTTAAGGATGAGCTTGACCGTTGCTGGCAATGGCTGAAATCTTCGAGATGAGCAGGCCAGCCATGTCTCCCAGCGTGAATCACGCGGAGCGCATGAAGAAACGCGCGAATCGATAGTCGAGGAACTCCTTGTCAGCTTGGGCCCAGACAACGATCATAGCCTTGGACGGCCAAGTCGCTGTAGTGAACCTCGGACATATACGGGTGTGCCACGGGAACGTCGGGCCGGAAAGGGACCTGCCGGGTCTTACAAACCGTCATCAGCGCATCAAGAACGACATCACCCAACAACGATCGTCGCTTGGACTTTTATCGGTTCGCATCACCACCCCCTTAACCTAAAACACCGCGGGGGTGGTGACCTTTCTGCTGGAGGCCGCGGTGTTTTTCGGAGGGTTGGGCCCATTCCACGGCCAGGAGACACAGAAAAAACACCGTGGGGGGGCGAACCCGGGTTACCACCCCCGCGGTGTTTTTTTATAAGGCTTTCCGAGATCCCGTGAGTTTCTTCTTAATGCTTGACCCTTTATGTGGAGTGCCTACCCACAGAGACCTGGAGAATCCCTAAGTCCCCCCGGAGAAGCGGGATTCTCTGCGGGCGGATACTCCGCAAAACATCGCTTCTCTCGTGAGCGCTCCAGGGTTGCTTGTGGGATTCTCGGCAGGATTGACTCCAGGGGTACCCTGCGGAATTCTCTGCAAGATTTTTTGGGGTAGTCACTCTTCTGGGATTTGTTGTAGGACTCTTTGTGCGGGCGGGATTCTCTGCTCTGCTTGCTTTTTTGGGCGAGGGCGCTCCAGGCATACTCTGCAGGATTCGGCGGGCATTCCACTAAAATTCTCGGGAAGGCACTCCAGGGATCGGCGAGGTATTTAAAACAACCCCGTACAGCGGTTGGGGACTTTACTTCAGGGTTTGTGAAAGCCCAAAATGGTCAAAAATCACAAACATTTGGCATTTTGGTGGTTTCCAAGGCCGCCAAACTAGCGAAAAACCTTATGTTTTTGCCTTAATTCAGGGTTTGCGAGACTCAACATGGTCAAAATCCCTGAAATTGGCGATTTCGGCATTTTCCAAGGCCGCCAAATGAGGAAAATCCCTGTGCTTTGGCCTTAATTCAAGGTTTGTGAAAGCCCAAAATGGTCAAAAATCACATAAGTTTTCCATTTTGGTGGTTTCCAAGGCAAAACTAGAGACAATCCCTGTGTTTTGGCCAAGGTTTGTGAAGGCCCAAATAGTCAAAAATCACAAAAACTTGCCATTTTGATGGTTTGCAAGGTCTTGGCCTCTGGAAGAAGAGGAAAACTTATAGAAACATTACAATAGCCAAGCCCTAAGCCCTAAACCTAAACCTGACAAATCCCAGACCAACCCAAAACGAAAACCTTAGACAGTAACCCTAAACCCTAAACCGTAAACCCGCCAAACGCCCCAAACCCAAATCTGAAACCGTAAAGCCTCTGCCTTAAAACCAAAAACAAATCTAGCCTCTTTTCAGGGAGTGCATATACATTTTTAGGTCCAAACTTGGGCTCCAACTCAGGCACCGAGCGCCCGGCAAAACTTAATCTTGCCTTTTGTAGGGACTTATAGACCCAAAAGGTTTAAAGTTTACCCTACTGGACTGCTCAGCCAAAACGGGGGCATGCTGGGCCCCCTTGGGGTCTGGACAAAAGTCTTTTGGAGGGTTTTTAGGTATAGGGTTTAGGGTTAAAGCTTCGGGCTTAGGGTTCGACAGCCCGAATCGCACGGGGACCCGGGTAGCGCAGTGGGTGGATATACATTTCTCTGTACACCGTACACCGCACGGCAGAGGCACCACCATGATAGGTGTCAGGGTTTAAGGCATGTCCTGGTTTCAACTGCAGTGTTTAGGCCTTAGGGCTTAGGACGCGAGTGTGTATGTGTGTGTGTGTGTGTGTGTGTGTTGTCCCTTTTGTTTTGACCTTTGTCTTCGGAAAGAGAGAAAGAAGGAAACCAAAGTAGGGAACCAAGAGAGGCGCTAAACCCCAAACCCCCTAAACCCTAGTGGACCTAAGCCCTAAACCCAGAAAGAGCAAAGGAAGCAAACCTGGCTCCTTTTCAGAAAGAGTGGGCAAATATAATTTGCATGTCGGATATAAAAGCCAAATCACGCGGGTTGGAGCACGTGACGGCAGCCCGAGATAGAACGAGAAATTTAGGCTTTTAGGGCCGTTTAGTGCCGCTCTTCGTTCCTTACTTGGTTTCCTTTTTTCTCTCTCCTTCCAGAGACAAAGATCAAGAACAAAAGGGACAAACACACGCATACTCGCGTCCTAGGCTCTAAGGCCTTAACCCTTCAGTTTAAACCAGGGAAAGCCAAACCTTAAACAAGCAGCAATCCTGAACCCGAAAACCTCCTAAAAGCCTTAAACTTTGGTCCAGATCCCAAGGGAGGCGCCCACAAGGCCGCACTTTTGGCTGAGCAGCCCAGTAGGGTTAACTTTAAACTTTTTGGGTCTATAAGTCCCCTACAATAGGAAAGTTTAAGTTTTGCTGGGTGCTCGGTGCCTGAGTCTAAGCCCAAGTTTGGACCTGAAGCCCGGAGCTGGGTCTGCCAGCATTCCACAGAGGCAGAAAGAAACTCTCTCTGGGCAAACGGGGCACTCGCAGGATTGTAGCGGTTGAAGCCTTTGTTTGGGGTTTGGAAGCTAGAAGGCGTGGGTGCGTGCGTTGATTGTTGGATTATCCCGAGTCTTGCGATTGCTACGTCGTGAAATGACCTTGGCCAGGTATTGTTTTTGGAAGTCTGCAAGGTGAGGGCTGCAATTGTTTGTCTGTTTCATATCCTGGCGGCCAGTTTTGGGAGTGGAAGAGAACTACATTTCAGATGCATCCTGATTAGCAAGTGAAGATCCAGTGCCTCGTCTCCTTTGCACCCGTTTTCTGGGCAGTGTAAGATCAGTATCCAGAATAGTGGCGCAAAGAACACGTTAAGTGGATCCCCGAGATATACATCAAGCCCTGTTTGTTGAAAAGTTTGAAGCGAGGGGTCCAGTACCTCGTTGCCTGGGCAGTCGGTTTTTGGCACAGGGCAGGATAGCGGAGTCCAGAATACTTGCAAAAAATGAGTTTAAGCGGAACCCCGACATACACCTTAAGCCCAGTTTTTTGATGGGTTAGAAATCCCAAACGTGGTTATTCCAATGTTTTTCGGCTTCGGTTTTGGGCGAGGTGCAGGTGCGAAAACCAAGGAAAACCACCGAACCCCCCAGGACCCCAATCGAAAAAAAACTGCGGGGGCCCCCCCCCCCCCCCCTCCGGTGTTTTTCTTAAGGGGTGGTGATTCGGTTCGCTAAATCCCAAGCAGATTCCACGCCGGCTTCTTGCAGCACACCCAGGCAGTGGGCCATTCCTTGCGTGCCCGTAAAACTTCGACTGAGCTTGCGAAGATGGTCATGCCGTCGCGAGTTGCCGAAAAGCGGCAAGCGACGCCGAATCCGAACTCAGCTCAGCGAGAAACCTGGCGGCGGCATCTGGACGGCGGGCACACAGAACAGGCAGGGCGTCGGCCCAAGCGGCCCAGAACGCGGCGGGAGCAGTGCGCTCAGCGCACTGCAAGCCGAGTCCGCCAAGATGCGCGGGCAACAGTTCGAGGCGGGCTGCGGCGACCTTCGGGGTCGGCGTCGGCCTTTGGCCCAGCAACATCCAGAAGCGCGAGCAGGGGGCGCGCATCTTGCGAGAACCAGCCATGCGCAGTGGGCAGCAGCTTTTCCGCTTGCACCGACGACCCACGAGTACGATCCTAACCCATTCGCGTCAGCGCAACTTAACCGCCTCTGCCAAGTCGGCGACGTGAGCACACGGTCAAGCTCTGGGCCCGGCTGCTGCCTCGGCGATGTGGGCCAATCTCGAAGCCGCTCCTGTTTTTTTATCGCGGGCTTTTGCTTTGATCGAATTGCGCATCCGCCATGATTTGAAGCATCTCATCGCTAAGGTATGCCCGGTGCATACCTGTCGCTGGTGGCAGATTTCTACACATGCCAAACCGGTTCAGTCAATGGCATCCGCGTATTTAAACAAGGCGATGTCCACAGTCGTTCGTCTGTCAATGATCATGTCCACTGTGTGGCAGTCATTTGCCAGATTACTCGCAACATGTTGGCGGTCTTGCAGCTGTGAGCGTGGTGCTGGATTGTTCGGCGGCCGATGTGCCTGGCTGTTTGTAGGACCGAAAACGGTTGTTCGAGGACAGACTCTTCTTTTCCTCGGTCCGATGGGGTCGACCTTGCATCGCGGTCCTAGATGGGCGGGCGATGCCCTTTCCCTCTCCCATCGCGGCCGTTTGCGCTCGCGCCTGAAGAGCGGCCGGCTGACCCCCCGAGAATGCGCAAGGTAGGCCGGCTACCAATTCGCGCTACATGCAAGAGCCGGGACGGATGCCTTGGCTGCACAATGCTGCACACATTCAAGCGGCCCTGGCGACACGACCCTCGATGGCCGCTGCGCGTACGACTGCATGTCGCGTGCAGCCTTCCTGGGGAAGCTGCGCCAGGTGGCCTAAGGTTGTTTTATGGCCACGCGGCAGCAACATCAAGCCATTGAAAAAACGGAGAGCGCCAGGCCAAGGCGTCCAGCTGCGGCGGCCCAAGAGGCGCCAGCGGCCGAACAGGACCTCAGGCTGCAGGCGTTGAGGAAGGGTGGGGGGCGGGGACGATGCCGTGTTGTGAAGCTTGTTGAGACGCGCTTGTGAGGCCTTGGCCCCGAGTGCGCAGCGGCGGCCTCGGAGGCGCCAGCGGCACACAAACACCCGAAGGCCAGGGGCCGAGCATGCTCTTGAGGCTGCAACGCCCTCGCCGCGGCAGCCCCGTGGTGGCGCCTGCGGCAAGGCACTGGAAGCCACGGCCAGCAGCAAAAACTTTAAAAAAAAGGGCAGAAGGATCCTCTGAGGGCCGCGCCGGGCGGTAGCTCGCTCAGCTCGTCGTTGCCGGTTAGCGTCGGGGTCCTCCGGAGCTGTGGATGCGCTACGCCGCTGCCCATCTCCCTTGCTGTGGGCGGCATCCACGCTTTCACGCAGGAGTTGCACCCATTGACCAGCGCACAACATGTTTTCCCTGCGTCGAAGCTCGGAGGCAGGAGGGGCGTTTGTCCGGGCGCTCTGAAGAGAAGCATGCGTGGCGCAAGGAGAACGAATGTCCATCCGTCGCGAGCTCGCACTCCCGCGTCACCATCGCGGATCGCCTCGAGCACCACCCGCATCGCGATTCGGAGGATGCCAGGACACTGGCGTGGCGGCGACTGCAGCACGAATACGCGTTTTTCCACCTCCCATGCAAGGTGGTTATCCTCGTTTCTTTTTTTCTCCCTCGCACCTTTTTTTGGTTGTCAAGGCGGTCCCAGTGCAGCGCAACGGCGAGGCTCGCAAGCCTTCACGGGAGGCGACTGGCAATGGGGGGAGGGAAAGTCCGCGCAGCTGAAGGAAATGAGAGATGGCAGCGGCCCGGCAGGTGGCAGGGACGGCCCGCGCCCGGCACTGTGCAAGCAAGCGGACGAAGTTAGGGCCTCATTGCTCCAGCGCCCTCTGGCTTCAAGACGATCACGATGAGCCTGCAGCGGTGGGCGCGGCAAAACTCTGGGTAGGCGGGCTCCTTGGCCCGCCTGGCTGCCTGGAGGGCTGCACCAGCCGTTTGGCCCCTGACCCTGCGTGGGGCAGGGGAGAGACCAGGATGGTGTCGACCAACCTGGGCACCCCCCCACAGAGGTTGCGCACCTTCACCTCTCAGGACGCCCCTGAGCCCCGCCCTCCGCCGGGCGTGCGGCTCCCTTGTTACCACCGCCGTGTACCTACACGTCGCCCGGATGGAGGCATAGACTTCCTGCCACTGCCCGACCGCGACATAGGCGTGGCTCTGCCCAGCATGTGGTGGATCCGAAAGCCTCTCCGACCTCCATGTGCCCGCCCACGCGGCCGACTGGCTCGACTGCCTGCCGCCCGCCGGCGTTGTTGCATCGCCGACCAACTCGTGGCTGTATGTTCCCCTACTGCATGCCGCCCTGGGGGCGCTCCCCGCGCGAGCCTTGGAGCTTTGGCGCGCCGAGCCTCGCGCGTCACTCTGGTGGGAAGATACGCGAGGAGCCCTTGCGGCCTCCCACCCCGTCCCCGTCGCCGTCCTCACCGACGCGCTCATCGCCTCTGCGTCTCATCGCCTCCTTGCGTCTCATCGCGGTGATGCCTTGCCCGCCCGGCTCCTCGCTGAGGCGGCCGCGTTGCCGTCTAGCACGCTCCTACACCTGGGATGGACGGTGCGCCTACTTGCTGAGCGCGATGGGTACATCGCTGCCGCTGCCCAGGAAGTTTGCCTGCAGTTGTTCGGGGGCCCAGCGCTCGCCGCTCAGCTCGACCGGGCGTCCGACACGTTCCGTCAACAGCCCCCGAACACGCGTGGCCCAACGCGGCCGCCTGCCGCCGAACACGCTCCCGACCCGCCTGCCCCGGACGCCGCCTTCGCACATGCTCAGGCTGACCCCGCCGCCGACCGGCCTGCCAGCGAGCCGGACCCTGCTGCCGCTGACGCTCCGCTCGCCGCTGCCGCATGCCGTGTTGCCGGCGCCGAGCGCGCGCGGGGGCGGGGGCGCCGTGGAGGACGCGGGCGAGGCCAACGGCCGCGTGAGCCTGGCGGCACGGCCGTCCCGCCTGAGCCGGAATGCGCACCTATCGGTGGCACACAGCGCGAGCGCGGGGTCGTCGCTGCCGAGGCCGGACTTCGCGCAGGCCTCGCCTCGCTTGACGACGTCTCCTTGGAAGAGACCTGTCGCGTGCGCGTGTTGACGCTGCAGGCTGCGCCCCAACGCCTGCGCGGCGCATTGCGGACTGCGCTGCGAACTGGCCTGCCACGGCCGGGGGTTCGCCGCTGGAGCGCGTGCGGGGCTGGAAGCTTTTCATGCTTGCGCCCCGCATGCTGCTGTACCGTGCGCCTGGAATCGGCCGTGTGCCGCCTGCCAAGCTTGACCGACGCAGCGAGCTTTTCCAGGCTGGCCATTGGCTGGAACTACTTGGTTAGGCCACAGCAGCCGTTAGTTCCAGCGGCAGGGGCGCCGCGCGGACCACCACTGACGAGGCACGTGCGCACCGGGCTGAGTCTCTCGTCCAACGTGGCGAGTTGTCCGCGGCAAGCCCGCGCACTCACCGCCGAGCCTCTCGCGGAGGGGTCCCCGGCCACCCTGGCCGAGCTCACAGACCCCGACCGCCCTCCCGAGGCATACGGCCCGCATGATGCTGATGTTCTGGGATTTCAGCCCGACCAGCCGTGCGCTTTCCCGCAACAGGCTTTCGTCGCCTGTCTCCAGTCCGGGCGCCATGGTTCTGCGGCCGGGCCGGGCGGCGCCACCAATGAGCATCTCCGCATCATGCTTGATCATGAGGAGGACAGCCGCCTTCTTCACAATGCAGCCGAGCTGCGTGCTCGTGCGCAGGTGCCGGACGACGTCCTTGCTGCCGTGCGCGTCGGCAGAGTCGTCGCGTTGCAAAAGCCGAATGGCCGCGTCCGGGCCCTAGTTGTTGGGGACGTTTTGCGCCGCCTGGTCGGGAGGGTTCTGGCGCAACAGTTCGGCCCCCAATTCCAAGAGGCCTGCCTGCCCTTCCAGATCGGCCTTAGCACGTCTGCTGGGACTGAAGCCGTCGTCTGCCTCCTCCCGCGCAGCAACTGAGGCCAGTCCACGGGCAACAATCCTTTCGGTTGATGCTGTTGGGGCATTCGACCACGTCTCCCATCGAGCCATGCTGCGGGGGCTGCTTGAGCGCCCGGCGCTGCGGCCTTTGTTGCCTTACGCGCCTCAATTCTACGCCGAGAGCAGTTCCTACACTTGGTATGACGATGCCGGGCACGGGCATCGCATCCAGCAAGGCGAAGGCGGCGAGCAGGCGACCCTCTGATGCCAGCGCTCAGCGCCCTCGCGCAGCACCCTGCGCTCGCCGAGCTCCAAGGCCAGCTTCTCCCGAGTGAGGCCGTTTTCGCCTTCCTAGACGACATCTACGTCGTCGCTGAACCTGAGCGTGTTCGGCCTTTGCTGGATGCACTGTCCGCTGCCCTGTGGGAACATGCGCGGGTCAGATTGCATGCAGGCAAGACCCGCATATGGAATGCGGCCGGTGAAGAGCTCCCGTCCATAGCCGACCTGGCCGCCGCTGGTTCCTCGGACCCCGCGTGGGTCGGCGACTGGTCGCTCCCGCCCGACCAGCAAGGCCTCACCGTGCTGGGCGCGCCGTTGGGTCATGACGCGTACGTCCATGCACAGCTACGCCTCAAACGTGCAGAGCATGACCGACTCCTCGGCCGCATCCCGCAGTTGTCCAGTTTGCAGGCAGCGTGGCTCCTGCTCCTGTTCCGCGCTGCGCCACGGGCCAACCACCTTCTCTGGGTCCTCCCCCCTCACCAGAGCGAGGCGTATGCGCGGGACCACGACGCGGCAGTCGCCCAGTGCCTGACCCGCCTCTTGCAGCTGGAGGCCGCGCCCCTGCCTGATCCCAGCCTGCGCACGGCGCAGCTGGCCTTGCGGTTTGGGGGGCTTGGTCTGCGCTCCACCGTTGCTGCCCGCCAAGCTGCCCATTGGGCCTTCTGGTGTGACACACTGCCCGTTATCCAAGCCCGAGCGCCGGTAGCTGCAGACCGGCTGCTCCAGGCCTTGCACGGCCATGTGCCTTTGCCCGCAGCGGCCGCTGCGAATCAGGCACGCGATGCCCTTCGCGCCACCGGCTACGATGCGCCGGCGCGGGCTTCCCTGCTTGACGCCTCAGACGCGCCGCCAGCGCGCGGCTGCGCTTTCGAGCCAGGTGATGCCCTGCGGGGATGGCAGCGCCAAGCTGCCAGAGCGTGCGACGAGCGCGCGTGCGAGACGCATCTTTCTGACCTCACCCTTGTACTATCTCCCGAATGCAATGCTGCTTTGTGCAGAGAACCAGCGACGTTTCGAGCTGAACCTTAAAACGTTGTGAAGCCATGCGAAGCCCGAAGCCCCAACCGCGAAACGGCCAATGCACACCGCAGTGTGACAGCCAGCCGATGATGGGGCTAAAGGGCGTTAGAGCGCATGTGTGCGACATGCGATCCCTTCATGGGCCTTGTGCGCTTGCCCCCTACCCTTAGCCGAACGATGCACACGATCGTCACCAGTCGGGACAAGCGCAAGGGGCTCCAGCTTGGTTACGTGAACTTGAAGTGGCTGGTGCAACTAGGCATAGAGAAGGAATGCTTCAGAGGCAAATAGCCCAGTTGATAGTTCAGTGAGCGCAGAATGAAACATGCGAAGCTGCGAGGCGGCTGCCTTGCTAAGTCAGGGAGTTGCGTGTGCGCCGTGATCTGCAACTAGCTGTCTTGGAGCTGCCGTGATGTGCAGGTGGTCCTCAGCAATAAACATGATAAACGCTGCCGCTCAGAATCTGTTCTGCCCTCTCAGAAGGTCTTCTGACTATGCCGACTACGCCGTGGCACCTTTCGTGTGTGATGGCAACCATTTGTCTGCAGAAGAACAGCCCGAGCGTGTGCAGCGTCTGATTGAGCAGGAAATAGGAAAAGGATATATGGAAAAGATTGAGGGTGGCAAAGCTGCAGTTGAGCAATGTTTCTCGGCGGACTCCTTGGCAGTGGGAAAGCTAGGAGTGATCTCGCGTGCAGACAAGGACATTGGGAACTCCAGAGCTTCAGGGGCTAGTCCAGCGTCGCGGTTCCAACAGAGGTCAGCAGTTCCGTGTCTCTCTGGCTTCGGAGAGGCCTTGGGTCGCTATGCGCGATGATGCGGGCGCGCTCCCGTGCGCTGCTGCTGTCGCAGGTTAGGCCACACTCTGCACGAGCCATCACCGTCGCGCCCACGCACGAGGCCGTGTCCATTCCGAATGCGCAGTTCCGCATTCTGCTTCTGCGGCGCCTGCGCCTGCCCCTGCCACTCGCCCCCCGCACGTGCAGCTGTCGTGGCAGGCTCGACGCTTTCGGGGACCACCGTGCCGCGTGCGCTACCAGCGGCGTGCTCGCCGCGCGCGCAAGGCCACTTGAGCGCCGTTGCGCGGGTTTGCCGCGAAGCCGGTGCGCGTGTCGCTCGCAACGTCCGCGTCGCCGACATGAACATCGACGTGCCCGTTGCTGACGACAGGCGCATCGAAGTCGTGGCCAACGGCTTGTCCCTTTGGCACGGCTCGCAGCTCGCGGTTGACGCCACGCTCGTCTCCCCGCTCACACGTACGGGCGAGCCCCACCCGCGGGCTGATGTCGAGCCGGGGCGCTCTGTCACCGCAGAAGCGCGGCGCAAGCAACACGGCACGTACCCCGAGCTCCTCCGTGCCCGGCGGTGTCGCCTGGTCGTCATTGGCCTGGAAGTGGGTGGGCGCTTTGGCACCGAAGCAGCCACCTTCCTGCGCCTCCTGGCCCGCCACCGAGCCGCCACCATCTCAGCGCACCTCCGACCAGCGGCTCAGGCCGCCTGGGTTGCGCGATGGGTGGCGCTCCTGGCCGTTGCGGCCCAGCGCGCGTTCGCATCTTCCTTGCTCGAGCTGCCCCTTGCGGGCGAGAGCAACGGCGATGATGCCGTGCCTGAGCTGCACGAGGTCCTGGCCGATGGCCGCTGGGATCGCCCCCCGCCCGCCAGCCGCGTGCCGCCGCGGCGGTGAGGCCCCTCCCTCCCCCCGCCCCCGCGAAGATACGCTGCGGAAGAAGGCGCGAGAGAAAAAAAAAAAAAAAGAAAAAACAAATCCAGCAAGGCGAGGGCTGTGAGCAAGGCGACCCACTGGCCCCCGCCTTGTTCGCCCTGGGGCAGCACGATGCCTTGCACCGAGCGGCGACTACCCTTCGCCCCGACGAGAGCCTGCTCGCGTTTTTAGACGACCTCTACATCACCACGACGCCCCCGCGCGCCAGGACGTCGCTGGACACCACTGTTGAGGCCGTAGCCGACCACTGTGGCATCGGGTCCAATTTAGGCAAAACACGAGTGATGGGCGCTCGCGAGGGGCCCCCGCCACCAGGCATCGCGGAGCTCGGTGACGAAGTTTGGCGAGGTGACCTAAGCTCTGATCAGCGCGGCATCGTGGTTCTGGGCACCCCAGTCGGGCACCCGGATTTCATCCAAGCCTGGGCAACCCGCCGCCTCGAGGACGAGGAGCAGCTACTCCGCCAGCTGCCAAAGCTGCCGGACTTGCAATGCTCATGGCTGCTCCTGCTGCTTTGTGCCTCCCCTCGCGCCAACCACGCCCTCGCGCCAACCACGCCCTTCGCACGGTGCCGCCGCAGGAGATCCTCGCCTACGCCCGCGCCCATGATCGAGCCGTCTGGCATACCCTCAAGCAATGCCTTGGGGGCGCGGATGAGCCAGAAGCTCCGCACGCGCGAGACTTGGCGATGTTGCCGGCCCACTTCGGCGGTTTGGGACTGCAATCGGCGGAGCGCACGAGCCCCGCGCACGAGCCCCGCAGCATACTGGGCCGGCATTGCAGATGCTTTGCCGGTGATCCACGCCCGGCTGCCTGAGTTTGCCGAGCGCTGCCGGGATGCACTGGAGCATGACGGTGACAATGCCTCCAGCCTGCGTGCTGCTGCCGAGGCCCGTGAGCTTTTATGAGCCGAAGGCTGGGAAGCCTGCCCAGGCTGGCGAGAGATCCTCCAAGGACCCCGCCGGAACACGGCCCGGGAGACTGGCCACATGGCTGGCAGTTTCATGCGTCGCGCACTCGCAACCAACATTTCCGCGACAGTATGATGCTGCCGGCTATGCTGCCGGATGCCCGGGCGCTGGTGCGGTCCCAATCAGGGCCTCATGCAGGGTCCTGGCTCACTGCCATACCAGCCGAGCCAGCCACGACGCTTGCGCCCCAAGCCATGCAACTCGCGCTCCGCCGCCGCCTGCGCATGCCACTCCCCCTCTGCCACGGCAGGTGCGGCCCGGCACCCGGCTGTGGGGCGCAAGTCGACCGCCTCGGCGACCACGCGCTCGCTTGCCCGCGAACCGGCCTGCTCGCCCGACGCGCCAAGGTCGTCGAGCGAGCGTGGGTCTGCGTTGCGCGCGCAGCCGTCGGTGCCGAAGGGCAGGTGGTGCCACAACAATGGCTCGTGCACACCACGGCGCCTGGAGTGCGCACGGAGGACAGACGCCGCCTAGACGTGGTCATCTACGGGGCGACGCCTAACGGATCCGCGCCATGCTGCGATGCGACGCTGGTATCGCCACTTACACGCACGGGGCAACCACAGCCATGCACGGCCGACGTCGACGGCGCCGCCCTGCGGGCAGCGGAGTGACGCAAGGCGGCAACCTACCCGGAGCTCCGGCGCCAAGGGCCGCAGAAGCTCCTGGTGCTTGGCAGCGAGGTCGGAGGGCGCTTCAACAGCGACGCGCAGCAACTGGTGCGAGACCTGGTCCGACTGCGGTCCTACAGAGCGCCGCCAGCCCTGCGCGCCGCCGCGTCTTCCGGCTGGACGCGTCGCTGGTGGGGCATGCTATCTGTCGCAGTGCAGCAGGCAGTCGCAAGCACTGCCCTTGGGCAGCCATGGCCCCAGCCGCCGCACGCCACCAGCATCGCGGGTCCGCCGCTCGACCGCGTTCTCGACCCCGCAGAGGCCGAGGGGCCGAGCCGCCTGCCGCTGCGACACCTGTCGTAGTCGTAGGGCCTCGCAGGCTCCGTAGGACCCCTTCACTGACCGGACACAAAGTGGGCAGGAGTAAAAGAGCGAGCAAAAAAAAAAATTCGTCTGCGCGTTGCGTCGAGGCCGCATCGTCGCGCTGCGCTGACGAAGCCCACAGGCGGCGTGCGCGCACTAGTTAGGGGCGATGTCTTCCGACGTCTTGTCGCGCGCTTCTTTCCAATATGCGCTGAGCACAAGAGCGGGGCCTGAGGCCGTGGTGCTGAGCATTGACGGCGTTGGTGCGTATGACCACATCTCCCGGGCGAGCATGCTCGATGCCTTGCTTTGGAAGGCCTCCTTCCGTTCGCGGCACTCTTCTATGGGCAAGCCAGCTGCTACGCGTTTTATGACGAAGGGGGCGCGGCGTGGGGCAAGACGTGTGGCAAGGCGAGGGTGGGGAGCAGGGTGACCCCCTGATGCCGGGGCTGTATGCGTTGGGACAGCACTCGGCCCACGGAGAGGCTGTACGCATTCCTCGACGATGTGTACATCACGAGTAACCCGGAAAGGACGGTCCCCGTGTTACACATTGCTCAGGAAGCCCTTGGCGCGCAGGCAAATGTTCAAGGCCACCTTGGCAAGACCAGGGCTTGGAACGCGGCCGGGGAGGAACCGCCGGGGCTGGTGGCGGCTGTGCCCGTAGCTGCGCACGAACTCCCTTGCTGGACCGGCGACTGGGCACTGCCGCCGGCCCAGCAAGGCCTCATCGTTCTCGGCAGCCCCCTCGGTAGCCGCGAGTTCGTGGTTGCCGCGCTGGCAGAAAGGCGACGAGCTCCTGGCCCGTCTCCCTGCCATGCAGGACATGCAGTCCGCGTGGCTGCTACTTGCTGTGCGCGGCCCCGCGGTGCCAGTACCTCCTCCGCACGGTGCCGCCGAGCGTCACGGACACGTTCGCCAGCGAACACGACTCAGCCGTTGCACGTTGCCTCGCCGTCCTGCTGTCGGGGGGAAATGAGCCCATGGATCCGCGCCAGCGCAACGGCGAGCCGCCCTGCCGCTGTGCATGGGTGGCCTCGGCGTCGCCTCTGCGCATCCTGGGCGGACGGCCCGCTGAGGGAACATCACCCGGGCACATTGGCCGAGTTGATGCGGCCGATGCTGGCGGAGGAGGCGCCCGATGTCGCGCCCAGCGCCAGGGAGGCCCAGCAGGCGGCCGGGCTGTTGCGAACGCTCGGCCTCGACGTGCCAACATGGGCCGTGTTGTGCGATGGAGCGCCGCCGCGCGCTCACCCCGCCCAAGCGGCCGGCCCACCGGCCCGTAAGGGGTGGCAGCGTTGCGCCAGCGCCTCTGTCGCTTTTCAGTGACCTTGATCCTGCGTCTCGTGCGCTGCTGCTGTCGCGGGGGGGGATGGCGCCAGCTGCGCCCTGACGGCGCTCCCTACCAGTGCCGACCTCGTCGTGCCAGATGCGGAGTACCGCGTAATGCTGCTCCGACGCCTGCGACTGCCAGTGCCTTCGCGCCCAGGCGTCGTCGCCGCGGCCGGGCCCTTGATACCCTCGGGGATCACCGCACAGCTTGTGCGCAAGTCGGGGTCCTCGCACATCGTGCGGGCCAAGTCGAGCGGGCAGCGGCGCGCATTTGCCGAGAGGCCGGAGCACGCGTAGCGGACAGCGTCGCCCTCCGCGATCTCAACGTTGACGTCCCTGCCACAGACGGGCGCCGCATCGAGGTCGTGGCCAGCGCCCAGATCGCGGTCGACACGACGCTCGTCAGCCCACTGCAGAGGTGCGGAGAGCCCCGTCCAGGAGCCGACGTTGAGCCTTGCACGTACCCGGAGCTGCGGGCTGGCGGGCAAGGGCGTTGTCGGTTGGTCGTATTCGGCATGGAAGTCGGAGGACGATTCAGCCCCAACGCCCTGGCCTTCATCCGCCGCCTGGCGCGGACACGTGGACGAGCGCGTGCGCCGTGGAATGCGGCCGCGGCCGGCCGGGCGCTCACCCGGCGGTGGCATTGCCTTGCGTCATTGGCGGCACTGCGTGCACACGCGCAAACGCTGTTTTGAGCTGCCGGTGCAGTCGTGCGACGCGGGGGATGACCAGGAGCTGCCGCTGGGGGAGTTGCTCGCCGAGCGCCCAGGCAGCCGGACTGTGAGCCCTGACGGTAGCCCGACCCTTGAACCCAGGACAGCGGGTGCAAAAAGGAGCGAGGAAAAAAAAACCACAAAATGTTGGGGAAAATTCTGAATGCTATTCGAATTTTTCAAAAAAAAATGTTTCGTCGCTGTACATTGCGAACTGTACATCTGTTTCACTTGGTAGTTAGTCACTGACCGCTGGACGGTTGTTTGAGGACTCGTGCTGTCCCTACATTAGGGAAAGGCGAGCGTCATAATGTTGCGATGTTAACAACGAGAAATCATTATGTTGTCTGTTCTGCGTCACAAAAGAAGAGTATTCGAGATTGGCATGATGCATTGCGCAAATGTTTTGCAGCGGAGCTGGATCGCAGGTTACAATTATTGCCACAATTTGCCACACACTTGCAGACACTTGCAGCAAACATGGCCATGTTGGCAAAGAAAACAAGAAACAGCACCAGACTAGATCCGGGATGTGCGGCCATGCTGAAGTTGTGGATGCGTATTGTTGGTCAAGGCTTGGCTCTGGCATCTGTACTCGTTTCGGGATTTTTGATGTGCAGGTACGTCGTATTTGCAGGGCGAGCGCGCCGCAGCGCTAGGCGAGTTATTCACACCTTCCATGACTGGGATTATGAAGACCCATCAGCCCCGCATGCAGTTGCGGAAACCATATCGTCTTGGAAATATAATTGGCGCCGAGCAGGATGGCATCCGCGCACGTTACAGCACTTTGAGTGTCAACACTCGCTGCTATATGAGGAAATGATGGATGCACTAAGCTTAGCTCTCAGGCATGGCAACAAGAAGGAGGCTGCATGCTATTTACGTTATGTGGCAATGGCAGCCATTGGTGGAGGCTGGCTATCGGATTCTGACACCGTGCCGACACATCTTGTACCAGGCCAAGATCTTCCAAACAACGGCATCTTCACTGTCTATCACGGAAACCTTTCTTTGATGTCTGGGACCCAAGAAGAATTTGAGAGAGTGTCGAGACTCCTGATCAAACGGATGAATTCCAAGCAACAGGTGATCAATACGCCGGATTGTTCGGACAGATTAATTTTCCGGGACATGATAGCGCAAGGTGAGATTTTGTCAGCCGAACGGGTGATCCCAGCACATTTCTGGCAAGACCACGTGTCGTGCAAAAGCATGACGGACCCGGACCACTTTGCAGTCCAATTTTCGAAGGCTGCCATCGAGATGCTGGGATATTACGTTGATGCTCGTGGCCCCCTGATGAACCGCACAATGGATCGCTGGCGAGCGTGCCGCAACAAAACAATCACATCAATTTGAGCTGGTCTTTGGCCGACGCCAACGACACCTCTCGTCCTTTCCAGCATCCCTTTTATGCCCCTTAACAAGACCGCTGGCTGCCTTCTAGTCATTCTAGTCGCTGTTTCACCATAGGCCCGGAGCAAATTGAGATGCTTAGAACAGACCAAAGGCGCGTTGGGCAATGTCAGAGGGTTTGAGAGATTTTGGGAGGCGAGTGAAAGTTGTTATCATCTGAAGCGGGCTTTGGTTCAGACGGGTGCGCTGCCATGCATCAGTGGAGAGTGGATGCCCTGGTGCCAAGCGCACATGAATGAAAGGACCTCCTGCAAGGCGAAATGCCAAAGTGGAAGTTTGAAGTTAGCCGACATGTTGGACTTTTCAGAACCAGGATTTGTGCATACCACTTCTCAAAGCAGCTGCGAACCCAGTGCCCAGTGCTTTTGCATGCTTTTGGACCACATCAACCCTGGCGATGGCAAGGCATTCGGCAGCGCCGTGGTGATTCGGATGCGTCCTTGTACGAGCGAGAATCCAGCCCAGATCTCATATCGCTTCAACTACCGCTGCCGATTTTTCTGGGGGCAAGACACAAGACATGTGTGTGTGTGTAAACGCCTGAACATGGTGATCGCTGTGATTGACATTTCCATTTGCAGGGGGCAGTGACCCGCTCATAAGCTCACTGCCAATGAAGCTGCTTATGAGTTGGGAGGATATCCAGGCTGATCACCTGGACGTACCTGCATGTAGAGTGGGATACCACACTGCTTGTGACATCATGTACCCTGAAGTCCCGAGGCAGGCAACCATGCTCCTTTTCATTCTTCCCTTCTTCTTGACTCCTCTTGAGTGTGTTGTGGGTCTGGTGGTTGGTACATGTTGGTACCGTGATCACTGCATCAGTTCATGCCAAGCCAAAGTGTGTACCAGTTCTGGTTTTTCCCGACATGGGGCCAGATCTCAGGGGCATGTGCCCGAGCCCGCGATAGCGGATGAGTGAATCACAACGTTGCAGACGCTTGTTCTCATCCATCGGGATCATCTGCAGTAGGATGACATGTGCCCACAGTGGGCTTCATCGGGATCATCGGTCACTGCACGGTCAAGGGCCGCGGTCAAGGGTTGATCAGTAGAGACAGCTTGCTGAACATGTGCTTTCCCTAGGAGTGCAGGTAGATCGTCTGTGCATGTGCAGGTAGGAGGACCAGGTAGGCACGCGCTCAAGGTATCCGGAATCCTTAAACTGACATGTCATTGATCTCTTGTTGCTGTTCATGACTGGCTTGCTGACACCTGCTTGCTTCTTCGCGTCCTTTTCGCCCTTCGGGGCGTGTGTGTGTGTAAACGCCTGAACATGGTGATCGCTGTGATTGACATTTCCATTTGCAAGGGGCAGTGACCCGCTCATAAGCTCACTGCCAATGAAGCTGCTTATGAGTTGGGAGGATATCCAGGCTGATCACCTGGACGTACCTGCATGTAGAGTGGGATACCACACTGCTTGTGACATCATGTACCCTGAAGTCCCGAGGCAGGCAACCATGCTCCTTTTCATTCTTCCCTTCTTCTTGACTCCTCTTGAGTGTGTTGTGGGTCTGGTGGTTGGTACATGTTGGTACCGTGATCACTGCATCAGTTCATGCCAAGCCAAAGTGTGTGTGCTCCCGTGAAGTCGTTGTAGGGCAGGTGCAATGAAGAGGCTTAGGTTGAGTTGCGTTGCCTTCTGGAATGTCAGGGTTGCGGGAAAAAGCGGTCTTGGATGAAAGCTTTGATTAGTCGGCACCCCAATCCTGTCGTGTGATGGGTCCCGAAGCATGCCTCCAGTTTTCACGGTGTTGCAAAAACACAAAGTGCCAGCCCTGCACCAAAGTACGAAACACAAGAAGTTCAACGGGCAAGCGAACGAACACCGGTGGCCATTTCTTTAGGTGGTTTTCTCTTTCTGTCCGTCTCGCTGTGTTGTATGCTCGTCGTCAAGAACATTACAGTAGAAGTCGAGGCCAGTAGAGTTCCAGCCAGAAACCAAAACCCCCACGACAGCTAGCCCGCTTGTTCCGTCCACCAAGGCGCCAGCTATGCTACTCGACAGAGTAGCAGACGCCATTCTGGTGCCAGGCTGCAAGAACCCATTGTGCAACACTTCTGCTCAACAGACTTCAAGCAAATGCTTGGGCCAGGCGCTCCATCGGCAACTTGTTCCCGCTCACAGGTGCTGAAGGAGTCTTGCAAAATCAACTTTCCGGCTGCACTTGTACATGAGGCTGCCTTCGTGCACCTGCAATGAGGTGCCGGCAATGCGAAACATATGTTGCACATTGCCTCTCGTATTTCGAAGGATGTCAACTTGTTGCACCACGGCCCGCAGATACCAGTACTTTTTTTTCGATTTTGTTACATGAGGCCGTAAGCATGGATATGGTGTTCGGGTGGCCCAAAACGCATAAGACTCGTGCCGTGCAGGTATGCAACCAAAGCAGTTTCTCTGCTGCAGCAAGCCCGTCGGCTCCGAAAAGGTTAGAGTGCAAGTTGGGCCAAGGAGCTTGAGCAGGCAGCAGAGGCAGCTCAAGAGCAGCAGCAGCCTTCGGCACAGCATGCGGTGGAGCTTTGTGATTTTTGGCCAGAGGTAAGCAAATAAGCACGCATGAAACACCGAGGGCAGAAGAAAACGCGGCCGCCTTCACAACAAGCTTCATAAATGAGCCGGTTGAGGAGGCACGTCATGTGAAGACTATGCAGGGAGACAGCTGCAAATACTGCTCAACTTGAAGCTCAGGAAGGCTCCGAGAAGGACGTGTGCATTAGGTACTCGTAGAGCATCATGTGGCTGCCGGTTTGCAATGCCAAAGCATGCGTTGTTCCCACAAACTGGCTGTTTTGCAGGAGTACAGCACGGGTAGCAGCTCGAACAGTTCCGGTCAAGATGACGAAGATAATGTGCTGGAACTTGCGGCGCGTCTGCATTGCTTACCATATGCGCTTTTCACGGAGACATTTTCCCTACTTGGATGTTCACGTGTAGAAGATGATAGCATTGGGAGACATTTTCCTCTGTCACGGAGGACAGTGACCTAGAGGACTATGATCATGAAGCTGCCGGAGAACGCATAGGTTCAATGCTGGAGAACTTGAAGCACCGGCCTTAGAAGGGGCAATAGCTGGCGGATGCGCAACTCAAGTTTTCGGACCACTTGGTGCGAGCACGCAGTGAGGTGTCAAGATCGCATTGACATCATGGACACTTGCTTGCATTTGCGTGCAAGCGAGGGCAAGACGCCGAGACGGCGAGATCCGGTTTGAAGAAGACTGGGACATGACCTGCTGCCAAGACTGGGACATGACCGGCTGCCAAGGATTCGCTACATACATTTTACCAGATTCGAAGAGAAGCGGTAGAGACGGAGATGGAGGAACTTGAGACATTGGAGAAGGAGTACTACGACAGGCCCGTCTTGTTTTTGAGCGCGCTGCGGGTGAAACGCATTGGCCTTGGCCTTGGCCTTTGGCCTTGGCCTTGGCCTTGGCCTTGGCCCGGGAGAATCGTGTTTGTCAGGGTTTTACTTAGGGACTTCTTGGGCTGGGAGTTAAGGTTCGCCCAGCCCATACCCTAGGTTTCTGCCCGGCGCCTTCCACTTGCGGGTTTGTTCTCAGGCTGCCTGGGCTTGTACAAAGCTGCCTACAGTAGGCCGGGACATGTGAGCACACAACACAACTACCCGGCATGGAGCTGTTTCCGTAGCTGGATCGTAGGCCTTCTGACAGGTACCCCATAAGTCCCCTTGAAAACCAGATCCGGGCTGTCTCCTTGTGACTCGACTGTTGTTGCCTTTGGATCTCCTGGTGCGGGCAATGGGGAGGTGGAGTTCCTTCGTCCCTCAAAGGCTCAAAGGGGGAATTGGACTTAGAAGCCCTGAAGCCTCAACCCAGGGGCCGTTCTTGAGGCGGAAGAGGGGAACCATCCAGCAGCACGACACCCTCGATTTTGCTTAGAGGGAGTTCGGGCTTGGAATTAAGTTTGTTACTTCAACGAGTGTTGCCTGGTGCTGAGATCTTTTTTCGTTTTAGGTGGGGGTGCCGACATCTGTGGGGGGCCCGGGTGAACCCATCCTCGGTGTGGGCAAACAGGTCTAACGCCTGAGGGAGAGTGGGCTTAGACGGCCTGTTTGAGTGCTGCTTCTTGCCTCGCAGTGCAGGGATGAGGAGACCAAGGAGACGTTGTTCTTGCTTTGTTTGCGCTCGCTTCTGTCGGGTGGGGACCACTGCAGCATGTCGCAGGAATCTTTGAACAGCATGGTGAGGGCATTCGAATCCAAAGGCATGACGGAAGTGCAAGTGCTTGTGAAGTCTGAAACTAAGTCGCCATGAACATGCGAAAACGCAGTTGCTTGGATAAAGGGATGCCGCACCCCGAGGTGTAGTGCAACCCTCCAAGCCGGTGCCAATGGCAGCTTTCGTCAACGACAAAAGTGCCTCGATGTAAAGCTTTCGAAAAAGCTCTTTTTTGGATGTGCACTTCAGAGGTTCTCGAAGGCTGCAAAGGCAAAGAGCAGACCACCCGAGAGAAAGGTTTCCATGGCAGAGGACCACGAAGAGAAGGAACAGAAGGAGTTTTCCTTTGGCTTGAAGCTTGCAGCTTTAGGTTGATGTTTTGAAATGTTGTTTGACCTACTTTTTTTTGTCAGAGTCTTTCCGGAAATCGGATCCAGGAGACTGAAGAGACCGAATGGAAACCGAAACGCTCATTGAAGCCCTTCTTCCAAGACGAGGTGAAGGAGTCGCTGTCAGAGCCGCCACAGCATTTCATAGCATGCTACAGCACTGTGGTGATTGTCCCAGCTTCAGCTACTTCAAGAAAATTGCAGGAAGAGGTCAAGGAGGATTTGCCGGAAGAGGAGGAAGTGCGCGCAAGTGCAAATGGTGCCCGAGCAGCGGTGGGGTTCCTCTGCATTGGCAAGTGTGCGCGAGTGTTGCGCGCGAAGGAGGTGCAAGGACCCGTTGTGACCGAAGAGGCCAATGCATGCGGTGTATGCACGTATGTATGCACTTGTATGAGTCTTGTATGCGCAGCCACAGACGCAAGATGCAGCACAGATGCTGCCTTCCAGGACTTGAAGGATCAAGATGTGTGGGATCTGAACCGCGCGCGGGAACTCTGGAAGCTCGGCCAGACACGACAATGTGAAGACATGTGAGGTGTTCAGCGAGCAACTCAAGCAACTCAAGCAACTCAAGCAGCTGGCCTGAAGCAAAGGAGTCGGATGAATGAGAAAGCTGTGAAGGTGGCTGGCGGCAAAGGCTCGGCGATCGAGATTCTTCAGGCGCGGGCAACTAGAAGCGGAGGTGCTTACATTCAAAGCTTGTGTGCTCGCTGCCCATCCTCACGCCTCACTCGAGGCGATGGTGGTGGTCCAGGAAGGGAGTGCAGAGCTGCAGCGAGCCTTGAAGAAAATCGGTCTTCGCACAGATTCAACGATCACACGCCTCAGCAGTTTCAGCGGTGAGAACTAGACTTCCGCCATCGTGAAGTTGAAGCTAGCGCGGGGCTGCTGCGAGCACAAGGAATGTTGCACATCAGGACGGGCCGAACTGGCAAAGAAGGCGTGATCTACAAAGGGAGCACAGCCCACCTTGTTGATCAGCGACAGCATTGTTGGAAGTCCCCTTTGTGGTGACGCAGGCCACAGCCACAATGAACACGGCCCTCGAGTTTCTGACTCGAAACTTCAATGCCGGCATTGTGATTGACTTCGAGAACCCTTCGCCCGATGACCCCCGTCCCGAAATCTCCAGCTCAGCTCGAAGAAGTTTCGCTGAGTGCTTTTGCAAGGCTGCTTGGAGTGTCTTTTCCGTTCTGAAACATGACGCTGAGGATGAAGCAATGGTGACTCAGTTGCATCAGGAATTAATGTGCTGGGTCTTGAACTTCTGACCATTTACAAGTTGTCGACATCATGCATCCATGTGGTTCAGAAGAGGAAGAAGTGATGTTCGCAGGTGGAGTACGCAAGACGCCTGCGGAACAAACTCTTATCGGAAACTGACATGGACGATATGGACGAAGCACCAGATGCTGAGGCTCGCTGCTCTGTAAGAAGAGTGCGGGTATACAGGCCATGAATCGAGATGACAAGCTGTTCGTCCAGGAGTTGGAGGAGGAATGCCAAGAGCTTGAACGCATCCTAGGGGAGCAGGAGAAAGACATTGAATCTCTGCAGCATGAGCTTCGAATACTCATATGTCGCCCCTACCAGATCTCTAGAACATTCTGTGGGTTTCAGAGCCAAGGAAGCGTTTCAGAAGCAGCGCGAAGAGAAGGAAAAGTCGCAGGAGGAGCCTTCCTTGCATTCCCTGGCATGTTTGAGGCACTGTGTTTTGTGCAGCAAGGCCCCTCAAGGTCCGGGGGACACTTCAGGATGTACAGAGACCGAATGGCTGCATGCAGAAGCAGCCCCGCAGCAAGTGGCATCACTGTCACCCACTTGCCCAAGTGAAAGCGAACTCCATGGGGTACCGGGTATTTATGCAAGGCTGCAAGGCCAGAGTAGGTGTCGATCGAGGGCCCCAGCGGCCTTGGCATTTCAAAGCTTGACAGCTGGAAAAACCCCCGACCAAAAGATAAGAGGGGTGATTTCTCGGAGAGATTCTGCGGCCCTTGCATGGCTGTGGTTTTGTGCGACTGCGGTTCGTGGGAAATCTCGCCATGTCACCGGTTCCCTTTTGTGATCTTCGCGGTGCGGGGCAGGAAGAACACAATGCTAAGCTCGAACAGCTCCTGGATGACCAAGCTGACCCAGACGCGGACCCTGCAGAAGAACGCGGAACGGCACCTTGGACATGGGCTCTGCATGTTGCCCGCGCAAACTGTTCAAAAGCGTCGTCAAATGAAATTATATATGTAAGCGACGCGGGGCATTGCGCGAGGCCTCAAAACAAAGCAAGTCTGCTGTCCTGGACGCGCGATTGGAGGAGAGATGGCCTTGCTGCCTTTTGCTGTGCTGCAGTTTGTCTCGTCTTTTTGTTTTGTTTTTTGTTTTGTTTTTTGTTGTTGTAGGTTGCTGATGCAATCATGGGCAGGGACTTCAGATCCAGGGGGCGCAGCCGAAAGCAAGTGCCGCACAGAGGATGAAGATGGCAGCCAGGCCTGAGTCGGCCTGAGTGCCCAGTGCTCCGCAAATCATTTCGTGAGAGATACATCCTGGTTGCACCTGCTTGCAGTGTAAGTGGCACACCGTTTAATTATTAGGCGAAGGGGTTGAAAAGAGTCCTCTTGGAACTTGAAATCGTCGTATGCCGATCGTAGCGAGGATGTGTGTCATGCATTGCAAAGCTGTGTGATGGCCCAATCCTGCCACGAGTTGGAAGGACAGCAGCTGCCATCTCTGCGATAAACAAGGATGCGCCTGCTGCCGGAGCTCCCCGCAACTTACACTCCGTGGAGGATTTCAAAGACGATCCCAAGGCAAGGTTGGCGAAGCTCGAGGGGATGACTTTGCGCGGACTGCTGTGCTGAGGTCAGGATGCTACGTGAGCACATTGCCACCAAGGACGGTTGCATTGAAGACTCTGTCTGATGGACGAGCTGGGGAGCAATTAATCTGTGGGTGAATTTGTAGGCCTGAGATAGTGAGGATGGCCAAATCGACCAAGCTCGGAAGCTGTTGAAGCGGATGCGCTTTGAGAGACGACTTCTTCATTACTGCCGGAAGAAGGCACAATTCAGTACATTTCATGGTGGCCCCATGGGCCAAAGTAGAGAAGCAGAGAGAGAACCCAGACTTGAAGCTGAGAGCACCTGGGCCGAGGCGAAATCCGGATTTGATGACATTGTCCAGGAGATACTCGGTGTGATTCAGGAACAGCATGTATGATCCCGCAGCCACAGGCAGGTGTGAATGCGCAGCTTGCAAAATGTGGTTCTCCAGTTGACGATTGATATCGCCGAGGTTCGAGCCGCCTGCTTTCGATGATGTTCCCTCTGCGGATGAGGCTTCCCAAGAATCCGCCAGTGAGGACGGTATCGTTTGCAGCATTTTGGCTTCTTGACCAACTTTGCGGAGTTGCGAAATCGAGATACTCGTGGTCGCAGGAGGAGCTCCCGCCGCCTGAAAAGGAGCCGCCGCCGTCAGAGCCGGAGAAGCCTCAGAAGCCGGAAACAGAGAAGCTTGAGAAGCTTGAGCCGAGCCAAAAAGAGCAGCCAGAGCCCCTCGGCCAAATTCAGAGCTTCTTCCGATGTATTGCGGGGTTTCTTGCCTTTCACGCGCGGATGCCTCGCGGCAGATGCCAGGGCGGATGGGCACAAGGAGGCTGCAAAGCCAGAGGCTGCAAAGCCGGAGGCTGCGAAGCCAGAGGCTGCAAAACCAGAGCACCTCGGCGCTGTCGAGTCGAGAGCCTCAGAGAGATGAGAGAGAGCCCGGCTCTGCAGAGGACCCCGGCGGCCAACAGCGCGAGGGCCCCTGGCCAGGGGGTCCCGTCGGCACCATCGGGCCCAGCCTTGGTGAGCAAGATCATGGACCTAAGTGCCAAGAGCAACGAGGCACTGCACGACGGTTGGTGCTTTGGTCGTGTTGCCGTTGTTACGTTCCCCCAGAGTCCAGGGTTGCTGTGATGGCAGGGTCTGGAGATCGAAGGTCAGCTGAAGAAAGAGGCAGGTGCCTATGCCAGTCAGTGGCAAAGAAAGGTTCGTGGGCTGGTGTGTGGGTGCATGCGCGGATTCTCTCAGGTCGAAGACTTGTGGCCTGGATTTCATATCGGATGGCCTTGCGGGTTCGCTTGGAGTTGTGAAGCCGCCTTCCCATTCCCCTGAGGCAAGTAGCCTTGGCTGACAACTCCAACAGCCTGCGGGAGGACAAAGTTTCAAAGGGAGCCTAGGCCCACTCTTGCCAATTCTTTGCAGGCAAAGCCAGGGCTGTGCATCGTGCTTCCCTTGCCCCAACCGCCTAAATGCAAGGAGAAAGTGCGCCAGAAGACGTTGCGCAAGGTGGGGGTCGCTGCAGTGCCCCGGGAAAGCTGGAACAACCCCAATGTAGAGAAGCCACAGCCATTGCGTCGCTTGGTTTGTGTGAATGGGTATGTCGCCAGAGAACTTTGTCGCGGATGCTTGCTCAGTCCATCAAAGACCTCCGCAAAGAGTTCCACCAGCTGTCTTCAAGTGCAACTCGGCAAAAGAACCTGTAGCTGCACACTTTTTTTATCTGAGCACGTGCGCCGTCACCAAGGACCAAGATGCTCCCAAAACGTTGGAAGGCCAGACCCCTTGGAGGAGAAAAGCTTGAGTCTGCCCTTGGAGTCTGCCCTCGAAGGTCTGCAGGAGCAGATCAAGTTCGAGGAGAAGGTGTATCGTGACCTTCAAAGTCAGCACAACCCTCGGTGAGCAAGGCCTTTCTGACGCACTTTCTGATGGGCAGTGCCTGCTGTGGTACATGAGGATAGATGAGCTCAAGGCCCAGGTTGGGCCTGAATCCCGGTTCCAATCATCAGATGTTCAGCTAACTTTGGCTATCTGAGAGTGTTAGGGCAACTACTCTTGTTCTCCTGAGGCAAAAGTCAATCAACACAGGTGAGCAGGAGCAGCAACATGGCTGCATGGCCTGCGCAACCGCAAGGGGTCACTCACCATGTTGCCTGTGAATCATACGTTGCCTAAGGCAGAGCCAGCCACCAACACTTGCACAGCCAGAGGACACCGAGCTTTCGCGCCAGACAAGCCCTCGAGCAGAGTCGAGACCGCCCAGTGCAAGAGAGTCCAGACCATCCAGTGGTGGCCGAGACAGATCGACACCTTTGGGTGCAAGAGATGTGGAGTCGCCCACTGGGGTCGCCGCCGACCCACCGAGAGCATCAAGCGCGAGGGCCGAACCCACCAGATCTTTCAGTGAAAAGCCCGACCCACCGGCGAGGTCGCTCAGTGCACTAACCAGCCAAACCAACCTTCACGAGCCATCGAGGTCTCCCAGTGCTAGGTCTGGTCCATCACGACCTACCAGCTCAAGGAGTGCCGGTCTTAGCGGGCGAGTTGCCTGAAGTAGCCTGAGTGCCATCTACTTGAGATAGCTCTTCTGCAGGCATTCGTGGCAAAGGTGAGGAGGAAGAAGGGGATCTTCCATTGGCTTCGAGGGACGGCCGCATCCCACCGGAGGACCCCGGAGAAGCCGGCAAGGCGTTGGCCGGGCAATGTGCGACTGTGGATGCTACAGCTGAGTTCGTGGCGCTGCACAGGCCCGCGCAACGCTGGACCAGCAGCGCGCGTCCGTGGAGTCTGGCGATGCGGAGCGTATCGCCTCGCAGCTCGCTCCGCAGAGCCGCCCACAGAGCGGCGCCTCGCAGAGGGCCCCGCGCAGCGCCCCAGGGGGCTCCGCGGAGAGCGGTCCGCGGCGCTCCACGGAGAGCGCTCAGAGCCTCCCTCAGAGCGCTCCGGCCTCGAAGGCTTTGCTACCCCCAAGCGCCCCGAGCCCAGAGAAGCCTCGAGGCTTCTTGCACATTTGCATGCAGTGGCTCTCGTTTGGATGTCTGCATCGCTGAGGCACCCGAGGAAGGCGGGTTTGCTGCATGAGCTTAGGAGTCAGAGGGTCCGAGCTCCAAGTCTTGCTTTGCGATGGGCGCAGGCGTGTCAGCACAGGAGGAGGCGCGTGGCAGCTTATTCGATCTTGTGCTGGTTTCAAAACCGTGGAGTGTCACAAGACGGCCGACCAGGCCACCACTTCGGTGGCGGAACTCGTCAAAGTTCAAGCTCGGACGGAGGCATCCAACAACCCACAAAGTCTCAACTTGCACAAAGTTCGTGGGCAAACGTCGTGCATCTCCTTGTGCAGGCGATGCGGGAGGAAATTCACGACATAGCCATGCCCCCATTTTGCAGAAGGGATGCCGTCCGAACTGCGAGGGCATTAAAAGGGAAAAGAAAGTTGTATCGCTCGTGCATCTTGCTTGCAGTTGACACCTTGCAAGTTGATTGTGTTTTTCGGATGTTTTCGGTCACCAGCGAATCATCGTGGCGGGCAGAGCGTTGGTGGGACTTGGGTTCGTGTGAGTAGCTAACCTTGCTGAAGGGAGATACATTCCGGGACACACCTATGGTTGCAAGGATGTGGCGGCTGCCCTTCCCACTCGTTTTTTGGTGTAGCGGCAAGTGTTTTCTTGGCAGTGTTTTCTTGTCCATTGTGCAGGTTTGCCATTAAGTCGGAAAACAGCAGAGCGTGCTCAACCCACGAAGAACCAGATTTCACGCCTTTTCTGTAAGACCGCAGGGTGCTCACTGCTGAGGATGCGAAGCTGAAAAAGCTGAAGGTCCTCCTGAAGAGCAAAGGCTTGCGCCCACTCACTGTTCTCGCATGTTCTGATCAATGTAACCCCACAGTCGGGAGACAATCTCACGCACGCCCATTTTCTCCCCGAAGGCGAGGTTGACATCGTCAGCGCGGCTAGACGCTTAGTCCTGCAAGGCAGGCGGCGCCAACCTTATCTGAGGACCGTGCGTCCAAGATGCCGGAATCGAGGTCCGCGAGATCTTAGGCTTGGTGCACGAAGAGGAGGTCAAGGCGCCACCTGCGTAGCTTGGTGCACCCAGTGGGTCAGGGCACAAGAAGCTGACACGAGAACTTCAGTGGCCTCCTTCAGACTCTAGCACCCGAGGTTCCATCAGTTCAAGCGGGAGCTGAAGGACCAGCAAGACAAGATTCGAACACTCCGCAAGAAATGGTGGCCACGCATAGTTTGTATTGGCTTCTGCTTTTGGTTTCATGCGCCACAGTTTCCAGCACTCACGACAGCAGAGTGTGGCATTGTGAGGTGGGATGACCATCGGGACTTTGATGGCTTGGTGGAGAAGGCGCGCGCGTGGCTGTGCGGTCGTGTGGCCGCGCAGCGTGCAAAACTTGCTGTTGGCTCTTGTTGGTGCATCGGCCACGGTTTCTGCCAGGTTCGAAATCAGATGGGCGGAAACAGATTAATCTTCGCAGGGCCAGACAGCCGCTGGTCTGACATGGTATTTTTTGCTCGGATGAGTATCTGGCGAAATGTTCGACTGCATGACTTCTTCGTTTGCTTCCCTTTGTCCTTGAGGCACGGAGCCTGACCTTACAGTGCAAGGACGTCATGGTTTCATTCTCCTGTGCCTTGCATGCTTGGCATTCCGCCGTGGCTTTGCGGCCCAGTTTGGAAGACGTCAGGAGCGGAGCATGCATCTGCTCCTGTCCGGGCCAACGTTGGAGAGTCCCCGCTGCCCGACTTGCACCAGGCGCAGGCTGACACCGGTGTGCTCCTGACTGCTTGAGATCCTTTCCTGTCGAACTGGCATCCTGCAGCTGGCCTGCCATCAGGCGAGCCATGGCTTCCGAGGATCCGCGAATGCACCGGCCATCAGGCCAGACCCACTTCAAGCTGAAGCAGGACTGCATACAGATCATACAGTAGCTGTGGCTGGGCAGGCCCCCGTCCAAAGAGACAAGCAATGCTGCTCCCCAGCAGGGCGGACACCGAAGGCACGGAGTAAGTTGTTGCAATCTGTTACACCGACACTACTGTTGCACTACACATGTTACCCACCGAGTCGCCGTTGGTTTTGAGTTTTTTTTTGTTCTGCCCGAGTGTTGCGAATCATTGTTGCATCCGTGTGTTGTTGCAAGCAGAGGGTTGCTGCATGCTGCCGCTTCAGCCTGGCTCGACTTTCGGAGGGGCTTAGGTTTTTTTCTTACATCAGGCCATTCGTAATGTCCTGCCTCGGGATGGTTTAACCAGAGAACTGAAGCAGCGAAGGGCCTCCTCCTTAGCACCAGATTGCTGCCCAGCATGTTGCCCACTGGAGTCTGGCCCTGTTGGGCTGCACTTTGCTGCGCGGATATGTTTGGGCTCAGGCCTGCCCGCCCTGTGGTGCATGCTGAAAGTTTTCTATGTCCTGGTGTTCTGCCAAAAGTTCGTGATTTGTAGAGCTGCCCGCGATGAACAGGAGGCCAGACTTGATTTTGGCCCGCTTTTTTGGCCATATCCTGCAGTCACTGGAAGACTGTAAGCAAGCCCTGCAGGCACAGACAATCAGCGTGGCGGAGTTGCACACAAGTTCCAGGCAAAAGCAGCACGAACTGGGTGAACAAGCGCGTCGGGGAGAAGAGTTCGGCTTGGACCGCCCGGACGCTATGGATGCTGCGGGCGCTACGGGACTCGAACAAGGCTCAGTCCAAGTAAGGTCCTTCTCCCGTCCCGCTCGCCGCCTGGAGAAGGCGCATCTTGCATCCTGCTCCTCTTTCATTCCTTCCTTGGGCCCCCTAGATCCCCTTACACAAAATAGCACATTCCATCATGTTCCCTAATCTTGCACATGTGGCACCCAGTTGGAGCAGCGTGAGCATGTTCGCCTGGAGCAGCAATTGACAGCGCTGCTTGCCCTGATAAGTGCCTGATACGAGGTGAGAGCCTGTGTGGCATGTGGGGCCCATGTGCGCTGTGTTGTGTGGCACCAGTTTAACTCGCTCTCTCTCTCTCTCTCTCTCTATTCTTCTCTCTCTTTCTCTTTCTCTCTCTCTCTCTTTCTCTCTCTTTCTCTCTCTTTCTCTCTCTTTCTCTCTCTTTCTCTCTCTTTCTCTCTCTCTTTCTCTCTCTCTTTCTCTCTCTCTTTCTCTCTCTTTCTCTTTCTCTCTCTTTCTCTCTCTCACAAGGCACATCGAAGCCGCAGAAGCTCGCGAGGCCTTGCGGGGGCGACTTTTCTATTCTGCGGCTCGACGAAGGAAGCAGGAATCTAAGGCTCCGATGTCCAATTTTGCAAAGGTAAGCCCAAACGACAAGCGAAGGATCATCTCCTCTGGAGTGACTAGCAGCTAGCATTTGAGGGCAGCGACATTCAGCGATTTGTTTCGTGGTGATGCGCAAACTTTTGGTCGAAAGCTATGTTGGCTCAGGCTTTCGCCGCTGATCCGGACACCAAGAAGACGGAACCGCCAGCCGACAACACCACCTCGAAAGACCAGGAGGCATCCCAATCATCCCAAGATGCTTTCAAGAAGGCCGGCGAGGATTCCGAGAAGGTGAAGGAAGACGACTCCTTGCTCAATGGCATGTGGACAGTAGGGATACGGCACCGTCATTTTTGTGTCTTTTATGCTTAAGCCACCGGAGACTGAGGTCGCCAAGCTTGAATCCGCTACGCATGACGCACAAGAGAAGTCCAAGTCTGTGGATAAAGACTTTGCCAAGTATGCCGCTCGGACTGGCCAGCGAGACGTGATGAACTCCTGCTCCCAGCAGGCATCTCTCGCTTCCACAAGACATCTGCGTGTGGTCGGAAAGTAGTGGCCCCAATCCTTTTCAACCGAGGATGACAAGATGAAAAAAATGGATGAGGTCTTGAAGAGGCTGTGGGTTGTAGGCAAGGTCAACATGGAATAAATGGATGTGCCCTTCAGATCACAGCCGTGAAGGCTGGCGCAGAAGACCTTCCGCTGGCGGCAGGCCTCGCCCCCTGAACCAGTGGCCTTGTGGTAGGATGACTTCCATGCAGGAAGTCATGCAGTTTTTCGCTGATGCAGAAGGCGACAAGTGCCCTGGCCGGTTCAGGTGCTGACTATGAGTGCTGCATATGGCTGAGGGCTTTCTCCTGGTATTTACATGCAAGGTATTCACCGCTCATGGCCGTCAAGCTGGCCACTCCGCAGAACATCTTTTTTTTGTGCCTGGGCAGAAAGATGAGCGATGTGGGGC
This sequence comes from Symbiodinium natans, assembly GCA_905221605.1. Taxonomy (NCBI): domain Eukaryota; class Dinophyceae; order Suessiales; family Symbiodiniaceae; genus Symbiodinium; species Symbiodinium natans. The sequence continues at coordinate 247,307 of CAJNDS010002258.1, forward strand.
ACCGAGGACAGGTCCAGGGACGTGCGGAAGGACAGCGCGCAGAAGTCGGACGATGCGAATTCCACTCACTCTACATCGCAAGGTCCATCTTGAGGACCCATCCTTCGGCTGCTTGTCGCCTCCAATCTGCTGAGTTGAGATCGAAGCGCTGCGCCCTGTGTTGCTTCAAGGCTGCAGCCCTCCGCGGGCCCTCCACCACAACCAGCTGCTGAGTGAAGCTGTGAAGACCAGTAAGTTTGCTGCGAAAGCGTTCAAAATCGACTTAGCAAGGTATGCCCAGGCTGCCCAGGTGCCCTCCAATCTCAGCCATGGTTCGCCTCGCAGGATGAGCGGGCTGAAAGGCTTTGGCGCATTCAGTGCGATGAATCAAGGCACCGTGATGAGGCGCTGTGTAGAGGGCAGCCGCATATTGCAGGACCAGGATGCCTGTGCTGCACCCGGTGACCTGCAGGGCCGTAGCTGTGGCGGACGACAACCCGCGGTCGCAGTTTACCAAAGTCATGCAGGCTACAGCGGCTACGGAGGCCACGGTGCTGAGGTTCCAGATGGGGTAAAATACTTCATTCTAGACTCTAGCGTCTGGCAGTTCCTGAGGCCTCACCAACCGAGCATGTGCAGTGGATTTTCATATGGGCTGTGCTGACAAGATGGGGTGCGGGTGCCAGTTAGACCCCAAGCCCATCTCAGCCCTTGCGATAAGCAGATAGCGCTCGACCCTGCTGGCCAGGCGCGCAAAAGCCTGAAATCGCTCTTCGGCTAAAGAGGAGCTGGCAAAGCCACTTCCAATTCCAACTGCCCTCGAGCCACGGACTCTGATGCCAAGATGGAATTGGTGCTCTGTGGGATTGCTGAAAAGCAGCAGCAGGGTTTCGATGCCACGAAGTGGCCGCGGAAGTCCAAAGAGCGCTTGTTGAGCACACGCTGTAGTGACTGCTCGGTTCTCGCAACACAGCCACCGATCTTCTGTTGGGGCGCTGCGCCACTACGCCGCTACGCAGGCTCAATTTCAACTGTCAGGCCACATCCCTGCGCTTTCCTAGTCCTAGTCCACAGCGTCCAGGATCGGCGAAGGATCGAGCAGGCCCAGCCGTGCTTGCAAGGAAAGATCTCTCGCATGGGCGGGTCACTTGTTGCTAGGTCCCTTGCAGAACCCTCCATGAGCTATGCGACTGTACGTTTTCATTTTGCTGATGGCTTTGCTGTGCCAAGCTAAGACGTGGAACTGGGAGGTCTTTGCCGTACTAAGGTTTTGGTTCCCGACCTCTTCTGTTATTGCAAAGCAGCCGAGGAGTCGTGTGTGGTGTGTGCGCGACATGGTAGATGACGACGAGGCAGGGCATGTCGTGCAAAAATTGCTCCTGAGCATCAAAGCACTCCATTCCGTTCCCCAACGTTCTTAAACGTTGAGGCACTGGAGTCGGGTCTGAAGGCCGAGCAGTTCGTAAGACATGTGCTGTGCTGTTCTCGTCACTCTCTTGTTCGCTGCTGGCTTTCGTCGGTCTGGAGACTTTAGGGATTCTGTAAAGCCTGCCAACGCAGGTTCCGAGAGTTAGGGGGGAGCCTATGGGCTCATGTCTTCCCAGGCCAGGAGCCAGCCGAAACCCGAGGAAGACCAGGATGCTGCCGGCCTCGATGAGGTCTCCCAGAGGGAGAGATCCTGGAACTCGCTGCAGCACTTGCTGTAGGTTCTGCTTAGACCATCTTGTGTTCGGTGTGGGTCGTGAGGATGATGAGGACGGCGAGCCGGATCGCCTTTCTGATGCACTATGAAGCTCTGGTGACCTTTGACATCCTTTGACCATTGAGTCGAGATCTCCGAATGCATGCCAGGCCTGATAGGCCACCTTTGCGTGCCAAGGAGACAAGGATGCATTTGAGGGTACGGCAAAGGATGGAGTGCAGATCGAGGGCGCCGTGGCGGAATTCAGCACTGCCGGGCTCCCGGTGCCAGGGAGCCATGCGGTCAAGCGGTCATAAGCGGTCATGCAGTTCTTGAAGCCTTGTGAAACTACTCGTGCCCATGGGGAAGTCCAGGCCACGAAGGACGCAGAGAACAAAGCCAAGATGGTGGACAAGAACTTTGCCAAGTACAACGGAAGGCTTCTGCAGTCCCCCGCTAAGGAGTGCTTGTCATGGCAGACCACCTTCAAGCAGGTTGGGTCAGCTTCAAGATCAGTTGCGCAAGCTGTCGGCTATGGCCAGAAGCCACTCCGTTCCGCAAAGCTCTGCGCTACATTGTATATCGTCGGCATGACTAGGCATGCCATGTCCAGCATACAAGGCTATCACATGCAGACCATCAAGTGGTTCAAGAACGCAGAGCAAGACAAGCAACGCGACAGCAAACAAGTTATGGTTTTTTGCATCGGATGTGGTTCTTGGTTCTTGGTCTCTTGGTGCTTAGCGTAGTCGGGCGTGGTGTTCTGGACTGCCTTCGAAGCATCAAATTCGGCAACGTGTCAAGTAGTAATCGGAAGCAGTTCAGCACGTGTGTTAGAGTCGCCGCACCACAGCGTGTATCGGGGGTCGCATCCGAGCAGGCTAGCAGTACTGTCGCGAGTAGGTTCTGGGGGTTTGCAGAGAAGAGTTGCTTCCGGTGTGAATGCCCCCCAGCTCCAGTGCAGGTACTCACCGATTGCCAACATGCCATTGGACACTTTCAAGATTTCGAAAAGCAAGGACGATTTTCCTCTAGAGTCAGTCTCCTAGAACGTAGAAGTGTGCTAGCCTGCGACCAGCGCAGCCTTGAAACGACTTGGCCAAGACGGCGGGGTCCTCGCTTCAAAGCTCTTCATAAAGGGTCTTGTGGCACCTTGCCTGGGTAGAGAGATGTGTGCTCCTCTTCAGCAAAGAGCCTGGAACCGTGCTCGCCATTTGGCTACAGACGAGGAGCCGCAATGATCAGCAAGTTGACAGTTGGTTGACTAGAAGCATCCACGACTTTGTCAACACTGCTCGTCAAGTCGGTATTTTATTGGCGCCGTCCCATGCTCGAAGGCCGAGTGGCCGGCGCACGCTTGCGCAGCCCGCATGGCGTCGCGAAAACCTTCCGGCCGTTGACGCACTTTGGTCTGTGGCTTGATCTGCTGGAACTGGCTCTTATCCCAAGCCATCTGCAACAGGTGGGAAGGTAATGAAGGTACAAAGATGGAAGGCAGTGTGAAAGGACCTTTGTGTTCGTTGCAGGAGTGGCAGCTGCGTGGCGCCAGGCAGTCGTGACCTCAGCGCATCATCACGTCGCCAGCACAGCGATGCCTTGGGATGCCTTCTCTTCGCGATGAGCTCAGGCTTAGCCGATCTTGCTGGGATGGTCTCAGGCTGGGCCACCGGGGCGAACGGGGCTGAGGTTCCGGACCATTGCTCTCATTGATACATTTTCGAGGTCGCTTCGTGGCCATCATTTTCGGAGCCAAGGTAAAAATCTAGGAAAATCTAGCCCCGAGCACCGTTTGCTGGTCGGCTAGAGAAAACTAGAAAAAGCTAGAAAAAACTGGACAAGCGCTGAATTGCTGATATTTCCTGGCCATCAAGACTGTGGTTTCGGGTTCAAGGGGTTGGGGCTCACTACCTTGTCATGGGTTAGGATGTTGCTGCCGAACAGGGTTCAGGGATGTCTGTAATTTGGATAGCTGAAGTTTTAGTTTTCAGGTTCAGGGCTAGTGTACTGTTAGAGTTGTTTAGGGTTTAGTGCGTCAGTTGTTTTCAAGACTTTTCGGGTTCAGGGTTTAGCGTGTTTCGGATTGGACACCCCGACATCGCACTCGGAACGGTTGTTGATCAAGGCTTTTCGGGTTCAGGTCTTATTGTGTTTGGGATTGGACACCCCCCCCCCCCCCGTGTGCAGCTTAAATAGGGTTTATTTGGAAGCTGGCACTCGTGTTCACAAGAGGAAAAAAGGCCCCAAAACGTATACTTATTTACAAGAGCCAACTTCCAAATAGACCCTATTTTAGGTCCTAGGGGGGGTCCCAGGCCTGAATTAAATATGAAGGCCCCGATTTAAATATGAATATTTAATTCGGGAGCTTCATATTTAAATTATTTAATTCGGGCCCGGGAATTAAATAATTTAAATAATTTAAGTAATTTAAATAATTTAAATAATTTAAATCCTGGAGGGGGGGGGGCGGGCCTCCTCCCGCAGGAGGAATTAAATAATTTAAATATGAAGGCCCCGAATTAAATATTAATATTTAATTCGGAGCCTTCATATTTAAATTATTTAATTCTTCCTGCGGGAGGAGGCCCGCCCCCCCCCCTCCAGGACTTAAAATATTTAAATTATTTAAATTATTTAGAATATTTAAATTATTTAAATTATTTAATTCCCGGGCCCGATTTAAATACTTTAAATATGAAGGCCACGATTTAAATATGAATATTTAATTCGGGAGCTTCATATTTAAATTATTTAATTCGGGCCCGGGAATTAAATAATTTAAATAATTTAAATCCTGGAGGGGGGGGGGGGCGGGCCTCCTCCCGCAGGAAGAATTAAATAATTTAAATATGAAGGCCCCGAATTAAATATTAATATTTAATTCGGGGCCTTCATATTTAAATTATTTAATTCCTCCTGCGGGAGGAGGCCCGGCCCCCCCCCCTCCAAGATTTAAAATATTTAAATTATTTAAATTATTTAAATTATTTAAATTATTTAATTCCCGGGCCCGATTTAAATAATTTAAATATGAAGCTCCCGAATTAAATATTCATATTTAAATCGTGGCCTTCATATTTAAATTATTTAATCGGGCCCGGGAATTAAATAATTTAAATAAATTAAATAATTTAAATAATTTAAATAATTTAAATATTTTAAATCCTGGAGGGGGGGGGGGCCGGGCCTCCTCCCGCAGGAGGAATTAAATAATTTAAATATGAAGGCCCCGAATTAATTATTAATATTTAATTCGGGGCCTTCATATTTAAATTATTTAATTCCTCCTGCGGGAGGAGGCCCGGCCCCCCCCCCCTCCAGGATTTAAAATATTTAAATTATTTAAATATTTAATTCCCGGGCCCGATTTAAATAATTTAATATGAAAAGGCACGATTAAATAGAATATTTAAATTCGGGAGCTTCATAGTTTAAATATTTAATTCGGGCCCGGGAAGTTAAATAAATTTAAAATAATGAAATAATTTAAGATAAAATGTAAATATTAAATAATTTAAATAATTAAATAATTTAAATAATTAAATATTTTAAATCATGGAGGGGGGCGGGCGGGCCTCCTCCACAGGAAGAATTAAATAATTTAAATATGAAGGCCCCGAATTAAATATGAATATTTAATTCGGGGCCTTCATATTTAAATTATTTAATTCCTCCTGCGGGAGGAGGCCCGGCCCCCCCCCCTCCAGGATTTAAATTATTTAAATTATTTTAATTATTTAAATTTTTAAATTATTTAATTCCCGGGCCCGATTTAAACAATTTAAATATGAAGCTCCCGAATTAAATATTCATATTTAAATCGTGGCCTTCATATTTAAATTATTTAAATCGGGCCCGGGAATTAAATAATTTAAATAATTTACATAATTTAAATAATTTAAATCCGGGAGGGGGGGGGGCCGGGCCTCCTTTTGCAGGAGGAATTAAATAATTTAAATATGAAGGCCCCGAATTAAATATTCATATTTAAATCGAGGCCTTCATATTTAAATTATTTAATTCCTCCTGGGGGATGAGGCCCGCCCCCCCCCCTACCAGGATTTAAATTATTTTAAATTTATTTAAATATTTAATTCCCGGGCCCGATTTTAAATAATGGTATTAGATATGAGGCACGATTTACATATGAATCATTAATTCGGAGCTGTGTGGATGAGTGTGAAATTATTAAATCGGGCCGGGAATTAAATAATACACCCCACACCGCCCCGTAAATTTAATTGAAAATCCGGAGGGGGGGGAGGGAGGGCGGGCCTCCTCCCGCAGGAGGAATTAAATAATTTAAATATGAAGGCCCCGAAGTAAATATTCATATTTAAATCGAGGCCTTCATATTTAAATTATTTAATTCCTCCTGGGGGAGGAGGCCCCCCCCCCTCTAGGATTTAATTTATTTAAATTATTTAATTCCCGGGCCCGATTTAAATAATTTAAATATGAAGGCCACGGTTTAAATATGAATATTTAATTCGGGAGCTTCATATTTAAATTATTTAATTCGGGCCCGGGAAGTAAATAATTTAAATAATTTAAATAATTTAAATAATTTAAATAATTTAAATAATTTAAATAATTTAAATAATTTAAATAATTTAAATAATTTAAATCCGGGAGGGGGGGGGGGCCGGGCCTCCTTTTGCAGGAGGAATTAAATAATTTAAATATGAAGGCCCCGAATTAAATATTCATATTTAAATCGAGGCCTTCATATTTAAATTATTTAATTCCTCCTGGGGGAGGAGGCCCGCCCCCCCCCCCTCCAGGATTTAAATTATTTAAATTATTTAAATTATTTAAATTATTTAAATTATTTAATTCCCGGGCCCGATTTAAATAATTTAAATATGAAGGCCACGATTTAAATATGAATATTTAATTCGGGAGCTTCATATTTAAATTATTTAAATCGGGCCCGGGAATTAAATAATTTAAATAATTTAAATAATTTAAATCCTGGAGGGGGGGGGGCCGGGCTTCCTCCCGCAGGAGGAATTAAATAATTTAAATATGAAGGCCCCGAATTAAGTATTCATATTTAAATCGGGGCCTTCATATTTAAATTATTTAATTCCTCCTGCGGGAGGGCCCCCTCAATCAGCTTCATCATCATCATCCTCATCCTAATCCGCATCATCATCATCATCATCATCTTCATTATCGTCATCATCTTCATCATCTATCATCATCATCTTCATCATCTTCATCATCTTTTTTCATCATCCCCATCATCTCTCTCATCTCCACGGTTGTTCCAATATGTTTCATGTGCATCCTTGACATCAATGATCCCAATCAGCTTCATCATCATCTTCATCATCTTCATCATCTTCATCATCTTCATCATCTTTCATCATCTTCATCATCTTCATCATCTTCATCATCTTCATCATCTCCATCATCTTCATCATCTTCATGATCTGCTTCATCTGCTTCATCCTTCATCTGTTTCTTATGTTTCATTGCTTCTTGGGGCCCAGGAGGGCCTGGTGCAGGAGCAACTTTGCCGGTCAAAACTTGCCGGGATCCCCTTGGCACCCTGGAAAAGTGATGCAAATACCACACAAAACGGGAAAGGGTAGGAACAACTTTGTCGGTCAAAATTTGCCGGGATCCCCTTGGCACCCTGGAAAAGTCCTGCAAATACCACACAAAACGGGAAAGGGTAGGAACAACTTTGCGGGTCAAAATTTGCCGGGATTCCCTTGGCACCCTGGAAAAGTCCTGCAAATACCACACAAAACGGGAAAGGGTAGGAACAACTTTGCCGGTCAAAATTTGCCGGGATCCCCTTGGCACTCGGAAAAGTGATGCAAATGCCACACAAAACGGGAACGGGTAGGAACAACTTTGCGGGTCAAAATTTGCCGGGACCCCCTTGGCACCCGGGAAAAGTGATGCAAATACCACACAAAACGGGAACGGGTAGGAACAACTTTGCGGGTCAAAATTTGCCGGGACCCCCTTGGCACCCGGGAAAAGTGATGCAAATACCACACAAAACGGGAAAGGGTAGGAACAACTTTGCCGGTCAAAATTTGCCGGGATCCCCTTGGCACCCTTGAAAAGTGATGCAAATACCACACAAAACGGGAACGGGTAGGAACAACTTTGCCGGTCAAAATTTGCCGGGATTCCCTTGGCACCCTGGAAAAGTCCTGCAATGGAAAGGGAATGACTAAGTAAAGAGAGGAGCTCTTCAATTTCCCTCCCTATATCTGATGTTACTTTTCCTTCTTGGGCGGTGCCCTTCTTTCTCCCTTGAAGATGCAGAAAACGATCAGGAAGGGCACCCGTTCCATCGCCCGCATATAGACAGAGATAAATCATGAGCATCAGCTGGGTTTGCTGCCGATCCAAAATGGGCGTCCCTTTTAATCGCCTTCTGTGTCTTGAAACGAGCAAAAGGGGCACCCTTACTAAGTGTTTTCTTGTAGTGTCCCTTTTCTTCGCTTGAAGACGCAGAAAACGATCCAAAAAGGACACCCGTTCCATGGCCCATATGTGGGGACAGAGATAAATCATGAGCATCAGCTGGGTTTGCTGCCAATCCAAAATGGGCGCCCCTTTTAATCGCTTGCTGTGTCTTCAAACGAGCAAAAGGGACAGCCTAAGTGTTTCCTGGTGGTGTCCCTTTTCTTCGCTTGAAGATGCAGAAAACGATCTAAAAGGACACCTGTTCCATCGCCCATATATAGGGAGAGAGAGAGAGAGAGAGAGAGAGAAATCATGAGCATCAGCTGGGTTGGCTGCCAATCCAAAATGGGCGTCCCTTTTAATCGCCTTCTGTGTCTTCAAACGAGCAAAAGGGACACCCTAAGTGTGCTCTTGTGGGGTGTCCCTTTTCCTCGCTTGAAGATGCAGAAAACGATCAAAAAGGACACCCATTCCATCGCCCATATATAGGGAGAGAGAGAGAGAGAGAGAGAGAGAGAGAGAGAGAGAAAAAATCATGAGCATCAGCTGGGTTGGCTGCCAATCCAAAATGGACGTCCCTTTTAATCGCTTTCTGTGTCTTCAAACGAACAAAAGAAAACACCTAGGTTCCTCACTTGAAGATCCAGAAAACGGCCCAACAAGGACACCCGTTCCATCGCCCATATATGGAGAGAGAGAGAGAGAGGAGAGAAGGGAAAAAATCATGAGCATCAGCTGGGTTTGCTTACATGTTCATTGTTATTCCTGTTGTTTTTTTCTAACGGAAATGAACAAGAGAAGAGAAAAATAAGAACCAGAGGAAAGATGAAAACGAGCACAATCTTCTCTTTGCCTGACTTTTGCATTTCGCCTGTCCTCATTTCTCTTCCATTCTTTTCATTGCTCTTCCATTTAGAGTTGCATTCCTTTTGATCTCTCCTCTCTCCTTTCTCTCTCCCTTCTCTTCTCTTGTTCTCCTTTAAATCTCAAAAACACACAAAAGGAAGTTTCTTTTCCTTGTTGAATGAAGAATGAAAAAAGAAGAAAAGAGATAGGGAAAGAAATTGAAGAGCTCCACTGCCTATTGGTTCATTCCATTTCCTCTCTTTCTATGTGTTGTTTTCCTTGTCGTTTCAGAAAGCAAGCAAAATAAGGGCAAGGGGGCTTCCTGAAGAGGAGAGAGGGCACCTATCTGCGAAGAGGTCTTGTCCTTTTTAAAAATAGAGGGAAAAGAGAGAGACAAGGAAGGGAGAGATGATAGATAAAGAAGAGTGCCATCTTCTTTGCGCCTTGTTGTGTTCCTCCGTCTCCTTGTTCCTTGTCTCCTCTCTTCTGTTCAGTACCCTTCCAGAAAATTAAAATGGCCTCCTTGTTGTCTCTCCTCTCTCACTTCCCTTTCCCTTCTCTCCTTCTGTTTCCGTTTAACTGATAAAACACAAGACAGGAACTTGTATGATAAAGCAGTGGAAGGTAAAGCAGAGGGTGGCTCCTTGCGCTTGGACCTTGCCGTGCTTCATCATGTCCCTCTTCTCGGCCTACTTCTGCTCTTTTCCTTACTCTTCTCCTTTTCATAAATTCTTCCTCTTTAGTTGTTCTTATTTCGAAAAGAAGGAGGGAAGGGAGAGATAAGGGAGATAGGATAGATAAAGAAGAGTGCCATCTTCTCTGCGCCTTGTTTTGTCTCTCCCTCTTCTCTATTCATCTCTCTTCTATTCTTTTCTTTGCTGTTCTATTGAAAATGGATTCCCTGTATCTCTCCTCTGTCCTTCTCTCTCGCTCCTCTTCTCCTGTTCCCCTCTAAACGATTGCTCTTTACAGATAGGTGCCCTCCCTCCTCGTCAGGAAATCTTTTTTTTGCTTATTTTGCTTTTTGAAGCGAATAAAACAACGGATAAGAGAGGAAAGGGAATGACTAAGTAAAGACAGGTGAAGCGAATAAAACAACGGATAAGAGAGGAAAGGGAATGACTAAGTAAAGACAGGAGCTCTTCAATAGGTGCCCTCCCTCCTCTTCAGGAAATCTCTTTTCCCTTATTTTGCTTTTTGAAGCGAAGAAAACAACAGATAAGAAGAGAGGAAAGGGAATGACTAAGTAAAGAGAGGAGCTCTTCAATTTCCTCCCTATATCTGATGTTACTTGTCCTTCTTGGGTGGTGCCCTTCTTTCTCCCTTGAAGATGCAGAAAACGATCAGGAACACCCGTTCCATCGCCCATATATAGACAGAGATAAATCATGAGCATCAGCTGGGTTTGCTGCCGATCCAAAATGGGCGTCCCTTTTAATCGCTTTCTGTGTCTTGAAACGAGCAAAAGGGGCACCCTTACTAAGTGTTTTCTTGTGGTGTCCCTTTTCTTCGCTTGAAGATGCAGAAAACGATCCAAGAAGGACACCCGTTCCATCGCCCATATATAGACAGAGATAAATCATGAGCATCGGCTGGGTTTGCTGCCGATCCAAAATGGGCGTCCCTTTTAATCGCTTTCTGTTTCTTGAAACGAGCAAAAGGGACACCCTAAGTGTTTCTTGTGGTGTCCCTTTTCTTCGCTTGAAGATGCAGAAAACGATCCAAGAAGGACACCCGTTCCATCGCCCATATATGGGGAGAGAGAGAAATCATGAGCATCAGCTGGGTTTGCTGCCAATCCAAAATGGGCGTCCCTTTTAATCGCTTGCTGTGTCTTCAAACGAGCAAAAGGGACACCCTAAGTGCTTTCTTGTGGGGTGTCCCTTTTCCTCGCTTGAAGATGCAGAAAACGATCAAAAAGGACACCCATTCCATCGCCCATATATAGGGAGAGAGAGGTTGGCTGCCAATCCAAAATGGACGTCCCTTTTAATCGCTTTCTGTGTCTTCAAACGAACAAAAGAAAACACTTAGGTTCCTCACTTGAAGATGCAGGAAACGGCCCAACAAGGACACCCGTTCCATCGCCCATATATGGAGAGAGAGAGAGAGAGGGAGAAAGGAAAAAATCATGAGCATCAGCTGGGTTTGCTTACATGTTCATTGTTATTCCTTTGTTTTTTTCTAACGGAAATGAACAAGAGAAGAGAAAATTAAGAACCAGAGGAAAGATGAAAACGAGCACCATCTTCTCTTTGCCTGATTTTTGCATTTCGCCTGTCCTCATTTCTCTTCCATTCTTTTCATTGCTCTTCCATTTAGAGTTGCATTCCTTTTGATCTCTCCTCTTTCCTTTCTCTCTCTCTCTCCCTTCTCTTCTCTTGTTCTCCTTTAAATCTCAAAAACACACAAAAGGAAGCTTCTTTTCCTTGTTGAATGAAGAATGAAAAAAGAAGAAAAGAGATAGGGAAAGAAATTGAAGAGCTCCATTGCCTATTGGTTCATTCCATTTCCTCTCTTTCTATGTGTTGTTTTCCTTGTCGTTTCAGAAGGCAAGCAAAATAAGGGCAAGGGGGCTTCCTGAAGAAGAGAGAGGGCACCTATCTGCGAAGAGGTCTTGTCCTTTTTAATAATAGAGGGAAAAGGGAGAGACAAGGAAGGGAGAGATGATAGATAAAGAAGAGTGCCATCTTCTTTGCGCCTTGTTGTGTTCCTCCGTCTCCTTGTTTCTTGTCTCCTCTCTTCTGTTCAGTACCCTTCCAGAAAATTAAAATGGCCTCCTTTTTGTCTCTCCTCTCTCACTTCCCGTTCCCTTCTCTCCTTCTGTTTCCGTTTAACTGATAAAACACAAGAAAAGAACTTGAATGATAAAGCCTAGGAAGGTAAGGGAGATAAGGGAGACAGGATAGATAAAGAAGAGTGCCATCTTCTCAGCGCCTCGTTTTGTCTCTCCCTCTTCTCTATTCATCTCTCTTCTATTCTTTTCTTTGCTATTCCACTGAAATTGGATTCCTGTTATCTCTCCCCTCTCCTTCTCTCTCCCTCCTCTTCTCCTGTTCCCCTCTAAATGACAAAAACACAAGAAAGGAAGAACAAGTGGGGAATGGAAGCCCTTTTCCTGTCTTCTCCTGTTGCAATACAGAAGGAAAAGAGCATAGGAGATAAGGAAGGGAATTGAAGAGCTCCTCTCGCTACTTTGTCATGCCCTTTCCTTTCTATCTACCACACCAAAACACGACTCTCAGCTTCCAAATAGACCCTATTTAAGCCACCCACCCCCCCCCCCCCCCCCCAAGTGGCTTTTCGGGCTGAGCAAAAACTAGACTTTTCCGAGCCTCGGGGCCCCATGTTTCCATACAACCTATGCCTCAATCTAAACGGAGCGCTGAACTTTTCTTTCACCACGTCCAATCCCATGCTCTCGAAGGTGTTTTCTTGAGCCGGGCTAAGCCTTTCCATGCCAAGGCTGGCAAAAAACTAGACTTTTCCGAGTAAAAGCTAAACTTTTCCGGGCAAATGCTAGACTTTTCCGGGTAAAAGCTAGACTTTTCCGGGTAAATGCTAGATTTTTCCAGGATTTCGGCCGGGCCTCGGGGCCCCGTGTTTCCATGCAACAACTGCCTTCATCTAACCGGAACAGCCCCACATACAAGGATGACTTACGTGCATCATGCCATATGGGCCCCATGGGCCCCAAGAACCTGACCTCAGATCCTGCCAGTCAGTAGGCAGGCTTCTCTTGCCTGGACACTTTTTTTGCAAGGACGGTATGGGCACAAAAGGTGACATTACCATTCACGCCCTTCTGATTTTCTTTTTGATTTCCAGGGCCCAAGTATTTTGGTTGTAGGGTTGAGTTCAGGGTTTGGGGTCAGGAATTGGGCTCATCTCCTACTTAGTGTCCACAGAGTTAAAGGTTTCCAGAGACAGAGTCGCCAATCACCAAGAACAAATCTTAGACATATTCTGAAAATTGAGCGAAGGAAAACTTTAGAACCTTTGGTTGCTAAGCAAAGGAAACATACTGGAAAAATCTAGCGCCTTTCTTCGTGTTCCGGCTTCGAAGAAGACGGTCTGGAAGCAGATACTAAAGCGTTTCTAAGATGCTCGCATCGAGTGCTGGCAGGTCCGCGTGCGAAGACAACAGATCTCTCAGCCTGTATTTTGTTGATCCGGTCATCTCGAAATTCAGCCGTTTGGTGGATAGTGCTGTGTGGGTGACAGATGCCGAATGGGCGACTTGACTGCAGCCACGGTGTGGACCGAAAGCCTTTGGTAACAAAGCCTACGGGCCTTGCAAAGCTGCTGATCGAGGTCATGCTCTGGCACCCAAAGCACTTGAGATGGCCTCCACGTGAAGTTCTTGCAGCGGAGCGTCGTTTGGCTGTCGCTTCGCCGAACGTACATGTTCGAAGCGAGCTTTGTGCTCGGGGCAAGGCTCACGAAGTCGATGTTGGTTGTGTTTGGTGGGCTCAAAATGAGGTGCCACAGCCTCTGCCCCGCCGTGTGCGGGTCTGCGTTCCTGGCTGGGGTCGCTGTGATTCTGGCCTTTTCAGTTGTTTGTTGAGTTTACCCGGTTAGACACTCAGCAAACCGAGTCCTTGATTCAGTTGCCGTCTGGTTTTGCATTGCTTCGTCTGAGGACATCTATTCGCAGGGAACTGGCAATTGTCGAATCTCTACTCCTTCCGCGTGCGCAGCAAAAGTTACCCAGGAACCCCTGCAACTCGTGCACGACAACTGCCACGGAGAAGACTGGGACAGCAGGTGCAAGTTGACCAAAGACGGGGTGCGAGTATGTGCGAGTCAGTCATGTCAGAGCCGTCAGTCTTTGTTGCCTTCACGCATGCTGCTGCGCCTGCAGCAGGAGAAAGGCACGCCTATTGCATTGCCCCTTGAATGTACCGCTGGCTGTCCGACCGATTTCGAAATCCGCCTCCATCTCCGTGGCTCGGTGGATTGCGCAAATCGACTCGGCCAGAGCCCGGGACTTGGCTTTGATGGCTTCCACGTGGGCGCCCTTGAACAGGAGCCGGGATCGTTACTTCGACTGGGCCTCGCGCTGGGTGGCACCGGGGCATCAAGGGCTCCTACAAAGGGAGCCCCGGGAGCCGAAGGAGATGGCAGAGATGGCCTTAAGATCGAGTTTCGGTGATGAATCCACGGGGGTGATCTTAGCCGCCTCTGCATCCAACTGCTTGCCGCTTGGAGCTTCAAACATTTGGGGGTTTTCGAACTTAGGGGGCCCGCAAATAGTAGGATACCCTGAAAATCGGGACCCCACTAAAGTAACCCCGAATATCGTATTTCCCCATTTGCAAGCAGGAACTGCTCTCGCAGTTCCTGCCCCCTCTTAAGAGATCTCAGGACATGCTGCCGACACGGTGAGGGGCGGCTCAAGGTCCTCTTTGTCCGCAACCCGTACAAACGCCTGGTGTCCACGTACCGGGCCATGTACCTGGAGCCTTACATGCAGTGGCCTGAATGGGCCTGAATTCCCGATCTTAATGACAGAAAGCGCAGGTACCTTTTTTCAATCTAGACCCAGTACCCCATATCCGTGTTTCCTTTGAGCTTGAGCCAATTTCCTTTGGGAGCGACCAGGATCGTGCACGACTGGTCGGAGACAGGGTGATCAACGGCTTCCGAGCTTTGAACACCACCGTGGAGAAGCTGTGCTGAAGCTGTCACATTTCCTGTTGCCACCATGGTTAAGGTGTTGGCACTGAGTGCATCAAGTTTTGAGACTCGAGACTACCTGGCGGTGGCAGGCTTGACTTTTCATTCTACTTGGGCTTCATGGCATCGGCAGACTTCCCTCAAGCATTGAAGGGCCAAGTCACTGATAAACTCGGCATCATGTTCTTGATGGCAGGCGCACAGTTCTGCAACTGTCAGTGTATCAGTTGGGCCAGAGCATGCCAGCGATCTGCTTATACCTCCCTGAGGCAGTTCCTGGGAGATGGTGCACATGTCGCGGACCTATCTTTACACCTTGGGAATCCATGCTGGCACGCTGCAAGAGGAGTTAAACGGATCCTCGGCTGTTGCAGCGCATTCACTGTGATGGACCGTACTGGACCTTGGTCGACCTGCACACATGTCGCCGCAAGGCTTGCTAGTTGTTGTGGTCAGCTTCTCTTTCTTTTGCAGAAGCCAATAGACATGTTTCTGGGATTTTGAGGGGTTTCTGGGTGTGCCGGCACGGGGGCAAGGGTTTTGTCCAGGTTTGGTAGAAGATTTTTGCCCATGTGTGTGCTCTGCAGCTTTTCTGTTTGTGCCGGCACGGGGTCAAGGGTTTTGGGCAGGTTGGGTTTGCCAATGTGCCGCGCACGCTGCCGCGCCAGACGTGTAACGTGGTGTGTGCATCTGGTATCGGGCTCCTTTCCAATCCACCCGCCCACATCCCAACCTTGGCGGGTTTCAGGTTTTTTTGTTATGAGTCATGACTTATGAAGACGGGGAGGCCGTGGAGACGCCCGGAGTAGCCCCGCAGAGGCCCGGCCCGGAGAGGCTCGGAAAAGGCCTTCTGTGCGGAAGCCCTGGAACAAGGCCCCCGGCTTTGAGTTCAGGCAACGACGGAACGGTGCAACCACGTCACACCGACGCACAGCGGCGCAAGTGTGCAAGGGCAACGGCGCGCAAAGGTCATCGCAAACCGCGCGGTAAGGGAGCGGTACAACAATGCATCGGCGCAGAGCGGTTTTCAGACACACATCCCGCCTCCATCGCAACTGTCGTCATGAGGAAGTGTCGATGTGAGCGAGTTCCATGTTGCGTCGCTCCCAGTCGCCTTGCGGTGCGCAAGTTGTGTGAATGTTTCGTCCACTTCATGGCTGGAAGGCTACTTGCAGAGCTCAGGTGCATCTGGAGCGCCGGGAAGAGGACATGGTGGCATTGCAACAAAAGCTGTGCCAACTGTACAATTATTGCAGGCCCTGCTGTTTCCATCATGCTGTCAGACTCATGTGGAAGTGTCGAATCCAACCCAACTTGGCATCGCAAGCTTTTGCATTGCTCGAGGCCACTGCCGCGTCTCCACGCTTGGAACTCCAGGTCAGATCGGGTCCGTGACGGAGGTACTTCGCTGGACAGGCCTCTTGATGTTATCCTGCTGGCTAAAGTAACGGCTAGAGAGTAAGCTGTTGACTCATTGTCTAAGTGTGAGCGCACATGTGTGGTCATGTGAGGAAGCTGCGTGCGCGACGGCGACGTGCTCTCCCTGCCGACATGGCAATCCGGGTTTTGCAACAGCATCGAGATCGGTTGCTGCTTTGCTGTTTATATGACCAGCGGAAACAAAGAGGGGCATAGGAACTAAAGCGGAACTTGAACACGGCGAGGGACCGGAGTCAAGCTTCTGTGATGATGTCACGGAGCCGTTAACAACCTTGACTGATTGTTTCCTTTCCCCTTGATTCTGTTTGCACGTGCAACATGCTTGCTTTATCTTGCTTTCGCATGTGGCCGTAGGCTTCATGGCTTCATGCCTCCGGTAGTTTCCGAGACGTGAGACGTGGCCCTTTGAGGCTGGAGCGTTACGGACCCGACTTCAATCTGTTCGGCTATTCTGAGGATCCCGAAAAATTGGACCATGCACCTGAGACCGTGCGACATCGTACGACCACAGAAAGCCATGTGCAGATCCATTCAGTTCATTCACGTCGAATGACCCCTTCATGCAAGCTGAGTCGTAAGTAGATCTTCGTTGAGCTGATCTCGCAGCCTTTGGCTGTGCCAGTGGGCAGAGGGCCAGAAATTCCCGCGCCTGCTTTGCAGCCCAGCTCTCAGCTAGTCCGAGATGGTCGGGCACGGTGCTTGTGGTGGACTTCTGAGGTGGCATGTTAGCAGCATCCGCTGCTCGACCTGCAACACATGCTACGAAGCATGCCTTGAAGCACTGTGCTGCGGCCGCTGCTGCTGGGAACTCGTGTTGCGACGTGTGCAAGTGCTCATGTGCTGCGGCAACTGCAAGTGTCGTCCTCAAGTCTAAAGTTGCATCGCTCTAGGTGCCTTCTCGCCCCAGCAGACCATTCAGTGCGCTGCGACAGTGAATGCATGATTGGATGTTGTTTGTTGTTGGTGTAAAATTGCCCAGTCCTCTTCCGCTTGTTTCGTGAGCCTAGGTCACCTGCATTGTGATAGTGCTGTCGGGTGCTTTGTTGTGCTCGGTGTGGCCGTCACAAGGAAACAGCCCGAAGCCTGAGTACAAAAGCGGGGCGAGCTTGGCGAGCCTGGTGAGCTTGGGGAGCATGGAAGTTTTGGGAGCCGAGGCAGAGGCAGAAGAGGAGCCTTCAGAGCCGCGGCTCCTCGTTCCTTAGGGCTCGAGGAGGCGAAGAGGCTCCGAGTCTTCGGCTGGTCGATGAAGGATGCTGCTCCATACCGTTCCTGCTCTTCCCGTCTCCCGTGCGGACAGTACCCGACAGCTAGCTCCCCTGGTTCTGTTGGAGGAGGCCCTCTCCACGCCAAAAGCCACAAAGGCAGTATGCAGGTCCTCAGAGAATGCACAGTAAAGGCATCGGCAACTTCACCGTCTTGCTTGAACAGCGGAAAGCAAACTTCACAGAACGGCTTGCTAAGAAGCGCAGAACCGACGAGTGAAGCCACGACTCCATGAATTACCACAGCAGTGTACTAATTGCTAAAGTCAGTGCTCAGGCGAGCAGCCTCATCTCAGGGCTGTGTGTTGTCAAAGTCCGACTGTCCGACTCCGTCCGAAGTTCGCTCTCCACCACGCAGCGAATAATCAGATGTTATGCTCAGTAGGGGTTCTTTTGTGGGAAATTCGCCTTCGCGATTCGGCGTCACGGGGTGATTCAGCTTCACAATTCGGGTAATTCGGCAGGACAATTGGGGTCATAATTCGGCTCAGCAATTCGGCGTCAGGCGGTAGTTCGGCTTCACAATTCGGCGTCACGGGGAGATTCGGCTTCACGCCGTAATTCAGCGATATTCAGCGTCAGGGGACAGTTGGGCGTGACCCCGTAATGTGGCGTCGGACGATTCGGCGTCACCTACGGCAATGCAGCTTCACTAATTCGGCTTCGGCCAGGTCGACACACCCCCCCCCCTCCCCCCCTGGCCGAGCGCCCCGAATAATATATATATATATACACACACACATATATATATATATATACAGATATAGATATATTGATATGCAAGTCACATACTCGTATATATATATGCTCGCCCCCCCCCCCATGATCCACACATTTGGCCTCGGGAAGGGGGTTTTGGGAGGGGGGGGGACTCCAGACTCCAGATTTCCAGAAAAAATCTGGAGTACCGCCGGACTCCAGACTCCAGATTTCCAGAAAAAATCTGGAGTACCCACGCCCCGGACTCCAGACTCCAGATTTCCAGAAAAAATCTGGAGTACCCAGGCCCCGGACTCCAGACTCCAGATTTCCAGAAAAAATCTGGAGTACCCGGGCCCCGGACTCCAGACTCCAGATTTCCAGAGAAAATCTGGAGTACCTCCAGACTCCAGACTCCAGATTTCCAGAAAAAATCTGGAGTACCGGGACCCTGGACTCCAGATTCTGGAGTCTGTAATCTGGAGTCTGGGGCCGCGGGTACTCCAGATTTTTTCTGGAAATCTGGAGTCTGGAGTCCGGGCCCGGGTACTCCAGATTCTTTCTGGAAATCTGGAGTCTGGAGTCCGGGGCCCGGGTACTCCAGATTTTTTCGGGAAATCTGGAGTCTGGAGTCCGGGGCCCCGGTACTCCAGAATTTTTCTGGAAATCTGGAGTCTGGAGTCCGGGGCCCGGGTACTCCAGATTTTTTCTGGAAATATGGAGTCTGGAGTCCGGGGCTGGGTTCTTCAGATTTTTTCTGGAAGTCTAGTGTTTAGGGTTTAGTGTGTAGGTTTCAGGGTTTAGTGTTTTGTGTTTAGGGTTGAGTGTTAAGTTTAGGGTTTAGGAGTTAGGGTCAAGCGGCTCGGGTAAAACCCCAAAAAACCCCTAAACTCTGAAATCCAAACAGTAAGCATCTGAAACCCCGACGGGTTTTTGGTTTCAGGTTTAGATTTAGTAGGGCTCGAGGTTCCGGCTTTGGGGTTTACTGTTTAGGGTTTAGGGATTAGTGTTCAGGGTTTAGTGTCTACTGTTTAGGGCTTAGTTTGACATGTTTAAGGTTTCTGGGTTAAGTGCTTAAGTGTTTAGGGTTTCGTGCTAAGTGTTTGGGGTTTGTGCTAAGGGCTTAGTGTTAAGTTTTTAGGGTTAGTGTTTAGGGTTTAGTGTTAAGGGTTTCGGGTTTGGTTTTTTAGGGTTAAGGGTTTTAAGGGTTTTTACAAATTTAAATGATCTGGGGAAGCCGGGGCTTCCCCAGACCATTGACAACTTGAAAATCCTTCTGTTTAGGGTTTAGGGTTTAGTTGTCAGGGTTTAGTGTGTAGGGTTTGGTGTGTAATGTTTAGGGTTTAGTTTTTAGGGTGTAGTGTTTAAGTGTTTAGGGTTTAGTGTTTAGCAAGGGATTAGTGCTTAAGTGTTTAGGGTTTCGTGTTCAGTGTTTGGGGTTCGTGCTGAGGGCTTAGTGTTAAGTTTTTAGGCTTAGTGTTAAGGGTCTAGTGTTGAGTGTTTAGGGTTCAGTGCTAAGGGTTTCGGTGTCTTTTCTGGGTTACGGGTCTTAAGGATGTTTACTAGTGTTCAGGGTTTAGTGTGTAGGGTTTAGTGTGTAATGTTTAGGGTTCAGTTTTTAGGGTGTAGTGTTTAAGTGTTTAGGGTTTAGTGTTTAGGGTCTAGTGCTTAAGTGTTTAGGGTTTCCTGTTAAGTGTTTGGGGTTTGTGCTAAGGGCTTAGTGTTAAGTTTTTAGGGTTAGTGTTTAGGGTCTGGTGCTGAGTTTTTAGGGTTTAGTAGTGTTAAGGGTTTCGGGTTTGTTTTTTTGGATTCAGGGCGTTAAGATTTTTACTAGTGTTCAGGGTTTAGTGTGTAGGGGTTAGTGTGTAGGGTTTAGTGTGTACTGTTTAGGGTTTAGTTTTTAGGGTTTAGTTTTTAGGGTGTAGTGTTTAAGTGTTTAGGGTTTAGTGTTTAGGGTCTAGTGCTTAATTAAGTGTTTAGGGTTTCATGTTAAGTGTTTGGGGTTTGTGCTAAGGGCTTAGTGTTAAGTTTGTAGGGTTAGTGTTGAGGGTTTCTACGGGCTTAGTGTTAAGTTTTTAGGGTTAAGGGTTTAAGGGTTTTTGCAAGTTTACATGATCTGGGGAAGGCACTGGGGCTTCCCCAGACCATCTAAACCTTGAAAATCCTTAAAATCTTATAAAAATCTTTAAGCTTCTGTTTAAACATTCTCAGGATTATGAAGGTTTTAAGCCTTTTAAGCCTTTTAAAGACCTTAAATTGCTTACGTATTTAAGTGGCTGCTCTTTGCGGGTTTTAGAGATTTTTGAAGTTGCCAATGGTCTGGAGAAGCCCCGGTGCCTTCCCCAGACCATATAAATTTTTACAAATCCGTAAAACCCTGAAATTCTTGCAGTTGTAAATGGCTGTCCTTTTGAAGTTTAAAGTTTTTAGGATGTTCAATTCCAAAATCCGTAACTTCCTTAATTTTAATCGGCTGCCCGTTTTTGTTTTTTTCCTTTTAAGGAAGTTTAGACTTTTAAGGGATAAACGTTTCGAGGTTTGTTAGGGCTTTAAAGCCTTTTAAGATCCTTTAAATCTTGAAAATTTTGAAAGGCTTTAAATACCTTAAAGCCCTTCAAATTTGAAAAGGGCTGCCCCTTTTAAGGATTGCAAATGGTCTGGGGAAGCCCCGGCGCCTTCCACAGATCATCTAGGTTTTATAAACCCCTAAACCCTGAAAAGCCTTAAGCTTCTAAATGGCTGCCCTTCTAAAATTTTATGGGGCCGCAAGACACAAGTTTCAGAAGCAAAATGCACATAAAAACACAGGTGTTTTTCTAGAGGATAATATAATAGAGCTTTTGTATTCCAGTGCAGTTTTTACTGCATTTTTCCGAGGAAAAAGCAGAAAATCAGACAAAGACGAAGACAAGAAAACCATAGGTGTGGATCATGGGGGGGGGGCTGACCATATATATATATATATACATACATATATACACATATTAGTGATTAACATAATCCGCTTGAAGACGTTGCTTCTGCAAGGCAGAGAGCAAGGCCGAGGTGGCTGCCGGGTCAGCTGCTAAAACAGCAACCCCCCCCACCCCCCCAGCTGTCATTTCCTGAGGTTTAACTCGGCGGTTGGTGGGCGGCTTCGCGTGAGACAAATCCTCGAGGCCGCACTTCACGTTTCCGATACTCCGCCCCCAAGTCCAAGCAGTATGAAACTATGAGGCGCCGGACGGTGGCCGCTCTCTCATCGGGCAGAAGGCAGAATGATGCATTACTCGGGCTTCAGGAGGCTTGCCTGTCTGTCGGAGTCACAGGTGGTGATTTGTGGCTGGGCCTGGCCCTAAGCAATTTTGATTCCAACTGCCTTGTGAACCAAGAAGTGCATCCCAGCATGGCCAGGTGCGCACTGTCCGTGCCCAGAAGAAGCTGGCATTCTTGAAGGCCGATGAATGCAGCAATCCTTTGTGCATTGGGCAGTCTGGACGTTAGCCGGACCAATTGACATCCTGGACATGGTTGTCCTGACCAGGTCAACGATGGATCGTCAGTTCAGGATTCCGCGAATTTTTTTCTTTCTGGGCTGTCGATTCGACGATTCTACGTGGCTTGTTGAACTGCGAGGAGCTTCAGATTGTCGCCCCGCTCCTAGACAGAGCTTGTTTGTGCTGAACGTTGTTTGCGCATGCAACTCGCATGTGCTGATGTTGCCGAGTTGTTGGGACGGTTTTGGGCCCGTGAGGACATCTCAACCATATGCGCATGAATACATGAGAACTTAGAAGTTGCACATGGGCTGTATGCATGGTGTCGCAACGACTACTTATGTCATATGAAGTTCGATGACGTGAACTCTTGCAACTGCAGTTGGTACTGTTTATTCTCCTGTCGCTGCTGACCGACCTTCTACACGTTGTGCTCAATGGCGTGGGCGTCACGATGTGCTCCTTGGCAGCTGTATTGTGGGCTTGCGCAAGCTTGTAAGCAGCACGTGCCCATCGCTTCTCAAAGGCGCACTGGGTCCATTGCTGCCAGCCAGCCAGGGCTTCTATCAGGACACCGACTTCACCGTAGCTGCAAACACATGACAAAGTGACTACGGCGTGCAGCTGCAGGAGATTGCCCGGCAGCTTGGGCCTCGCGGGCCAGGGCAGATGCTTGCAGACAACCCTGCAGAGAACAAAACAGGCCCGAAGCGTTGATAGACCGCAGGTGGTTGAGACTCTCTGCGGCATCAGGCCTGGCAGCCCATCATGGTGCAGAGGGCCTTCAGCAGCTCCATTCCAGAGCCACAAGGTGCACGAAATTAGAGCTTTACAAGGTCCACGTCTCGATGATCTTGGGCGCCTGTTTTTCCATGTGAGAGGCCTTGACCAGCCAGGGCCGCCCCCCGTGCACCCGCCGCTTGGCCTACACAGCACGAACGAGTTGGAACTGGGGGCTCTGAGTCACGAGGCCAGAGAAGGGCAGGTCGTGCTGCAGCTGGTTTCTTGAGCTTAGGTTCTTCATGGAGGTTCTCAGAGGTATGGGACAGGTTGTCTTCTGCAACCTGACTTCATGTGAGGATCGCGTATTGACTTTGTAGAGACAGAATGATGCAGATCTCGGCACACTTGCTGAGGCAATAGTGCGCTTTCCGGCGCGGCCATTGCAGCTTGGTCTCACTTATGGCCTCTGAAATAGTCTGATTTATCAGAAGCAGTTCGAACAATTCTGCAAGGCAGGCGGACTGCTGATCGGAGATGCAGAGCTGCTGGGCTGACAGCCTCTCATGATCGGAATGCTCAGTGTCAAGCTGTTGTTTTGTCATGCTCTCGTATTCTGTTTTGCTTGCTGCAGGCTGGGCGTCACGGCACTTGCGGGCGTCACCGCTGCCACCCTCACGGCGCGTGCTGCGTCAGTGGATCATCAAGCTGCGAGCTCGGCTTCGTGCAAGATGTAGCAATGTAGCACTCTGGCGTGTTCAGTCCGACTGCGCTGTGCAAATTCTCAGCCTGGGAGAGTGAGTCGAGATCTGTGGAAGTGCAGAAAAGGCGATATCGGATGGACTGATGGGAGACTCGAGTCGCACTTCAGACGCTGCCATTGGCACTGTTGCTGTGTGGCTTTGTAGCTTCTGGCTTTGCGGCCTGCAGTTTGAGGCTACAATGGGGCTCTGGTTGGATGTGCTCTCGCCGTCTTCCAGCCTGGTATCCCGCTGTGGACTGCCATAGCTGGAACCATAGGGCGCCTTGGGAGTGTATCATACCGTTCCTTCTGTGGGAGCTTGGGCTAACACACTCTCTTGGTTTCTGGTTTCGGTGGTTTAGGAACTGGTTTTTGGCCGGTTTCAGATCAACCGTGCTTGGATCAGTTGTGGGCCGGTTTCCGGTCAGGTTTTGTGGCGCAAGCCTCAAAGACTCAAACTATTGAATCTATTGCTTGCCAACCAACATCTACGTTTGGAGTTGCGGGTTTCGTCGTCATCGTCGTCTGTCCCCAGGGGTCGATCCGAACATCCGGAGCTGGTCAGGGATCTTTTTTCAGGGGGGGGGGGGCGGGCCCTCCTGTGCAGGCAGAACCGATCAGAATAGTCATAGTTCGGACAAGTCGAACAGCAAGAATTCGACAGTTCGACTGACACGGGAAGGCCCTAAGGCAGAAGGCTCGCTGCACCACAGGTGCACGCCTCAGCTCTGCACCTCCCTGGCTATGGTTGGGCTCACAGCTGCCGGAGCCGCAGCCACGGTGCCCCTCGCAGCGCCGCCTGACGCGCAAGGATGCAAGGGAGTGGAAGAGTGGAAGAGTGGAAGAGTGGAAGAGTGGAAGAGTGGAAGAGGAGGGTTCTGATGGGGTTGTTCTTGCACCTTGCGGTTCCAACGGCAGGAAGTGTCCCACCTGAGTCCCACCTGTCAAAACTTGTCCCAACCTGTCCTTGCCTTCTTGAGTCCTTCAAAAGCTTTCAAAGGCGCCTGGGAAGTCTCTAGCAATCCTGCTGCCTGCTGAAATCTATTGTGCTACTGGTTGCTAGCTAAACGGCTTCAAGGCTTGCAGGATAAATGCCTGGAGGCGTGGAGGCATGCTTTGTATGCCAGGCATGTGTTGAAAGGCGAGGTTGCTGCGAGACGACATGAAAAAACACTTGTTTCAAATCATTGAAGTCATCTCGCCTGTGCAATCATCTCAGGTGGTACACCCCCAAGACACATGCCATCCAAACTCACGACTCTTAGCACATGCGCAGTTCACACCAAGCACCGCGCCGCAGAAACAGTCCGCATGAAGGATCTGTGTATGCTGCGTGAAGCATGTCGAAGCTGAGGAAGCTGGGCCCTTTGCTCGCCCCAGTGCCGCAGTATACCATCGCCTTTAATGCCATCGTCTTGGCTGTGGGGTGCTCAGAGAACCCTCTTGCCATAGCCATCTCGCCTTGGCCACCAGTACATCCCTACAGCTGTCATTGCAGGACTTATACTTTTTTTGGGCATTGTGTGGGAGGGACATGCCTCCATACTCGAAGACAGTTCTGGGTTGATTGCTCCTCGGCGCTTTCAATTCAACTTTTCAGACTTTTAGGTACTGGCCGGATTTACATTGATGCTTCCGCCAAAGACGAAGACGAGTCCGGAGCCGCCAGCGAGCACCTTGACTGGTCAGGTTACTGATGTGTCTGTTGGTTGAAGCAGATGAACGTGGGCCACAGTCGCGTTCGTGCTGGTCGAATGCATGCTTTTAGCTCAGGAGGATCTGTTGTGGGATTTCTTTTTCGCTCAGGAGCGCTTGCTATATGTTGCCGAGCTTACCCAGCATGTGCGGCAACAGGCGCATGCATCGCCTGTTGGCAGGAGCGATTCCAGACATGATCGAGGCATCTCTTCATGGGGTGTCTCAGATCTTTGTCGCCAATCATGCCGGCACAGGAGAGTGGCTGCCAGTGGCTGTCTGATTTTTTCCTGGAGTGCCATGACTAACTGTAAATCTAGCAGGACTGATGGTACTTGGGGGGCCACTCATTTGCATTGGAAGCCATAGTTCCAAGCTTGCCTGCAAGCTCGCCAGCGTGCCAACCAAGGATTTTCTGCTACAGCCCTGCGGCAGCTGCAGTGACTTTTGCAGGGTCCCTGCTCGGCAGTCTGACAGCAATCCTCTTGCGACAGGATGTCGATGAAGTGCCCTGCCTCTGCTTAGTGGAGTTGTACATATAGTTTCCCACATGTTGTTTCGCCTCTTGTCCTCCGCCTGCGCTCTGGGGCTTCCAAGAATAATGCTAAATGCAAGTTCCAGCAATCAAGTTCAGGGAGGCTCGAGGGTGATTATCTTCACGATCCCGAGGGGTCTCTGCTTCTTGCACTCACCACTGCAGTCACTGGATGCACTGGCTACTCTTGAAAAGCCACCTGATGGAGCACTGGCTCACTCGCCTTCTTTCTCCCCTTCTCTCCTTTATTGTCAAATTTTCTCTTTCTCTTTCTCTCGCTCTTTCTCTCTCTCTCTTTCTTTCTCTCTCTCTCTCTCTTCCTCTTTCTCTTTCTCTCTTTCTCGCTTTCTCTTCTCCCTCTCTCCATCTCTCTCCCTCTCTCTCTTGCTCTGATTCTCTCTCTCTCTCTCTCTCCGAGTCCCTCTCTCTCTCTCTCGTGTCACAGCTGCCCATCCCTGACACGGGACCGACCAAGTGGTAAAGAGTTGAAGGTGATGGATGGACTCTGGGGCTACAACTCGGCCTTGACAGCCCTTGCTGTCTCGATCCCCGGCAGAGTAAGAGTGTCTCCACTCTGTGCGCTTCATTCTTGAGAAACCTTGGCCGGCTGTACGGGATCCAAGGATCTTTTTCGTGCCGCTGGGCGTGCCCTTCGCCATGCTGGCTTGTGGAGGTGGCGGCTAGGACCGGCTAGGAACTGGCCTCGCAGGTCCATGTCAGGCCCAGGTTAGGCCCAGGTTGTGATCACCATGTATGCCATGGAGCGCTTTGAGGTGCTATGGCATCAACCCTGGCTACCATTGGGTTCAAGGAGGCGCTGGGGAGTGCCAGGTTGCCTCCCATGACCGTGCCATTCTGCGCTGTTGCGCTGGGAGCTTACATGAGCTTTTGCGGTGTCGGCGAACGTGTTTTACCAAAGACGCGCGGGGAAGGTGATGGGAACGGAGTGTGAAGCTTGCCAAGGTCAGGCTGCTTTCTGCTCGGAGGTCGTGTTCCGGGTCTGGTTCATGCAGCCCGTCCCCATTCGCCAGAGATGAACCTGCATGCCTACCAGCACTTCTGAGTATTGTCGGTGGAGTTTTCCTGCTACACCTTGGTCTGGCTTGTGGGATCGCCGTGGCCCTTATTTTCCAATCGGTCACGATGCCGCCGCGCAGGGTCAAGTTTCACAGCGTCGCAGACATAGATTTAGACTTACGAAGCGGAGTGCAAACGGGCAGCCGCCAGCCATGCAGCCACTTTTGATGGTTCCTGTCTTTGCGTGGTGTCTTGCCCACTCTCCGGGAAGTGCCGCTGAAGGCTCTTGCAGATGCCAA
Organism: Symbiodinium natans; assembly: GCA_905221605.1. Taxonomy (NCBI): domain Eukaryota; class Dinophyceae; order Suessiales; family Symbiodiniaceae; genus Symbiodinium; species Symbiodinium natans. Next base: position 273,812 of record CAJNDS010002258.1, read on the forward strand.
AGGCTTTGAGGAGGCCATGCGGGCTCTGCATTTGTCATTCCGCATTTCCACTTCCTGTGAAATCTTTGGTTATATCTGAGGTCGGTAGCCTGGGCACTGGCGCCTCCGTGCGAGTGGAGGGCGAGGTGCGCATTTCGCGTTCCGCATTCCGCATGCCCATGCATTCGGCATTGGAAGTTTGGCATTTTGGCACATTTGGCACGGTTCATGTTCGTTGCCTAGTGCTGAGCTCGGCCACCCGATGATAAGGTTGTGGAGTCGCCTGCCAAGGGCCAAGAGGTAGAAATCTCCTGCAGCACGGCTGGGTGCCGAGGTTACCTGAAGCAACTCTCTGCGAATGAGTGTGTTTTTTTTGATTTTTTTTGTGTTGCGCTGATTGAAGCACATCAGGCGGAGCACAGCGTGCCGAGCTAAGACTCTAAGATTGATATCCATGAAGTCCATCTGACCGTGGCAACTTGCTCAGATAGAAATTCTTGGGACCGTTGACTCCAAGGCCATGCCGGACCAGTCCTGAAGACCCAAAGACATCCAAAGACCCAAGCTGGCCCAAGCCCCCATTTATCTTGTCAGCATCCTGCCAGGCCTACCCATTGTCCAAGAAGCCTCGGCCTCGGCATTCGCAAAGCTCTCATGTAGCCACACCTAGCTGCTGCATCCTGTAGCCATCTTCAGCCCTGAGCTTTGCCAAGGAAACATAGCATCGAGTTTCTCCGGGAAATTGCGCACCTGCGGCCGAGGCTTGTCCCAGAAGCGGGGACATCTCATGTCAGTCACCTCTCACGCAAGTTTCAGCGCAAGCCGTGCAACGGCGAGTCTCAAACGACTCTGACTCTTCATGAGATTTTGATATGAGAGGCAATTGACTCGGTGGGATGCTGCATCCATGGATGCCTCCAGCAGCTAGCAGCTAGCCCGTGGTAAGTACATGGCGAGTGGTGGAGTGCTACAGAGTGCTACAGAGTGCTACAGAGTGCTACAGAGTGCTACAGAGTGCTACAGAGTGCTACAGAGTGCTACAGAGTGCTACAGAGTGCTACAGAGTGCTAAGCACCGATAGCAGTGTAATCAGTATCTCAGCCCATGGCACGGCTGGCCGGCCTGACTGGCTTGGCCGCAGGGATCCTCGTGGTGGCCTTAATGGTGGAATAGTGCACCTTGCAAGGAGGAGCGCGCCGTTTATGCTCGCACAGTTGCCACAATAATGCCAGCAGAATCTGAGCTGATCTTGTTAAGACATAATGGTTCTCAGGCAGAGCACCTGCGATGCCGGACTTGCGGGCCTGTGCCTGTCGCTCGGTCCACAAGCACAAGGTGTGAGGCCAACGACAAGCGCTTCGAGCTGGTGTCCAAGGACTCTTTGTTTTTTTCTGCAGGTCGTATCCGCATCTTCTCCTACTTGAGACACATTGCAAGAAGCCCCTCCCCCGTGGACGCCAGGAGAAGTACTTGGAGTCGAAGCGCGCTGCATCCACAACTTACTTCCAGGTGCCCTTCGTCGAAATCCTTTGCAAAGGGTTAGACGAACATCCGGAGGTTTCTGGGGGCATGAGATGCTGCGACCTGAAGATCGGGTCTGGTGAGGAGGTGGCCGAGCACCTCGGCGAAAGAACATGCAAGGACAGTGTTGGGACTTGGCAGGCAGGCTCCTTCCAGGCCTTCATGTACTCTGCATTTTGGGGGTCCCACAAATGGTGCCACTCCCGCCATGCTGCAAGGAAAGGTTGGCTCGTTTGCATCCACTTTGAAGGCGTGGTGTCCCAAAATGCCTCAATTCGGGGTGGTCACCGGGTCACCGGGTAGTCGGGGTGTACTGCAGCCACCCTCTGCCCTTGAGGCAAACGGCTCAACGGCAAGGTGATGGAGTCCTCTTACAATGCTGGACCGAGCCCACTCTGCATCGAGGCCGCGCCCGAGCAACCTGACCTCGCAGCCAATTTTGCTTGGCTGGTTCCAGGCCGGAAACTCTCCTGAGTTCCCCGCGCTCGGCGAGGGCGTGTTGGGCATGCGCTCAGGAGAGTGGCCTGCTGGTTCACTGGTTGTCGGAAGTCTTAGCACGTAAGCGGATGGCACTTCGGATTTTGGTATATTTTGACGACACCTTTGGATTCTGTCTATATTTTGCCAAAGAGGATCTTCCTCATCCGCTTTCTGCATGGTGATGCATTGTTTGCAGGAGGGCGGCGGGAACTCATCATCCCACCTCGTCACTTCAGCTCCACCAAGACAGGGTCACCTTTTCTTTCTCGTTGCATCTTTCACCATGTCTTTGATTTCTGTGCTGCAAAGGGTAGAGTTGACTTCAAATCAGTCCGGCCCTGGAGTGGGCAAGCCTTCCTAAGGAATGAACCGCGAAGGCGTGGAGGAGGTGATGATCTACACAGTGGAGGTGGCCAGTGTGGCGTGCCTCAGCTGAAACAGGACCCCGTGCACCACATCATTTGCGTTATTCCTCCAACTGTGCTCTTCCGTTTGGCGGATGCTCGTTCCATTCCATTCTTGAGGCCGCCAACTTCTGATGGATCAGAGCACATGCCGCCACCTCCGAATGTGCAGGAGGGCATGCTCACAAGGGTGCCGTAGTTGCAAGAAAGGTTGTGCAAGCAGAGTCCAGCATGCAGCGAGCTTGCTGTTCTGCATTGGGTGCCTAAGTTGTGGCAGCGTTTGCTGCCTCGCTGACGAGCTGCGCAGACATCAGCGGCAAAGCACTGCAATCTGCTACGAAAATCGCGCTTGAGCTTGGGCAACAGATACCCTCCTTCACTGCCAGGTTTCTATGGTAGATGCGGGGAACCACAGGGTCCGAAGCTCCGAAGCCCCAAGCCCTGAGCCCCAAAAGCCGAAGCAATTTCTTTAGTTAGGCTCCAAATCGCTGATTCCAAGAACCTGCGCGAGCGTGAGAGTCCAAGCCCAAGGGGCAACCCACCCCCCCGCTGCCGACACACTAGATTTCGCCAGACCGTGAGTGTCGATTGAAGTCCTTGACATGCGATGCGTCGTGATGGCAGGTCAAACCTCATTGGGGCAGTCAGCCGCGTCCGCAACAACCTGGCAATGAGTGACCTTGTGAATGCTCAGCTCACATCGGAGTCAGCACATAATGTATTGGCAACTGAGCAGACATGTCCTGCATCCAGTGCGAAAAAGACCGTCGAGGGTGCATGTCGACAGGTACACACCGTTTTTTCCAAGACAGGGGGTTCTTGTATGTGCCATGGCCTCGGGTCGCGAAGCCATGACCACGTGCTCTTGAATTCGCAGTTCATTGTTTCCTGAGGCATACCCCCATCATCACCACGGCAGATTGCGAGGGAGCCGGCGAGATGTTCCGCATCACTGCTGAGAAGGCATGTGTCAATGGAGGAAGTTGAGTCGTGGTGTAGCCATCATTGTCTGGCCTAAGGGAGAAGACGTGGTGGACAGCAAGGCAGAGAAGGAAGGCGCAGAGTTCTTCGGTCGGGCAGCATATCTCACGGTGGAGGGCCAAGGACTCCTCCGCATTTGTGGGCAAGGGTCAGCAACAGAGTTCAGTCAAAGAGGTCAGCGGGCAGCTGGCAGTGGAAAACTTCTGCTGTGGGCTGGGTGATGTCGGATCCCTAAGACTGGCAGAGGGCAACAGCGAAAGAACAGCCACCGCTCAGCTCCCATTGCCTAGGTTTACACCTTCGGCCCTACTTTTCGTGCCGAGAATTCCAGCAATTCCCCCAGATGCGTGTGCCACGTTCACGCGACCTTGGGCAGCCTCTTTGCGAGGCACCACCAGGCATTTAGCCGAGTTCTGGATGTCCTGTTCTTACTTGAGAGGCAAGGTGCATCAAAGTGCCATCGCCAGCCGTCCCTGGAACTTTCTCTGAGGATCGAGCCAGAGATAGCCTTCGCCAACTTGGAGGATGACATGGACTGTGCAGAGGCTTTCATCAGGCCGCTTCGGGTCATCGCTTTTGTTGTGCTTCTGTGTTTGGGCTCTGAAGTATTGAGCCAAGAAGGTTCTGCGTCTCCAATGTCCTGGAGTCCTGCAAGTCTGATGTGGACTTCTTCAACCTTCGCGTAGAGCCTCGACTGGAAGAGTGCAGTTGCGCCTCTTTGTTCGCCCCTGTTCACCCTTCTCGCCCTCTGAGGACAAAGAGATCCAGGCGCCGCAGTGGGGAAGCTCAACGTGCACATAGACCCGGTCCAAGCCCTTTAGCGCCCCTGCGAGCTGTACCATAAGTCCCATATCGGGGTGGCTGAGCCTAGTGATGGGTGTGGGTTCGGTGTGGCTCTCTAAGGGGCTTTAGTGTCGGCTTTGCACGGCTTGGCTTGTGCAGGAGAGACTGCAGTTGATTGCTTCCAAGCCCTTTGCCCGCATGAGCTACACGGAGGCGGTGGAGGCAGCGACTTTGATTAGGGAGGCTTCCAGTCTTCGAGTGTTTGAGAAATCGAGGTTTCAGCAGAGTTCGAGAGCCATGTTAAAGTGGGTTGTGGGATATTCAAGGGAAGAGAAGCTGCAGGAGTGTACAGAGTTGCGTGTAGCTTTGCAGCAAGCAGAGTTCTATATCGTCGGAGCATGTTGGACAGGTTCTCCAGAAGCACATCCAAGCTGGGGATGTGAAGTTCGAGTTCGAGGTCGAATGGGGCAAGGAGCTCCAAACGGAGCATGAGCATGGAGCCCATTCTGCCCAGTGGATTGCCAGCATCATGTCAGTGGCTTGAGCCCGTAATTTCCGCTCAGATTATCGCTCAGGAAGTTCCTCACGGATGAGGTTTGCAAAGGTCCTTGCATTGTGTACAACTATCCGAAGGAGACGGATCTGGAGCTGAGCTGCTGCCAAAGACTCAGGGGCATGTCTTGTGCCTGGAGGATTGCAAGGCCTTCTACATGAGACTCAACGAAGATGGCAAAACAGTGGCCGCAATGGACCTTCTGTGCCCAGGATCCTGCCTCTTTGCTTCGTTTCACGCAGACAGTTTCAAGTTTCGGTGCTGTCTCAGAGGAATTGGCGAGCTCGTAGGTGGCTCACAACGCGAGGAGCGGATTGAGGTCGTGCACCTAGTCATCTTAGTGGAAGAGAAGCCCTGCCGTGCCGTGAAGCGGCATGGTTGTAAAGCTTGGTTTGTGTTTCATTCTTTGGACCCTGCACTTCACAGGTTCTTGATGAGCGAATCGCCGAGCCAAGGCCCAAGTCTATCCCAAATCCGTCCCAGGTCCTCAGTCACCCGAAGTACCCAGCAACGGCCCGTTGGTTTCTTTTCTCAGACATGTCTGAACAGCTCCTCGACTCCTTGTCCGTGCCACGGTTAGGAGAGCCTGCGTTGCGCAGAACACCGCGGCAAGAATCCATTTTTCATGCATGCCCGGCATCCCCGCTGCCGTTTGCAGCACACGGCAAGCTCTTGTCATGGGCTGGGCGCGCTTGCTTCTTAGCGCCTGGGCAGAGAAGTGTCAAAGTGAAATCGAGCTTCTATTGTGCCGCCTGCTACTTCGAGCTTCTCAGCCGGCAAGATTCCGCTTCGGCCCACTAAGGCCGCCAGCAGCCAGATGTCCGCGGAGGGCAGTGACACGGTCTGCTCCACATGAGAGCATGAAGGGCGCGGGCGTACCTCAGTGGCACTGATCTACCTTTGCCGCAGGACTGATGCAACGAGAGCGTGCTGCGCAGGTGGACATCGCGCCCTTCAGGAAGCTCTTGCTTGTAGTCCTCTTGCAAGTCTTCAGTGTGCCAATGCCTGCAATAAGAGCCTTTGAGCAGCGTGGAGGTGCAGAGAGATAGGTCAAGAGAGACAAAGCGCACACAGCCTCTGGCCACCCCATAGAGAGAGCAAAGGAGAAGTACTTGTGCACTGGCAGGAGGTTGGAGGAAGGAAGAAGAAAGATCACAAGTTATTCTCAATGTTTGGGTTCGCGGCCTCGGCGGTCGAGCCGGCCCAAGCCACGGACCTCCCATGCTCCTGTAGAGGATTTCGAGTTCCCTGTCTGCTTCTTCCGGAAGCTGCACATGTTTTTTGGATGACTTGGACTGGTCTGCCTCCCATGTGATTTTCTTGCTAGGCTGCTAGGCCTCCTGGGTACCCGCTTTTCGCTTGCAATTTTTCTTTCAGCTGCTGACGGTGTCCCGACAGGCCACAATGGGCAGGGATTGCATGTTGGCCGTTGAGCGACCTTGACACGGATAAATTTGCAGCCGCTTGCTGTCGCTTGTATCGCTTGTGCAGTCTTGTGGCTTTCTGTCAGCCTGTTTCCGGCGGCCCCACTGCATGCCTCGCCTCATCTTAAGACTATGTCCAGCCCGTCCGATCTGCATCTTACGGCCCAGCCCTGGTGCGCATTCATAGCGACGCGTTCAGGGTTTGGTGGAGAGTTCGCAGATTGTTCCGTGCTGGGGGTCGCTGTCTCTCTGGGCGAGAAATTCAGAAAGGCCTCTTGTGACATCAAATTTGACTGCCTTGATGCTTTCCGATCGTGGCTATCTGTGATTTGTCCAATGCCAGTTCTTCTTCGCAATGCAGCTGGACGTTCAGACTGACTTATCACGAGTTCGCTGGGTGGACAATCAAACCCAAACCCTCTCCTCCGTAAACAAACGCGGCGGACACTTGGGGACACTCAAGTCTTCGAAGTCTTGACAAGTTGTTGACGTGCTCAAGCGCTCATAGGCGTTTTCTCCAAAGCGGTAATTCTCTCTAATTCTCTCCTGCCCAACAAGGTGGATGCCAGCCTTTCCAACAGCTGCGTGGGCCGCTGCGACGTGCTCCAGACTCCGGGCAGCGCTTTGCTTTCGGTGGCTTAAGGTGGAGGATGGCTCGCCAGATGAGTCTGACCGTGCAGAACGGAGTAGAAGAACAGAGTAGCAGCTCGTGAGATGTCGACGAGTCGTTAGATTGTGTTCTGTCAGATTCAACCCAGGCCTGGTGCTGATTGCCAATGTATCAGTGGCTGGGCGAAGAATTAGCCAAGCAAAGCATCCCGGCACACTGCCCGCAATTTTCCAGCACCAAGGCTGGTGCGTGGAGCTCGGCGACTGTACGGAGCTCAAGCCACCACTGAAGCCGGTCTCAAGCAATCAAAGCAATCATATGGCTCAACTGCGCGAGGTTGTTCGGATTACCCGAGCTGCCACAATGGGAACCTCGCGCCAGAACCTGTGGAGACGACTGTCGGTGGCCAAGCTTGCCATCAAAACGTAGACTTAGACGCCGCAGGGGCCAGTTTCCTTGAGTCACGCAGGTTCAGTGGCACAGGCCAACCACCACGACCCCTGAGGCGCAAACCGGTAGGATTGAGAGGTCAGTACTCAAGGCACTCACAGCACTTCGTCCATCCAAGCTGCTTTGCCAGGTATCCTTCCTTCATTTCGAGCCCGAGACGACACTGCCCCAGACGACTCTGCCCGAGACGACACGGACCACCATCACAGCAACCACGAGGACAACGATCACAACCGTTACAACAGTGACGTTGACAACAGTTACATCGCTCACGTCCACGTCTCTCACTACTCTCACGACCACTTCAGAGACGACCCTGACAGCAACTACAGTGACTACAGCTGCACAGCTGAAGTAGGCAAACTCCTTCTGCGCGTCATCGCTTAAGCCTCATCGAGTTGGCTGAGGTTTCCTCAACCACAGTGACAAGCACAACTGCAACAACGGCACCCAGGCTAAATCAGATTTATTGCAGAGGCCGGTGGCTGATGGTTCAGGCTTCGATCGGCTTGTGTTAACAGTCCCGTCATTGTACACACCCTAGCGGGCAGTTTACGAAGCTCTGGAGGCCTGGAAGGTAGCAACCCTTCGCTTTTAAGAGCCTGTGTGCGGGGGCGGGGGGGGGGGGGTCCGTGGTTGAGCACCCTGGCAACTGATGCTCATGATGCTTGTCGGGAGTGTACTTGCTGGGCCGTGTTCTGTGGAATTTGTGGGCCTGGAGGGCTGTTCAGGATGCTTGCCTGTTGGGTTTGTCTAGCGCTGAGGCTCCTCTTTTGTCCAGCCCCAGGCGTCATAGAGCTTTCGTCCCTTGCTGTGCGTCGCAAGTCATTCTGATTTGTGCGCGATGGTGCCCTCTTGAATGGGGGATTTGCTGCTGGAGGCAGTTCGCACAGCTCAGGTAACCGCCACGCAGACGTTGACCAGCACAAGCATCACCAGCACCAGTGCATTTTGGCGGCAAATCCTCGAACTTGGGCGTCTGCGGCTTGAACCCTCATAGCACAGTCCAGCCGCATCTTTAGGTGACGACGCTGACTGCAACAGCGACTTGTCTGCAGTAGCAGCGACAGTGGGACATGTGAACTACGTGCAATCGTCTGCGTGGGGTTGTGGCGTTTGTACTTGTTCTGCTTTTTGTCGGACATGCAACTATGAGCTGTTAAGTCTAGCCAGCGCGCCATAGCAGACAGCACAGATGACGGCAACATCGACGTCATACACAACCTCGCAAACGACCACTAGCTCACACACGTCCACAAGCCTGACCGTCAGCTTCACAACAACAGCGACTTTCACGCCTACAACCTCCCTGACAACACGGACTAAGACGAGCCTGACCGGCACCTTCACAACGACAGCGACTTTCACGCCTACAACCTCCCTGACAACACGGACTTCAACGATGACGAGCACAACAGGCAGCTCCACCACGACAGCGACTTTGACGCCTACAACCTCCTTGACAACATGGACTTCAACAAGAACGAGTGTGACAAGTAGCTTCACAAGGACAGTGACAACAAGGACATTCTCAACGACGAGCGTTGCAACATCCTCGACGGAAGAAGCTGCGGCACAAACAGTGATTCGCTCGGCCAGGCCTTTCAATTTCTTTAGGTGACACGAGGCAGGATGCCTTTCGAAGCAGTAGCTGTTGCAAGTAGCCAAGGCGATGCCAGAGAAGGTCCTGCCGGACGAGATAGTTGTGGGAAACCTCGCTGCCTGAATCCGAGGTTGATAGCGCGATCACGCAGCTGACATGGGGTGCGTGCATGGTGCGTGCATGTTGTCGTGCAAATTGTCGTGCAAACACATCCTCAGGTCACTCAGCAGAACTGTGAGATGGGCCTAGAGGACACCACAGTCGAGGTGGAGGTGAATGGGCAAACGCGCAGTAGCTTGCCTTAGGGAATCTAGAGTTTTCTTCTATCCTTGATGGTGCTCAGATGTTCGTCGACATTCGCCTCATCGCATAATTAGATGTTGTTCTGTGAGCTTAGGTTTTCTGCTGTTTCTTCCTCCGGCCGTCTTTGCTGGTCGGCTTCCACTTTGGCTGGTCTTTCATGGCACAGACGGCAATGCTGAAGCCCTTTGATGGCAATTCACACTGACTCTGCAGTTTCGACTACTTGAAGCGGCGACATGGCAGATGCTGGCTTGTTGCTGGTCCTGAGGACTTCCTGCGATACACAGGCCGCGAGACCGGCAACTGCATCCTTGTTCCACGGCATGTCATGCACACGAATACGCAGACAAAAACGTAGCATCACGCTGAATCTTGGAGCCTGTACAGACAGCAGGCGTCCATACATACATACAGGACGGCAGCGATCGCACTGTCGGCATGACCCCATTGTTGAAGTGCGTAATCTGATCATCAGCTGTGCCACACCTCCAGCAGGGGTGTGCTCTTGTGGGCTTTGTTGTTCTCAGTGTACAGACACTCGGTACTCGGTCAGGCCTGGGCGAGTTCTCTCGAATGCAGCATGTCGCCCTTGTGGTTCCGCAGGCGGACCGGTCGAATGCGTCGACGACCGTATGACAGTGTACTCAACCGTTGTCCCTAGGAAATCTTTTGACAAACTTCTGAATATGTTGAAGTACCGATTGAATTGTCGGACAATGGTCGGTCACATGTCTTGTGCCGATGTTACCTTCATGGGTGTAGCAGACAGGCGATGGCGAACTCCGACTACTATGGTGAGTGCAGGACTCATCCAAATCAGCCTTTTGCATAACGGACACCAGCATTGGAGTTTCCGAGCTTGTCGCCCAGGTCTCAGTTCAACGTTGCTTGGCCGCATCCGAAAAATGTGGCTTTGCGTGTGTCTCCCCGCTTCACGCGTGTCTCCCCACGAATATGCAGACAGTTACAGTAGTGTTTTACATAGATGGGCACTGTTCCTGGGCGAGAGCAAACCTCCCACCTTGTCGCAAAACTCAAGACATGAACCTTGCAATACCGTGCATGAAGGTGGGTTTGCACAGCCAACGTGAGGATCGACAGGCCAGCAGCATCATTTAGGGGTCGAGTTTCTGTGCAATGAGGGGCAAGGATCCCACAGCACCCTCGCGCCAGGGGGTGCACGATGTGGACCTGGTTCGAGCAATCCTGCGCAAGGCGAGTTGTGCTAGATGCAGCTCAGACGCGCCGGGAGTACACTTCTAGAATGCTGGAAGGGGAGTACACTTCTAGAATGCTAGAAGCAACTCGGATCATGTAGCAGAGTTTAAGTGACGGGGCGAGAGATGAGCGACTGTCCAAACAGGTGACGCAGCTGTCATGCATAGACCTTCGACGGATCCATTGCACTGGCTACTCCAATGGAGCCCGTTTCTGTTCCTCGGCCGAGGAAAGGTGGCTTTCTTGCTAGGCCATTGTCGGCAGTGGGTGGCTGTTTTCTTGTTTCAGACATGAGCTGGCTTGTGAGAGATCCCGTGGGTTCCTTTTTGAGAAGGCTGTCGGGCTTGCCGTGCCATATCGTGCGATGTCGTTGTTTGCAGCCGCAGAGCTTTCAAAGCTTTGACAACTTATGCAAGCCATCCTTTCGCATGGTGTGAACTGTGGCAGCACCTTGCTTTGCAGGTATGCGGCTGGTCTCAGAGTTGCCTTGAACTTAGACGCAGCCTCCCCTAACCGCAGCTTGGCACTTCGCAGAGTCCAGCGGACGAGGCCGAGCATAATCGCCTCCGTGGCTCCTGTGGCAGGAGCCTCTTCCCAACTCGTGCCTTCCGAAGCCAAGCGGAGGCTTCGCATGACTTCGTTTGTTCGCCTGAAGCGGTTTGCCAGGACTTCGGTATCCAACCCCGAACAATGCGAGTGCCTTGTCAGCAAATCTTGGAGCCGGAGCCTGTAACCGTCGGCATCCCCCCCCCCCCCTCCCCGGCCCCTTTTCTTGTCTTCGCGAGGCAGGCCCATTCCAATCCTGGTCACATGGATGCATCTATCGAGGAAGTGTTTCAAGCTCTTTGCAGCACGCCATGTGCTCCTGTACACTGTAGCTCAGGCCTTCCATGGGGACGCTGATCCAATCAACCCGTGGGGAGGCGTTTAGGGTCTTTAGAGATCGCTGTGTGGTCGGGTGCAAAATGTAAGTCAGCAGTTTGTGGCCCTCGGTGAGCACGTCTTGGCGGCACGCATCAGGCCATGGCATGGGCTATTGGGGGTCCTCGGTCCCTGCATCCTTGCAGAAGTGGGCCAGGTTCAATCGCTGCAGTGCCCTGGCGGATAACTTGCGACCCTGGACGAACCTAGACTCCGGACCCCAACCCTACCCCAACCTCAGCCAAAAACTGTGAACATCGGGTGTGGAGTCGTCGCAGCTCTGACGATAACGTTGCTGCTGATGACTTCATCGTTGCCAGTCGCTCTGAGGTCATGCAGACATGGCCCCAAGCTTCGTGTGGCAACAAGGCAGGGGGGGCCCTTCCTTCACTCCGGCGCGAACGGTCCGTACCTGTCCCTGAGGTTTTTCAATGGCATCGCCATGTGGCTGCAAGTGGCTGCGAATCGTGTGGGATGTGTCGGCTTGAATCGTGGAGAGAGCAAGTGAGAGCAAGCGAGAGCCTGGCCATGAAGGCAGCGGAGGCGCAAACATGTCAGTGAACAGTCTTGGAAAAGAGGCTCAAAAGAGGCTCCAAGACTCCAAGGTACACTGGTTGCGAAGACGAGGCGACAGTGGAGCTCATCCGACTGAGCGGCGCTGGTCACCAGTGGCCCCTCAGCTCAAGGCTGGTATCCCAACACGCCAAAGACGCCTTTTCGCAAGAGAAGGAACGGCCCGCCTTTAGGTCACGTTCTTTGTTTCTTGTTTCCTTTCCATCTCAGGGTAGTTACATAGTCCCTGAATGTTGGCCGTAGCTGCAGTAAAAGATGGCAAGGGACCATACTCAGGGACCACGTAACTTTTATTAGATCTTGTACTGCACCTCAGCATGCGGATGCAGAGGAACAGCCAAGGCCCAACGCTGCATGGGCGATCCCAAATCTGGGCCAGGTAGCTAGGACGGGGTCGCATTTCGGAATGCGACTGGTTGCATAGAAAGCTTGTACAATCACAATGAAGCCCAAACATCTGCCCGCGAGGATTAATGCAAACCGCCTCATCTATGAGTTCTTCGACAAGCACCGCCTCCCAACAGCAACTTCAGCGTTCAACGGGAAAGGATATCTGTGACATGGCTGAGCTGTGAAGCCTCTTTGCTAGGGCTGCCGAGTAAGTGGAGCATCTTACAGATGAAAACGCAGGCTCGGAGCTAACGTTGGCCCTGAAGTCTGGAAACTTCTGCCAGGTAGCCAGCATAGATCATCTCCGCAAATCGCAGCAGCTCTTGTCAGGCTGGAGCCCTGTCCCCTGGGCAGAAAGGCTTCCGATCTGAACTCGTTCTGGTGCTGGCTGGTGTTTGGCTCAGAGTGGTCTTTCTCTTTCAGACCTTACGGCCTAAAAGCCCGTGCCTCCAAGGCCTTGCGGCCCTGAGTCTTGTGCTGGCCTGGTGCATGATAGCTCCGCGCCGCGCCAGCTGCAGCTCGGAGCATCGGTCAGTGCCGGCCGGCTGTGAGCTGAATCTGGAGATGGGTCTGGACCTAATGTCTCGAAGCAGGGCAGCAAGATGCGGCAAGCTGTGACTCGGTGTCCACATGCCCCTCAGGCCCGCTGCTGGCAGAGTTCGCGAGCAATGCCTAGCCACGCCATTGCGTGAGCCGAATCCCGGGTTCTTGTACAAAGCCCGTGAGAACCTGAAGGGATAAGTCCATCCTGAGAATGCGACGCTGTGCACAAAGGCGCGGCTGTTTCATCAAATTGGCTCAGATGCCGTTTTTTTTTTTGAGTTGTGTGGGGTTTCTTGTCGTCGTTGTACCCATCAGTAAGGTCGAGGTGTTGACCGTGGCATTTGACTTATGCAGGCTGACTCCTGTGTCCAAAGGGCAAGGGAGGGAATGGTACATCGCCTGGAAACGTAAGGCTGCAAAACCGAAACGCTATGCGTGGTGTGTTTCGCTTGGTGCCGCCGCCGGCTCCTTCACAATCTGATAGTTCTTGGCCTGCACGTAAACCCCACACCTATCTCGAGGAGTCCTGCTGAAGGCCTTCTCCGACTGCACCCTAAAACCCCTTGTCCAGAGAGCCATTGGCCTTCAAAAACCTTCTGCGTTGCGTTCATGTTGTTGTTGTTGTTGTTGCTGGTAACAAAAATGAGCTCCTTGACATCTCTTGCAACGAGACAACGGCACGAAGTGCGGCATCTTCCTCGATTTGCAGGGTCCCTTTAACCTTAAAGATTCTCTTTTGGTGCATGTAGTTAAGTTTTACGCCGCTCGCTCTTCAACTTCTCGCGGCACGTGAAAACCTTTCATTTTTTGCGTATCAAGAAAGGAATTGCAGCAGCATTGCAACCCCAAAATTGGGCCATTCATCCGAGGGGAGAGTCGGTATGAAAGACGACTTCTTATTCGGGCCTACTTTGCCCGTTCTCTGCTCGTTTTTCAAAGGAGCTTGATGTACCCTCAATTTCTTTTTGAAGAAACCGGAGAACCCTTGTTGCGATCTTCTGGGCTAAGGATGGGGTTGAACAAGGAGGACTACTGGTGGTACCGAGACCTCAGCCTGAGCCTCGAGAAGGGCGCCTCCGTCAGCGAAAACAAGCGCGTGTTGGGGGCGCTTCGCTTTGCGCGGGACAGTGTGACCTTCTCTCATCTTCTCTCATTCTCTGCCGAGGAAAGTTTGGCTCAGTCCCCCATGCTGGTTTTGGAGTGGGCTTCGAGCGACTCGTCATGCTCTGCACTGGCGCAGGGGACCCAGTGAGCGCTCTCCATGCATTGGACCCGGTTTGGACCTTTCCGGTATGCGAGGTCCAGAACATTCGCGATGTCATCCCCTTTCCGCGGTACCCAGGCGCTGCCCTCGGCCCTCAGGTTCAGATCCTCCTCCTCGCAAACTTCTTGAGATTTGTCATAAGTTCTTGAGGACATGCTGAATTCTGAATGGCAGACCCGTTGGACGGACGCATGTGCTCATGTCCGTGCGTAGCCGCGGCACATGGCGGTTTTCCTGCGCGATATGCAGCACCTCACCATAGACGCTTCCATGAGACAGAACATTAAAAGAACAACGCCAAGATCACAGAGCGACCCATAAAGTATAAAGGTACACCTTAGATTTTCCTGGCACGCCCGTGCTTTGCATCGGCGGAGAGCAAAGCTCACTGCCAGCTTCGGCCAGTCGCAGTCGCATGCCACAGCCGTGAAATGTAGCTGCTGGCTATCGTTTTCACAGGTGCCGGAAAAGGTTGAGAAGCTATTCAATGGTCCATGAGGTTTGCGTTGATTCAAGGCATGCTCAGCCATTCCAACTCCCAGCATGCACCCAGAATCGCACCTAGGAGAGACAAACGCCCGACACGACTTGTAAATCCGAACGAAGAACCAAGCCAACCAAGCCACCAATGCCTGTGGTAGTCACTCGTGGGCCTTACGAGTTTGCCCCTGTTGTCGCCAGTAGCAGTAATGACGTGAGCTACTGAGCTGTGCCAGCCATGTACACGCGCCTGGAGGCGTTGTTTCTTTTTGGGTGTTCGTCCTTGATTTGTTGAGTCCCTACCAAGCTCAGAACTCAGAACCCGCCTCGTTCTTTGCAGGCCCCAGCGCCCAGGGGGCTTGGGACGCTGTGCTACGTGATCTTTCTCGGCACATTCGAGTCGTGAGCTTGGTACAAGAGTGATCGCGGAGTCGCTTCCGAGATGCCTCGAATAGCATGCAGCTTCACTTGAGACACTTGAGGTGGGGGATGGTCATCCCCACGTTGTGGCCGCTCCTACAGAGAATGGGCTCCCCTGAGATGTGGCTCGGTTTCAAGTGGCTACCCATCTAATGCTGTCCTACACGGAGTCGTTTCTTCGGAGCCTGTGGGGAGTGAGAAAGGTACTTCGGCCTGGTGATTGGCACGTTCTCCCTTACCCGGGTGATTTGTCAGCCGCCCCTCGTTTGCAGAGCTAGACATGCCACTCAAAACAACAGAGGCCCTCCAACAAGAAGAGGGGGCCCCCCAAAGCAGAAGCGAGAAGTGTGCCGGGGGGCGCTACCTGCAGCCGAAGCTGCAGGATCATCGGGGCTCTGGGGGATCGCTTCGATTTCCAGGCAAGACATGCTATTGATTGCCATTACAAATTATATAAGTCTTTGCACATATTGTATGTATAATTATGTATCATATCTATATGAAGATGAACATCTAGGCAGATGGTAATTATGACACACAGCCGATGCAAGCCACTCACTTGGAAGGTGCTGCTGTGCAGCTGCCTGCTTTGCTCAGCTCTCGGAGGCCTCTTCGCCTGATGCCCTGGGTGCAAACTGTTAAGACCGCCTCTGGTCCAGCTTTGGTGCATGTATTCGGGCTCGTACGGCACATCGCGCAGACATCATACAAGCACATAGTTCGATTGGTTCGATGATGTTAGAGGAGTGTGGTAACTGGTCTTGGAACAAGAGGGACTTGGGAGAAGTTTGCGTGACGGCTGTCACAACCCTCACGACGTCAGCTTTTCTCCACTCGGGGTATGGCACGCAGCGGCAGAAAAGAGCGATGGCGGCGAGCCGCGACGAAAGGAGCTGGCGGAGCCCATTGATGGCACGGGCAAGCTTGGAGCTCAGGTGCAAGGAATGGGTGCAAGTTGTAGAGTCTTGTGGCACAAAACCAGACACTCGCAGAACTTGCGACATCGGGGGATGCGCGAAGCTGCCGAGAATCGTTGGAGCAGAAGATGTGAAAAAAACGTGCTCCTGCTTTCCATGCGCCCAAAACTTGTCAGCAGCAGTGTTCCCAGTGAATGCTAAGTCTTGGTAGCTAAGATTCGCGAAAAGCTCCACGACGACCACTTGTCGCAAGAGCACTTCCCAGAACTCGGAGCTGGTTAGTTATCGCTTTGCTGGCTTTGGCTACGCCGTTCGGGTTCGTCTGGGGCCTAACAGAGCCTGGCCCCAGAGTTCAGTGGGCGGTCAGGCGATCTGGAGATGTGGGGGAGCCTGGGCAGCAGACCCCGTGGGCGACGGTGGAAGCGGCCTACGACAAGATTTCGGCCAACTTCGCTGAGAGCCGGCGGTTCCCATGGCCATTTGTGGTTACATGGCTACAAGGAGGGATTGACCGAGGGATTGACCGAGGCTCTGGTGACCGAACTCTGTTGGTGGCTGGCTGTGGAGATGGCCGGCACGTGCAGACGGCCTTGGAGCTGGGCTTCGAGAACATCTTTGCCTTGGACCTCTCACAGGGAATGCTCAGGGCAGCTGAGAAGCGCCTCGGTGAGCTCAGCGACCTCCATGACAAGGTCGTTTTCTTGCACGGCGACACGCGCGCCGTCGCGCTGCCTGATGCTTCCGTCCACGACATCCTGTCTTGCACCTCGGCCCGGCTCAGGCTCACCCAAGGCTCAAAGGCAACATAGAGTCGCACAGGCTCGGGAAATCTCGGGAACTGGCAAGAGCCGACCCAACCACGGCATGTCAGGTGCAGTGTTGCACCATTTGCCGCTGGCGGAGACTACGGCTGCCCTGAAGGATTTGACACGCCTACTCCGGCCAGGCAGCAGGGTAGCAAATTATATGAAATCGCTGCTTCGTTTCGGATCTGCCACGCTCCTGCACAAGTGATGACCGAAACCCAGTTGCAGTGCCTGATTTGTAAAATATTGCAAGCTCCAAAAGCGTCGTGCCGTCGTCGCAGGGGGGAGATTGTTGGCATCCTGCTGGGATCCTCGAGCCAAAGCTGTGGCGAAGCGAGGAAGAGCTGCAGAGGAAACGAGATCTGTGCATGACCTGTGCATGTTCATCACAGGTTCGCGTGATGGAAACATGTTGCAGCGCTGTGTGTTAGCGAGACAGGATGGCTCTGAAGCTCATTCCTACTGGGTGGCATGGCGATGTGCAGATGGCAGTGATGTCCAACGGTGGTACAACTTGCCACCAATGGAGGCCCTCATTTCGCTTTGCCTTGTTACGGTGTGCTTGCCTGAGTTCCACGACTAACCGAGCTCCCACCGACGCCTTGCTTGAGGTCAGGCAGCGCAGCTGGAGTCATTTGCCGAACCTTCTTCTCAAGCATCTTGCCTCGTCAACAGCCTTTCTCCGTCATGTCTGCAAATGAATGAGTATACATTTAAACAAAATCGAGCTCTCGCCTGGGCGCGGGCATGGCCGCAGAGTTATTCGGAGCTCCAAAACGTCGTTGCATAGCTTTCGGCTCCTGCAAAGGTCGCTTTTGCGTGTGTTGCGGCAAGCTCTTGCAAATTCATGATTCGGAGGTTCCGCCGATGGATCCTCCGTTGCGGCAAGCTATTGGGGATTGGTTGTCGCTCTTGGCTGTCTGTCTTTGCAAAAAACGAAACTGTCGTCGCTTTTGGACGTCGGGTTTCGCGAAAGGCAAAAGTGTCCTTGCGCCTGAAAGACCTGGCCGCCATATCGCCGCTTTTTTGCGGTGCTCGCAGGCTTGACAGGTCCCTGGCCGCTATGTGACGATCGCTGGCCTGAGAAGCCTGCCGGCCGTACACGGCCAGAAGTAGGTGACAGGCGATCGATAACGGCATCGAGTTGTTGGCAGATGCGTAAAAGGGCGTGTCCTGCAGGCCGGGAAAAACCTGCACGTTCGGAAGTGATTCGCGCCGACCTTGCAGCCCGAGCACGCACCGCGGTCGGGATCTTCCGACACCTCATGGCCAACAGAAGAAGAGTAAGATTAGATATGCAAATTAATTCTGGAGTAGTTAATCAGAGTGTTGTGCAACGGCAGAGACAGAGAGAGAGAGCTGCGTGAGCATTGCATGGCAGAGCCTGCATCGCGATCGCTAGCCTCTGGTGTCGTCAATTGATCGGGGCATCTTCGGCGACAGTTTACTGTTTCGTGGCCTGATGCTGTCACTTGCCACTTGTAGCTCTGAAGTCCCAGGAAAGCGGAGCTTGATGGCGACAATCAAGTCTTTGAGTGCCTTGTCAGTCTAACTGAGTCTAACTGCGTTGCGAGATGCTGGTGTCTAAGGTGGCAGAAGCTCCCGGAAACGGACTCCTAAGCGGCTTTCGTTGTCCAGTCCACCGACGCCCAAGTAGACCCAACATGCACCAATGAGTGGAACGGAGATGTTGACTCATTGGCCAGCTGGAGATCGAGATTGAGCCGATCTTGGCCATCGTCACGCGTGCTCCTGGCAGCGTCGCAAGTGCTGGGATGACCCATGATGTTGTCGCGTGCTTTCGTCTGAACACGCGAATGGTCTGCAGCTCGAAAGATCCCGATGCAGAAAGCTGCACGCTTTGTGCGTGGTTTGGATCAGAGACAGCGCATGGCAGCCCAGCGTCTGATGCAGTGGTTTGTTTCAACACTGTTTCAACGAATCGTGTCATAATACCATCCAAGAACAAGCAGAGGTCGATGCTGTGATCATGCCTCCAAGCCAGGTGTGCTTTATGCGCTGGCACCTGTCCCATGGCTGCTTCTGTTGTGACGCCCCTAGATTCCTAGATGCCTATTTGCTGCTTTCCACGGTTCCAGAGTCGATTTGCTTTTGGAGGTCACGGATCATCTGCGGGGTAGGGGCCTCCTGTACTCCTCTGCTCTTCGCCTGGACCGCAAGGGTCCGCACGCCAGTGGCCATCAGCGGTTTTCAAGCGGCTCCAGTTATGCTACGGTACCCAAAATCCCACACAAAGAGGCCCTTTCTGGCGTGGAGGAAGTGGCCGCGGCACAGGCCCCCTTGGCCACTTTCAGGACCTTCAGCTATCGGCTTACATTTATGAAAGCCGGGGGCTGCTGTCAGGTGCGGCTGAACACCATGCGCTCACTGGGCACCTTCATTGGCCCCTTCGGGAGTACGCTGCTGTGCATGCTGCCCAAGGCAGGTCTCCCTATCAACGTGTAGATGTTCATGCAAGGCGTAGCGGAAGTGTTTTCTCCGCATGAAAGCTCTCTGGCGTAACGCTCCGGAACTCGGAGCGATGAAGGGTACGCGCGTGCAACTGTGATACTTGCGAAGATGTGCGGCGCTGGCGTTGCAGCTTCAGCTTCCTTTAGCAAAAACAAGGACGTAGATTTTGCTTGAAATGTCGCAAAAGAAAGATGACCAGAGGTTTCTTGACTGGAGGCAATGTTGGTTCTGTGTGAGCTTGTGGTCTCTGGTCTGCTTCTTGCTGTCTTGCTGCAATCTGGAACTGGCATCTGGGGGAGGCAGTGCTCCCTGCAAGGAGGGCCTCTTCAACGAGCTCAACTCGGCAGGCGTTCCTTCGTGGTTGTCGAGGAGACCTGGGCCTGGTTTTGCATGGTTTTGCCACGCCAGGCTGGGCGATAGCTGCGGCGAACCTCGTGGGCATCGTGCTGTGCTGGTGTTGGGTTCCCAGGTTTTCTGCCAGGCACTACGCGACCGCTATGTTGCGACACAAAACGGGCACACCACCACTACCACCACCATCGCCATAGCCACCACCGGAGTGCTTCAGAGTGCAGGGACATATTGCTCACCCTGCTGAAGTCCAGCTTTGTAGCCATCGCTGTGTGTAATTCTTCAAACGCAGATCGGCTTTCTGATCCAGCTGTACCGAAGGGTGAACCACACCAAGGAGCCTTTCCGGCACGTTTTGCAGCGATTTGCAGGTGCAGTTTTGTGCTGGAGTAACACCCGCAAGTATGACACACACCAAGCTGTGCTCGAAACAGTTAGCAGCTAGCAGTTGTCGTAGGTTTTCTGAGGACGAGAAAGTAGACGGAAATCGCAGGCGAATTAACATGTGTGATCAATTCAATGGAAGGTACCTGTGAAGACCTTTGAAATGGCCGACGTTATCTTTTTGCGGAATTGCAGACACCTGTCTTTTGAGAGTTGTGGCAGGTTTCTGCTGCGGAGCGCGGGCAGGCCGCTCCTGCTTCGACCTTTCCATCTTCCATGACTTCTAAGCCGTTGTGAGCATTCTGTGTTCTCCCCGCTACTGAGGCACGCGGCATCCCTACCACTCCTAGCCAAGTCACGCGCAAAGCTGGGGTTCGCTGGGCAGACTGGTTGGGGCCTGTTGTAGCTGTTGTGATGTTTGCTGGACGAGCCCCCTTCGCCTAACTCGGCTTCTGCTCGTGGCCCGAAGTGGATGCACTGCCTCTGCATATCGCAAGTAACCTACGCTGGGATGCATCGTGGAACCACCCTTAAGCTTTCCCCATGGCACATCGACGGACCTGCTCGTCCAATCTCAGGCCACATGCCGGCACCGAGCAGCGCCTCCGGGAGCTAGCGGCGAGTTACGAGGGCCTCAGCAGGGGGCCGAAACGAGACTTGCTCTAAGAGACTCTTGGCATTCCGGACGTGGTTTGTTGTCCAAGATCTTTCTTGCTTGATTTTGTGCCCTCTCCGCACTTGAGCCATTGTTTGCTCTCCTCAAGCTCTAGGCTGAGGGTCTGAGAAAGCATGGCGGCCAGAGGGAGCAGCGAGCTGCCAGACTGGGCTCGCACACCCGGGCCAGCGACACAGGCAGACCTGGAGGCTGCATGCCAAGAGCTGGAACAGGCCGTGGCGATGCACCAGAACCCAGAGGAGAATCCCGTGTCGCTGGACGTGCCGACTCAAGGCGAGGCATGGCTGCCAGCGGTCTCAGTGCAGGGGCCTTACGAGCACGCCTTCTCCCCGACACAGGTGCAGAGGAGCCCGACTCCTGCGACCTCTCCAGCCGCGACAGTCCTGGATCCTCTCTCTCAGCAGGACGCCCCGCCCTTGGAGCAGCAGGAGGCCCTGCAGAGCTTCGTCACGCCCGAGAGAAAGCGGAGAGGGGCAACTCTGGAGTCCAGCCTGACGCCATCTCCGGGAACAGGGACACTGCGCCGGAAGCTGCACAAGCACATGGGGGTGAAGGAGTACCCGTCGCCGACGCCGACGCCCTGCCTGGCGCCGAGCCTTGAGAGCATCCGGGAGGGTAGCCAGCAGTCCGAGGACGAAGCCGACTGTGCCGAGGACGTCTACGCGAATCCGGAGCACGACGTGCCGGTAGAGATGATGGATGAGCCGATAGCCAGGCCGCTGCACCTGTGCCCGCAGATACACGCCGTGGAGCTCGTCGCCTTCTACGTCTTAGAGCTGTCCTACCACGGGCAGCACAGCGGCTTCAGGGGCGCGGCTCTCAACTTATTTGTAGAGCAGAGCATCGAGGCCTTCATGCAGCTCTAAGAGTCAGCATGACATGGAGACTCCAGCATGGCCCAGCTTCCCCCCCTCACAGCATGACATTAAAAAAAAAAACATTTGCCACTTGTCTCACCTTCCCCTAAACCCTTCTCATGGCGTCACGCCAAGCAGGAGATCCTAGATGGCCCCCTTTTTTTTTTTTTTTTTTTCTTTTTTACACCCTTTGCTAGCACGACTTGGAGACTCCTCATGGCATGACGCGGACTGGCGCGGCGGGCCTACGCGGGGAGGGTTCGGGGCGTCATGCCAGGAGGAGAGGCCCCGCGTCATGCTAGCGGCTTCTTCGGCGTCATGCTTGGAGGGTTTAAGGCTGAATGAGCACACATTGTGGAGATGTCTCCTGCTTGGCGTGACGCCATGAGAAGGGTTTAGGGGAAGGTGAGACAAGTGGCAAATGTTTTTTTTTAATGTCATGCTGTGAGGGGGGGAAGCTGGGCCATGCTGGAGTCTCCATGTCATGCTGACAAATGCTGCCTCTAGAGAAGGGGGGGGGCGTCATGCCAGCAGGAGTCTCCGTGTCATGCTCGCAGGCCCGCCGCGGCTCCGGTCCGCGTCCTGCCGCCAGTGCCGCCAGCAGCCTCCTCGGAGCCAGGGCCCGCCGATGCTCCTTCTAGGAGAGACAAGCGTGGCTTCAGGGGCCTTTGGACCACGGGCGTGATGCAGTGGCGAGAGATGCTGGAGGAGATGAATCTTCAAGCACACCCAGAGGGCTTGGCGCTCCGGCTGCCGCCAGCCTTGAATCCCGCGTGGAGCTACGACGTGCGCCCTGGCGACTGCATCGACCTTCGCTTCTACCAGAGGCCCCCGGAGGACCAAGCGCTCTTGCGTGCCCGGTTGGAGGCTCTGCCCAAGCAGGAGCGCCGCAGCCACCGCGTCTGGAACCTCTTCCGGGGCCAGCTCGGCCGCTTCTGGTGCTACAACCTGCCTGGGATCCAGGCGCGCATGGCCAGCTTGGACGCGGCGCTCTCCGAGGAGCTCGGCTGCTCCAGCGCCGACGACTGCCTCGGCGTCGTGCATCTCTTATGTACCTCCAGGTTCATTAAACTCGGCAGCAGCAGTCTTCGGGTCTACGTCAAGGATGCCGTCCGCCTCAAGGCCTGTCCACTGCGTCGCAGCTTGGAAAGGTACGTGCGCCTGTACCTCCGCCCGCGCCAGGCCGTGCTGACCAGGCTTCCGGTGGTGATGCTCACCCGGACAAGGGCCCAGGCGGCCCTCTTGGAGAAGTGGATGCACTGCTGGCTGCGCGTCGGCCACAAGGAGGAGGCCCGCATCCCCCAGGGAGACGGGCAGGGCAAGACGCTGGAGCTCTACCAGCTCGGCTACCTGGACATGATCCTGGGCCAGCTGGAGATCGCCGCCCAGAAGAGCGCCACCCAGTTGCTGGCCGGCATCGAGGGCCTCAGCAACTACGAGGACCAGCTTCAGCTGAGGGGCAGCTCGGAGGCCGCCCTTGCCGTCAAGGAGGAGCTCGAGAGCACCTTGTCCTGGGCTTCCCTCTCTCTCTAAGTCCACCGCCCCGGAGTGCCGAGACCAGGAACCCTTCGGAGAGCGGCGCCAGAGAGAGATGGCTTCTTCCCTGCTTCTTTTTTTTCTGCTCGAAGCTCGCTGCGAGAGCGGCCTCAAGCCAGTTTTGGGCATGCGAGTAAAGACCCTCCTGAAAGGAGGCGCAACATGTGTGCCCCGCGAAAGGCCCGAAAAGGTGGGGGGGGATGTACAGTGCATCCTCAAAGACCCTCCCACCGCCCGCCCTCACGCCAGCCCAAACGAGCCAGACCTGTACCAAAGCCTGAACGGTGCTTCTGCATGGACGGCACCACTTGCATGAGAAAAAAAAAGACCGCAGAACTTTGACATGAACTCCCTGACGGTACAGCACAAGCATGTCACAGCATGTTAGAAGTCTTTGTCATGCTACCATTGGATCTTTTTGACGAGGCTCTACAGCACGCCTCACTCGCAACGTGCTTTGAGCCAATTTGAGTCCTGTTCTCTGCTTAGGCCGATTTGGACAACTCCTGTGATTTGGACATGCCTGTTGTTTCAGGCTTCCCGAACAGTCCAGAACAGTCGCACGCATTGGTGGGATTGTGCTGTAGAGTCGCGGGAGCTGAGTGCAGGTCACAACTGCGCTGCTCTTGGCAGTGCTAGAGGTGGTCCCGCCAATCGTCCTCACAGACGAGTTCCGGCTGCCGCCGGCGGCAACGTCGATTTTGTTCGGCGTTGCCTCGCTGGCAGTGTTCGCGTTGTTTGCGCTCGTTGAGGCGAGATATGAGTTTCGGGGGAGCATGGACAAATGGACAAGCATCAAGTCATGTTTAGAAGCGCTGGGGCCCTCGGGGCTGAAATCTGCGTTGCAGGTCCTGAGTCGGAAGGTGAGCGGGCGAAAGCTGATGCGTCGACCTGAGGACTGAGGACTCGTGGAGGCTGTGTGTGTATCTGTCGTATCTGTGTGTCGTAGCTTAACTTTCATCAGGTCTTCGATGCACTAGACTGCACTAGACTCGCTAGGACAAGATGGGTTTGCAGGGGTCTGCTAAGTGAAGTGCGCAGTGCCATACCGGGACATGGAGTCGACCAAGTAGTCGCTGAGGATCGCAGGCGTCGTTGTGATGTCCTGTGGCGCCCTCTGGGCGCAGACGAGCTGGGCGGTAGGCCGACATCTCGGTACTGAAATTCAATGATTCATCATCGTCGCGATTAGGGTCGCCCAGCGTCTGGCACACGCAGGTGGGTCCTTCCTTGCAGCTTGGCGGCATCCTGGTCCCGATCCAGAAGAGGGAAGTCCCCGGCAGCGTGTCGTCAGATGTTGTCTTCAGGAGTTTGTGCTGCCCTGGTTGGCGTTGTCCCCAGAGCGTCCGAAGAGGGGTGGCTTCACTGACCACTTGAAGCTTTGGTTGATAGTAGGCCAATTCGCCAGGTGATCACCGTGGCACCAGCACCGCTCATACGCACACCGGCCCGGACTCTCTACACCAGCCACCTCCCCAAGCATGTTCAGGCGACAATGCGTGTTCGGGTGTTGTGACGAGCTTGGACCCTTGAGAAGCGACTTCGGTCAAAGTCTCAAGTGTGCCAGGGCACCATGCAGGGCATCTCGGAGGCGGCGTTTTCCTTCGCCAACTTCCTTGGCCCCATTTTGGGGAGTCATGTGGCGACTTCAGGCAGGTGCAATGCCTGCAAGATAACCTCTGCAAAGTAAGTCTCTGTCTCTCTCCCTGTGCCAAAGCAGGTGGCTTCCAAGGGCTGCGCCTGACGATCCTCGGCTTGGTGGCGGCGGAAGTGTTGCTGCTGCTCATCGGCTTCCCACGCCCCATGTTTGCACGTTTCGCTTTTCGCTTTTCCCCCCTTGTCCTCAGATCTTTGGGTGATGGCGGATGATTCAGCCACTGAGGCCTGGTTCCCGGCTCTGAGCTTTAGAAGCTTTAGCCGTGCACCATCCTTTTTTCGGAGAGATCTACTCATCTGCTCCAAACAGGGCCCTCACACACATCCAAGTGTCATCTCTCCGAAGACAGATGCGACACGAGTGATAATGTTCTTGGATGCTTTTGGTGCCACGCTTCGGAGCCAAAGAGACGTCGTGAGTTCATGGTGTGAAGCTCTTGCAGCGAGTCTGGCGCAATGTGGCCTGTGTCTTGCAACCTGTCTACGATCCCGAAATGATAAGTCGAGCAGCTGCAAGTTGAGCCCAGGATTTGAGGGGTATGAAAGATCCAAGCGGGGCTGAGGAGTTGATCTGAATGGCATTTTCCTTTTGCACTACCCACTACCATCTCATATCCAGTGGCCTCATCGCAGATTCATGGGTATAGGTTTTCAAGGCCCGCAAAGGCTCCCTGTTGTTGTGGGGGCGGAACGTGCGCGAATGGCCGTGCTGGGATGCAGAGTTCAGGCCTCAGGAAAATTCACACAACCTTCAATGCCATGCACGCTGCACTCTCAGGGAGTGGCAGTGCGTGTGTGAGGCAGGCTGCTGGTAGGCTTGGTCGTGTCGTCGCCCAGCCCTTACAGCATCAGCACCCGAAAGCAACCGTCTGCCACAACCTTCGGCGTGCATGGGGATGTTGTACTGGTAGAAGTTTACTCGTCGGAAGTAGAGTTAGTATTCGCAGACATGGCGAAAATGTTTTGGAGTTCTCTGTTGTCTCTAGATGTCCGGAGGCTGGGCCGCCTCGGGACTTCCGAGCTCGCGGAGCTCGCTGGGGGCTGTAGAAGAGCATGGAAGAGCTGTGACGATGCAAAGTGCTTTGCTTTCGGGTGGTCCTTGAATGGTACGACGGTTTTCGAGTATGTTCCAGAGGTATTCCAAGGATTGCTCTGTCGCTCTAGGCCAAAGCCTTCCTGGCTGATTGCCTGGCAAGAAACCAGCACTTCGATCTGGCCTTGGCCTCGGCCGTGAACTCCGTGACATGGAATTACATTTTGACTATGTGTCACTATGTTAAATCTGTTATGTGGCGATGTAGTCAAGTTAGCCTGAGCTGGGTCTTTCAGGCCTGGGAGCAACATGTCGCTCGGGGCTTGTCGGGCAATGCAGGCCCATGCGCCCGGAGCTCTGCTGAGCCGGAGGCAAGCCTTGTGGCCATCGATTGGCATTGCTCAGCCGACGGCGCACTGAGGTGGACGCCTGCTCTGCAGAGTCCGAGGCAAATCTTACTGTAGAGGTGAGGTCTCCTGTTAGGCTAGAAAAAGGCTCGACCACTGGGAAGCAATGGGACATTTGACTGATGGTTTCCAGCAGCCCTAGATACACAGAGGCTTGCCTTGTTCTAGACACCCAACCGGCTCTCCCCGCTAGCCCCTGCGTGCAAGACATAGATGCTAGGTCGGCCTGTGCTCGTTGACAGGCTGTTACCCTTGACTTCGCGAAGCCTCTGAGTTCAGCCTGGAGCGAAGCACTGCGAATGAACCCGGCTGGGCACGGCCGAGTGTGAATCGGTGTGAAACAAGGTCAAGGTCTGCATGCCCCCTACGCAGAGCCGTGCACTCGCGGGCAGCTGAGATGCTTCAGGGAACAAGGTCTGTCGAGACAACAGACATCGGACAGCTTCCACCTGTCCTAGGTGCGCCAAAGAATTGGCCTGCTCTTGGAGTGCCAGGGCCCAAAAAAAATGATTCCAAGATATTGGCTCAGGGTGGCCACATTAATGTTGCCATGGCAAACTCAGGCTTGCAGCCAGGTTTGGGCCTCGGAGTAGCCTCGGCGATCTTTTGTTACATGCAGGGTTGGCACATGGTTCCCAGAACTTTGGACTCAAGCGCTTTGCTGAGGTTTTAGGTGGCAAGTAGGCAAGTACGTGGCAGTTCTAGCAAGCGCGCTTTAGTTTTTTTGAAAAAACTTGCTTTTGTGAGACGCTGCTTTTGTCTCTCAAGCTGGCTTTGTGCCCGGACTTGCTGGGAGACGGCGGCAACCTCAGCACGCCAGCCATTCATTGTTTGTTTGGGTGCATTGTAAGGTGCAGAGGAGGCATGTAAGGAGAGAAAGCCAGCAGACCCAGTCCACTCAGGTATGGGGGAAGGATATGACCGCGCAGGACAGGGTTCGCAAATGTTCGCGGGCTACGGTGCATGCTACTTCAAGCAGCTGTGTTCCCTGAGGCAATATGCCCAATCTTAACGGCGGAGACTATTCCGAGCTCGGTGTCACTGAGCGGGTAATGACGACAGGCGCGTGGCGCCGGGGGGCGGGGCAAAGGGAGGATGAGGGCTCGTCCTTGCTGGTGCTGGCGCTGGTTGTCAGGAAACGTGCTGACCCATAGCGAGTCCATGGAGATTACAAACGATCCACGTTTCTTCCAGGAGCTTTCGCAAGTCTGCCGGTCGACTGTCCTTGCTCCAAAGTCTCCCTTCGCTTCAAGCATGTGCTCACGTAGCCAGTTTCGTTTTTCAGATCCTTTCCATCTCGGGCAGTCTGGAGGATAACGTGATCAATTACCGCCTGGCCGCCTTCGCGGGCCTCGGCGTCGTGGCCGGCCTCATGGTCCAGAATTCGATGGATGCCTTGTCTGCAATCCTCAATCTTGAGTGTTTGTGATTTGATTCCCTTTCTTCTGCATCATGCCCTGGTGCGGTTTTGGCTGCAACATGTTAATCCCTGTTCTGCTTCTAGCCGCTCCCTCTCAATGCGTTTGTGTCTGCGTGTGTGGACAAAACTACGTTGCTGGCCTTCCTGGCCCCCGTGATGACCACGACATTTCTGATGCGTTCTGCAGCACGCCTGCTGAGCTTGTTGGGATTTGTTGGGTGGCTTTCGCTGGACACTGGCAGCGGCGTACTTGGCCTTGCATGGCCCTGCGAGCCAGGTGCCGAGGTGTGGCTTTTCTTGGTCTCCTGGTGAGACGATCCCCCCCCCTCACTCTGAGGCTGAAGTGTATGGCAGGAGGAGGCAGTCTCACCCTGGGCCCTGGGCCTTGCCGGCAATCTGGGGCATTTCGAGAAGGCGGCCGCCTGCATGCCGCTTCGCTGCTCGTCAATGCCTGCGCTTAGAATTGCTCCTACAAGGGGGCCCGGAGTGCCCGGCTGCAGCATGTTCTAGTACATCCTTTTGTGGCAGGGTTGCGTTGGGTGTGCTCCTGCTTCTCGATCTCATCATCTCGACTCGGAGCTTGTCACCCCTCAGGGAGCTTCACAACTCTCAGACGAACCGTGCGGCCTTGGACTTACCGTAAATTGCCTGCTTATTGCACATGTTCTAGTTCAAGGTAACCCCTTGTCAGACAGGACTGCTGTGGCCATGCTTTGTCCCGGTCTTGTTAGTGCATCGGTGCACTTGTTGTCCAAGATCACCTGTAGTTCGTCAGGGGGTTGGAGGGTGCTCTGTTTCGAGGCAGTAGTGGGCAAATCATCGCAGATCGGGTTTCTCGTACCAGTGCTCGCAGTCAGAAAAGACACGGCACCCAGGACCATCTGTTCGACATGAAGAAGGACATGTGTGAGTGGTATAAACCCCACAAGCATATGGACAGCACCTGCCAGTTCATTGCCTTTATCTTGCTCGGGGTTGTGCATTTCTTGAATATCATCGCCACATACGTCGGCGTTGCGCAGCCCTACCATACCGTTCGGTTGATGACAGCTGGGCCTACCGGAAGCTTGGCCAAACTGCCGTGCTGAGGATGAGTTCGTGTTGAAAGCAGTCGCAAGCCCACACCCTCTCGTTAGCTGCGTGGGGAGCGTGCGGTCTCAGGATTCGAGTCGGCGGCCTGCTGCTTGGTATAAGCATGAGAAACCGCTCAGAATGCACGTGGGGAAGTTCTCGAAAGGTTCCGTTTTGGGGCCTTATTGCCCAAACCAATGTAGTTTTTCGAAAGCCATTTGTATCATTTGTTTTACTGCCGAAGCTCACACACATGAATAGACATGAACACATTGTGCCAAGAATCGCCTACCTACATGGTGCCGATGCACCTGTTCCAACAGTATATAGACTGCAAGGTGCAGTTTCAGCGATTTCATGTGCTTAGAGCAAAAGCTCAAGTCTTTCCAGGCTATTATCTGAACAAGAACGTCATCGCTTGGCGTCACTTCGCCATCTGGGGTGCTCTCGTCAGTCTGCCTATGTTTGTGGCCAGCACTGGTCTTCGCAACCCGACAGATCAGATTTGCAGAGATTGTTTTTACTTTGTAGTCCTTGGGGGTTTGGCTCGAAGACGGCGGAGGGATGCCGCTTTTTTTGTTTTTTTTCTAATGCTGAAGTCGTGCCATCGCCGAAGGCATGGTGGTCAAGTTCGACAGGGAGCTTGGGTCAGCAATTCCTTCGTTTGGAGAAGAGTAACTGACGCGTCACAGCAGAAATTCGGCAGTCGTCGGCATACGCCCCTGAGGAGAATATGGCAGAGCAGGATGCGCCTGAGAATCTGCCGGACGTGTGTCGAGTGCTTGGCTTCGGTTCGTGGCTTGGCCGATGTGGTCCTGAACCTGGCCGAGCCTTTGTAAAGTCTCCCTGGTGCCATGTGTGCTCAGGTGCGGCATGTTCATGCTCATGGCTTTCTCTGTCTGCTGCTTGGCCGATGCAAGCCTCTAAGTGGGTTCCCCAAAACCAGCAAAAAGTATTGGAACGCCCCAGCCTGCCAAACCCGCGATTAGATTGGATTCCGAGCTCTTCAATTGCATCAGCAGCCCGAAAATGGGGAACCCGAAACTCGCATAAGCTTTGAAACCCTCACACCCTGCACTGCACCCCTAACCTCCATGAGCTCAGCGCTCTGTTATGTTGGAATGGCCATGGACATACCGCACATTGCAAGTGCCGCTTCGTTGCACACGAGGGTTTCCATGGTTTGCCGGCAAACGGAGCTCAGGATGTTACAGTGGGGTTGGGGGCGGTGGGTGGGGGTGGCACCGGCGGTCCGCTCATGTCTTGTACCCGCCTCGCCATGTGCTTTGGGCCACGGCGTGGTTGTGGAGCTGTAACAGCCACTTCAAGGACGATTGCAACACCACAACACAGGCCCAGCCACTCACGGGGCCACCCCTTGCATGTGGCAACGACTCCTGTGACCGCTGCGGTCACTCCGGTGCCTTTTTGACCAAGTCTTGTACCGCAATTGGCCTAATTCGGCGACCGTACCGGAATGTGGCCCCCGCAAGTTCGGCCGGGGAAGCTCATGTACGGCGTGTGGCTCAAAGAGGCTGGCTGTAGGTCCAGGGAGGCTCATGGGCCGGAATTAGGCGGGCGACTGCACCGGACTGCGTCTCTTCATAGGCCAGGGAGGCGACACGACTGTCCTGAACGGAACTATAGCTGGAGTCTTAAGCCTGCCCCTTGGAATATGTTGCCGAACTGAATGCTGTGCCTTGTATTTTTCCATCGCAAATACACATGAAGCAGACAGTCGGGTGTGTTGCCCTAAACCCCAACCCTGCACTTAAAACTTTTTCCATCGGACCGGAAACTCCGAACCAACATTGAAAACAAAAGCGAAGCGCACCCTTCCCAACACTGCAACTTTTCAATCCGCGCAGTCCGGTTTTTGGGGGCGGGGTTTGGCTTAACTTCTGCAATGTCGATACTGTGTTGCACTGTGTTCTGCGCTGCTCCAGCACAGCAGGCTCATGTCTGATAATGGCTGTAGTACCCTGCTGTCTCAGATTGTATTCATCGGAAGCACTTTGCCATCTTCGATGAGCGGTACAAGCTACTGGAAGACAACCTTCGACAACATGAACAAGTCCTTGTCACGATGTCGCGGAGGGGCGTCCCCAGGTGGGTCAAATGTGTTGCGGTGTGGAATGTCGATTTCTGCGGGTGTTTCGCACAAGCATCGTGGTCCCCGGGCAGGAGGTGACTCTTTTGCCCATGCGGTGTGTCGCGCATCTTGCAGCGGCACGTCCTGTAGCACATTACCTTATATACATGATGCACATGTTTCACTTGCGCTGATGGAGTGGAAATGCTGGGCGGCATTCGGCAGCTAGCAGCTAGCTGTTTCCAATCTTCAGTACTTCGAAATGTGCCTAGCATCTGAATAAAAGAACCAGTGTTGATGGTACCTTCCGCTTGAGTACCCCGCAGTAGCTTGGAGCTAGCAGCGCCCAAAGCGGTGTTCAGCCAACAAATTCGACTGCACGGTCGGTATGTCTCACGTCCCCGTGGAGAAGGACAAGCTTTGAGCGTCTTGTGTTTTAAAATTCAGCAGTCTGAAGCGGGCTCTGTGTAGACGAGTCTTTGTCCATCCGGGGTTGCCGAGTTTTGTGCCAACGCCGCGGCGATGCCTGCAAGGCGATGCTTGCATGATTGGACAAGTCTGGTAATGTCGGGTTTTTTAGGTTTTCGAACTGCACAGTGTACAGAAGAGCGGGAAAGAAAGGGCGCCCATCTGTTTCTAATTTCTGCAAGATGACATGTGGCACGCCGAACACCGCTGCGCCGCTGGCCCAGCTCACACATTGTTGCCGCAGCATCTGGCTTCGGATCTCTCCCGCGGCAGCCGCCGCATGCACAGTTCAAGAGAGATGCTACTTGGCGGCGCATCTGTTGTCCTGAAGCTTGCGGAACATGAAATTTGCCGAACAACATTTCAAGCCAAAACTCAGGTCCGCCAGATATACAAGCATGCGACTCGCAGATGCTGATGACGAAGGCAGAACCTTGGCGCAGTTTCGAGAGGAAACGCTTTCTGCAGAGCCTGGTAGTTTTGGCTTCGCCTTGGGATCCAAGTACCGCGCCTGGATGCTGGGGCCCACTCTGGCCTTGGCGTGGCGGAATACGTGTTGGAGTCAGGTGCGGATGGGGACTGCGCAAAGCAATTGGGCCCAGTAGCTTGAGTGTGCAGGCGATCTCACTCGCTCGGAGTCTATGGACATCACCAACGATCCCCGTTTCTTCACGGACAGCCTGGGCTATATTCAGTAGCAGTTGCTAGTGGCGCGTGTGATCTTAGAGAGACTTCCACGATGACACGAGTACCGGGCCAAGAAATTACACAGACACAGACGGCCATGCAGGAGAACGTCTTGACTGCGCGGCTCACAGCTTTTGCAAGTCTTGGTGTCGTCGCTGGCCTCATGGTGCAGAACTCGCTGGACCCTTCACAGCACAACTGTGCAGCCACTCCTTGATGCCTCTGCGAATTCGAAGGAGAGAGACGTGGATCACAGGGAAAGATTTCGTAGGAGAATGAAAAGAAAAAGCGGAGGAAGGGGGGGGAGGAGGAGCGTGAGCGTGCAGATGATGGGTTCGCAGCTGCCAAGGATCATCTCTTCGCGATGCAGAAGAGAATGAACCCCTTCAAAGGCGATGTCGTCGATCCTTGGCTTCTTGCAGCATCAGCACTCCCTGCTTCAGGGAGCTTCACACACAGGAAAAGAATTGGGCCTCGCAGTTGTGCTCGTATCCAGTTCTTGGTGTCTACTTGTACGTGCTTGCTGAGGATGGATCCTGTCAGCTTTGTGGATTCCTCTTGCTTGGCATCGTCCAATATCTCAATGTCATTGCCACATACGCACCGTGCTCAGAAGACTGGCTTGCCCATACATGCCTTAGGCCGAAAGTTGCCACTCTCAAGCAGCTGAGGTGGGTGTGGCGCAGCCTTATCACACAATTCGGCTTATGACTGCAGGCCCTGCAGGACTCGGGATATGTGGAAGACATCATCAAGACGTCGAGACCCCATACGAGGGACGTGCGACGACCCAAGCGCATGAGTAATTCGCGACATTGTTGCATCTAGTGGCGAGGATTCGAAGCCTCAGCTTGTGCCTTGACTCGATGCAAGGCTATTGTGAGCCTTTGCACTCATGTGTGCAGTCCGCGGCAAGTTAAGGCTATTATCTGAATCCAAACATTAGCACGTGGAGACACTTTGCGGTGTCCATGGCGTTGATATCCTTGCCCATTTTCTTGGCAAGCAGCGGGCTGCGAATCTCAGCTCCACCAAGCCTGAACATACAATCGTTACAAGGTGTGCAGCGCATGCAGCGGTGCAACGTCACGAGTAACTAGATAACCGAGGTATGATCGTGAAGTTCGATCGGGTTCCTCGGCTGCATTGCTCCAGTCTCGTGCTCTAGGGATACTAGCGAGATGGGGCATACAGCTTCGGAGCCACGATTGGACATGTAGTCAGGTGTCCCATGAGTTGTTCTGTCCGAACTTGTCCCGCTAAGCTCACAAGTATGCTGCTGGACTGGGCGTATTGCCCCTGTGTAAGGAAAACTACGACTTCCCGGATCCGACACGGAACTCCTCATCTACCTTTGATAAAGCTCTTGGTTGGGGCATGCACCTTTGAGGCAACAGTACCCCACATTACCCCACCCATTGCCTCGCTTGGGAAGACATGTCCGAAGGGGTCGTAGAGCTCCGGAGTCCTATTCTTTAAGCTCAGGTGTGTATACTTCTTGGTGATGGCCGCGACTGTACGTTGCGCAGCCAACATGATTCAGACAGGGCGAATTCGGTTTCTAGTTGCGACATGGTATTCTCCTGGGGGCCTGCCATGTGCAGTCTTTGTGCCTCTCAGTCTACGTCCATCGCTTGCACTTCAAAGTCTTCGATGAAAAGTATGAGCGCGTGAAGCCGAGCCTTTTTCAACACCGCGAGGCTGGGTTTGGGAAGCCCCGCTCATTCGGATGGTCATTGCTTGCCGTCGATTCACGTCGACCATGTCCTTGTAACCAGCAGCCGAACTTCAGACAAAGGCAGTCTTCGTTGGTCATCGGTTGGTCAAACAACCAAACACGAGGACAACGCTTCCCCAGCAAGCACACCGTGTAAACATCTGCATGACGTGGGCCCAGCCTTTCTCAGTAGAGCAACAACAACATGACAACTACCCAGCCTCACACCCTAGAGTAACTTGAGCAGATCACGCTGGTGAACAACGGGGCCGCTGCACGTAGATGCCAGAGCTGCGTCGTCCGAGAGCAACGGACATTGTCTGCAGCAGCCAACATGAGGCCCCAGCGGCATAAGGCCACCTCTGCAACTTTGGCAGGGTTTGTCGCCCGGTTCAAAATGCTCTTACGGCACTCGCAATGCGGGCTTTTCTAATTGTATCATTGTCATCGTCTCCGGTAGCCCCGTGGAGCATGGCAAGGAAGTCAGACGCCAGAAGGCCCGTATTCCTTCTTTTGGGATTAGGTTCTCAGATAAACGCCGCTTTACTTTGGGACCTACATGACCTACACAATATGGAGGAACCCGAGGTGTTCTTAAGCAAAATGGATATAGTGTCTTGAAGCTTGAAACCACGACAGCATACAGAGGAGAATCTGGCGCGGAGTAGGACAGCTTGCTTGTGAGCGATGGAAAAACATGAATCCGCGAGGAAATAGATCAACAAAACAGACAGGCTATGAAGATGTAGAGGTAAAGCAAGCAAAGCAAATTGAGGACCTCCTGCAAAACTATAGGTATTCTTAGCCAGCTTCTATTTTACATGGCTGGGAAATCACAAGCTTCCTGCACCATGCAGTTTGGTACTTTGCATGCCGCCGGACCTTGCAGGTCCTGGACGTGATGAGCTCCAGACCCTTGGCGGGATCAATGGTGGTATTCTGGTAGATTTTAGGCTTCGGGGCTTCGGGGTAAGAGTAGCAGTCTGACAGAGGGCCCCATGTAGTCCATGCTGAAGCTCAGCTCGTGACAGGCGTTTCAAAGCATTCGCCAGCCAAAACGTTTCTGTCTGCTTGGGGTTATTGCTTCGAGTGCCTACGAAGCTTTTCAGTCCTCTTGACAGTTCGATCGGCATCATTTGCGCAGGAATATTCGGCTCTGGCAGGACTGCGGGGGCATGAGCTGAACAGATTGTCTAAGACTTCTTTGCGTGGCCCCATTGTCTCGTTCGTTCCTGTGTGCATGTAATTACACGCATCAGCAACTTTGCAGGATTCGAAAGACGGGTGCTTGTGCCGAAATTTATGCAGACCTCTGGCATAGTTTCCGACACGAGCAATGCCTGATGGCAGGGTGTGCTAGATGCCATAGCTTGGCGGCAACTCATCGATCTGTCTTCGAGATCTGACACTTTTGAGAGCCCTTCTCAAATCGAGGTTAGCGGCGACGAGCGGAGAGATTGCAGCGCCTTCGTACCGTATGGAGCTTTTGTGTCACGGCTGCAAAGTCGGGCAAGGGGTTCTTTGCTGTCGTGCAGTCGCTTCCGGCCCAAGGTTGTTTTGGCAAGATGGTCCATGGTGGGCTCAACGCAGCCTCCCCACCCTGCATGACCAGAGCGCAGACAGCTACACCATGCCCCCCACTTCCACATCTACTAGCTTTAGATGTATGTAGCGTCGTGCAGCAGTCGGGTTGCCCTTCTGAAAGCTTTGCAAGAGCTGCAGCTGATCTCGTCATCTGGTCGCTAATTCGTCGAGAGCGTAGGCTCTTCACAGGCGGGTTGCGTGGGACTCGGGTTGTAAAGCTTGTATAGAATAGCTGAATAGCTGTCATATCATCGGACACTGGTTCAGTCCTTTGTCTTTCTTGCTGCTTGACATCATTACTGTTAGGAAGCACCTTGTACACATCGAGGCGCTCACGTATCACAAGTGTCACCGGAAAGCTATCTCAATGATGCGCCAGGGCCAAGGTTTGCCCTCTTTTCAGCATGTGCTCAGGCATCGCTGTATGTTAAAAGGTCCCCTGCGGTCTGAGTGGATGATAGTGGATGCTTCGACAGGATGCGGGGCTGTCTTGGTAAACTTTGACCTTCAGGTTCTTGCACGCAGCGGGTTGGACTCAGACAGGCGAGGCTTTCTGTTTGGACTTGCCTCGTGACAGCATGTGCCGTGCGAAAGGAGTGCTGAGTGGTGTAGCTTGCATGGGGGTGGTAGATGCGAAGGCAAGCTCATGCGGCAGGAATGACAGGAATACTCTAGATCACAGTGTCTGAAGGGCATGCCCACTGCAATCAATGAGCGACCCACAGTGAAACGCTTGGCAGGTTGGCGACGGACAGGTTTCGGCGCCGGAATATCAGTTGCATTCGAAGCATTTGCACGGCGCCCATATGTTGCGCATTCCAGAAACTGTTGAAGACGGTAGGCGTCCAAATTAGATGTCCCGTTCGACCCTTGTGCTCTGCAAGGAGGAATTGTAGCAAAGGCTTCCTGCATTTCCCGGGCTGGGAGGAGGCAGGGACATGGCGAGAAGTCACTGGAGCTGTCACGGGTCCCATGTGTGAGCAGGTCCCACGCCGCTTGTCACAGGAGACTGGGCCGATGCTTTGGCTGATTCCTGAGCGTAGCATCCTCTTGCTACTTCTCGTCGGCTTGCCCGCAGGGCCTGAGAGATTCATGATACGGCTGCCAGTGCCGATTGTAATGATTGGCGGTACCTAGAGCATTCGAATTTGCCCTGCGGAGTGAGTGACAAGAGCAACGAAGCTAAGGCTGATTGTGGCTGGAACTTTGACAGCCTTCTGCTGCTGTTTTGGCTGCTTCTTCAGGACTGCACTAGGGCAAGACTTGGCGGAAGCGCAGCTGATTTCATGTCGCCTCTGCCGGGACATGGGAAAAGCAGCTTTCCCGAGCCTTGAGAGGAAGTCTTCATTCTGCAAGGGGCCCAAGCTGCCTTGCATGTGGTATTGCTACTGCATCCATGTGATGTCTCAACGCCTGCCTCAGTAGGTGCCTGGAAAGTGCGACCGAGAAAGGCTTGCAACTCAGACAGACAGACACACAGCCGAACAGACAGACGAACAGACAGACAGACAGAGATCTCAGAGGCACAGACTGAATGCACAACCTGAACTACGGCAGATTTCTCGAGCATGTTTTGCTGGGGATGCTTCCGCGGCTCAGAAGACGTGCTCGGCCTGTGTTGTTGAGGCGGCTGTCCGTGAAGGGCCGCCTCCAGATACACACTGGCGATGTGCCGAGGGGCTGCAGCCTGAGGACGAAATGCTCGGGAGCGCTCGTGTGCTGCTGTGTTTCAGTACTGTTTCAGTGCTACTCCCACTAAGGGGCTTGTGGTGGAAGGGGGCGTCGAGCAACTCCTTGGAGGTGGAAGGGTCCGTGTCCAAGTGGCACGCAAAGCTCTGCCATGGCCACGCAAAGTGCCCCCCCCAAGTATGTCCAAGTATGTCCAAGTGCGATGAGGCTGTCAGATGATGAGCGCGCAAAGACACGGCACGGGCGGCCAGTGACCTCGGCTTGGGGGAAGCAGTCGCACGACGCAAATCCGCACACAACGTGCTGTGCCATCATACCGTACTGTAGCGCGTGCACGCACGTGTGGAGAAAAGTGAGTGTGTGTGTGTGTGTGAGTGTGTGTCGGACGTCGCCGAACACTTGATCAGGGCCTCGCCACCGCAGCTGTCACAGTATCGATGCCAGAACTATTTCTACACAACATTGCTCTGCAGATCGTTGCTCTCATCATGTTTTGTGTATGTTGGCGCGAAAAGCAAGATGAGGAGGAGGCGGAGCAGAGCCATGGGAATGAGAGCGCGCAGCAATCCCTTGGCAACATGTCGAATTTTCATGTCAGATTCACGTAAAAAACCATTCTTTCCCATCCTAGCTCCTCCTCCTCCTCCTCTCCTCCTACTCGTTGCTATCCGCGAGCATGTACAAGATTTGAGGCATCCATGAAGTCGTTAAGACAATATATGTCTGTGTGTGTGTGTGTGTGTGTGTGTGTGTGTGTGTGTGTGTGTGTGTGTCTGTGTGTGTGTCTCATACGTACACAGAAGAATGCGAAATTGTGAACAGATATGCATGCATACGATGCCAGCCAACCCAAGATTCGGCCCGGCCAGGCTTGATCTAGGAAGCCACCCTCAAGAGTAGCCTTGATCCTCAGAAGTAGGGTTTGATCCGCAAGCTGAGGCCGATACCCGAGACTCAGCAAGCCTGCGGCGCAGAGAGCGCGGGACTTGAGACATGGGGACGATGCGTTCGGGATTTTGTTTGTACAACTTCCGGAGCAAAAGCTTAGGTCGCCCTGCGACGAGCCCTGGGCACACGAGGCGAGGTGCTGATTTGGGGTACATAGATAGGCGTCATGAAGTCGTACGAGCTCTTAAGCACTGCAGTGCCCCTTAAGCAACCTGAAGTCTGGAAGGATGTTTCAGGCTTTCTTTCAGGGCTGCGGCTGGGATGCATCGGAAGGACTCGTGCGGGCTCTGCTCCTCCTTTCCGAGATGCCGAGGACTGGAGAACTTTTGGGACATGTCCAATGGCCGAGAGCCAATTGCAAGCTTGCAGGTTGAAGCCCTTATGCCGACGGCAAGAAGCAAGTGCACACAACTCCTAGATGTCTCTCTTTCGCCGAAACTGGCGATCAACACCAAGCCACTGTAAGAGCCCCGACGCATCATGGCAGTTGAAGCTTTGGGAGCACGAGATACTTTGAGGAGACTCGTATTGCTGGTCCTTTTTTCGGGTAGAGCTGTGTAAAGGATTCGTGTAAGTACTGAAATTCTGAAAGCAAAACTCCTAAATCTAGCAGTCCGAGTTGGCATCTGCTCTCCGGTACCCTGTAGAAGAAAACAGCTTTGAGGTGGCAAACACAAAGAAGAGACATGTCCTCAACTTGGCTTGAAAAAACCCGACGTCGAAGTGCACACCACCACTAGAGGGGAAGCTTTCTGAATCTTGAAGATCAGGATCAGGGGCGGCCCTCAACAGCGCCGGCCTCCCCTGGGTCTCAGGACCACGCCTTCAGCAGGCACAGGGGAAACCAGGAGAAGATCCGTATTTCTGTCCTATCTTGCCAATGGGGCATTTTTGCCAGTCTCCTCTGCCTTTTTGCCAGGCGTCAAGCCTGGGATGCCCGGCGCGCGCGGCATGTGCATGACGTGGCCGGATTTCGACTGTGCACAGCAGCGTGCCGTGGTGCCGCTGCTGCCAGGTTCGCTGCCCGAGATGCGCAGAGAGATGCTCCGGCCACAGGGCAGCGGCTCATGCCTGCTGCACTTTTCATGGGCTTTAGCATCGACAGTGAGATAAGACTGCCACAGATATCCGCGTGATTCGAAGAGCAGAGATAAGAAAACATGTGCCGAAAAAGTGTTGCTCTCCCCTTCTTTGGCTTTGAAGCTTCGCCGCGTAGTAGCTTGGAGGGCAGCCATCCTGCCCTAGGCCTGCTCCAGAACAGTCACACTGTCACGCCAGGCTTCTGAAAGAGATGCTTGAGTCTTGAGAGCTTGCCCATGCTTGAATCGAAGGGTTCTCGTTTAAAGTCCACCCCCTCAACCACTCCACCACCATCTCTCCCTGGGTGCAGTTGGTATTGCAACCGGGGGCGAAAATCATCAAAAGAAATGGGGGTCAGTGGGGGCTTCCCCTGGAATGATCGAAAAGGTAGCATACCTCGTCGGAGGTCATAGCTTGCACTGGATCTTTAGAAAGGGAAAAGTAGTTCTGCTGCTTGCCAAGCGGAGGCAGCATGCGCCTGCGCCATCCGAGCAGTGTAGCTCATGTGAGACTCCTCGTCAGAGCTCCATGGAAGAGATATATCGTACCTAGGCATACCTTGGCTTCAGTGCTGATCTTTGACTTCGAGTCATGCTATGTTTATGTTGTCGACGTATGTACCATTGCAAGATATTGCAAGTCTGCATCCAAGGTGGCGGCTGTCTTCGTGGCATATTATGCCTGCTCACTAAAGTTGTGGCAGGACACAGTGGCTAGCCAGCAGAGCAACGTGCAGCAACTAGATCGCGGTGCGAATGTGCTGTTCCCTTTGGATTGTGTTACATACCGAAAGCCTTTCAATACATTTCGTGATTTCGCTTTCTGAGTACCGTCGTTAACAGCTTACAGAGTTTTGCCGCTGACGACATCACCTCGCTTTCTACGTCCTCCTCCATGCGTTGCAGGCTCATACAGCCAGTCAGCAGAGGTTCATGCACACTTGTAGCATGCATGCACGAACAGCATGGTTCGAAGGATGCGATGCCCTACTTACCGCTCTGAACGGAATCACAGTAGCAGTAAACGTGCGCGCTCGCATTTGCGCGTGGGAATCAGTACCAGAATGTCGTGTAGAGAGGGCCGAAGGTGCCGGCGAACCTCCCGTCCTTTCGTGGCAACACTGGGTTGACATCTTGAAACGACGCTGAAGCGAACCCGCCCATATCCGCCCCCGTTCCAAGCTCTAGCTTGATTGTCCTGATCCGAAACGTCGCGAAGCCCTGAAACAACTCTCGATTACTACGACGGAGGGTTTAGGGATATTCAGGGCACCTAGACCATAAAATGCCAAGCAACCCAACACATGAGATTTCGGTACAGAAAATTGAAAACCTCCAAAATGGACGAAAAGGGAAGTGGGGTGGGGGTTATCTGAGGGTTTTGGAAGCAGCCGACCACTGCCGGATGCTTCGCACACAGATACTTGAATCCCGTGCTAAAAACGTGCGGAGCTTCGATGAGGTTGGCCAGCCGTACCAATGGGCCTTGGAAGAACAGAAGAGGCTCATCAAAGAGAAGGCTGAAGCTGCCAAGGCCTTCTGCAATTGCGTCCACCGGAGATGTCTCATGTCGCAATTCGTCAACTTGAGCCCTAGCAGACTTTAGCATGTCTTGCGGCCTGCAGGAGAAGGGCGTCTCCTTCACAAGTGGACAACAAGATCAGAAGGACAAACTCTGCATTTAGCCGGCCTCACTTTGAGCTTCACTTGAAAGCGATGTCAGGAGACCGAGCTCGGAATTGATGAGGAGTTGCATGGAGTTGCTGCATGGAGTAGCTTGGGGGCCTGAGCAGGGAGTATGCCCTATACAGCCTTCAGACGTGGCCCTCGAAGGAGTCCCTGCCCTCTCAGATGATGCCGGGTGCTTTTGCGTGCGTCTTCATTTTCCTGATGCTTGGCAGCGAGTTAGTGCAAGTTACTGGTGGCGTGCAGCAGACGCTTTAGACGCCGATGCTTAATCCACAATGCTAGTGCGCCGACGGAGAAAGAGGCCTGCGGCAGTTGTTGGTGCAGTTTTTTTGTTGGGCAAAGTAACGTAGGCAGACAAGAAGCAGCCGCTGCATCCGCACATGCTTGGGCAACATGTGTTGCGTGAGTTCATGTCATGTGATTGCACTCCCAGGAACATAGTGGCAACTCGGCCACCTTATGCAGAAATCAGCTTTGTTAGCAGTCTGCGCAGCTGCATGTTGGGGTATCGGCATCTTTCGGAGCTCTGTTGTGCAAGCTTGCTCCTTGCATCACCTGCTGCACAATCCATTGTTTTTCGGACCAGTGGAAGGTGCATGTGCTGTTCCACCTGATGTGCGTTTGGTCCATCTCCTTCCGAGCACTGGTTCTCTTTCAGCCATCCAGACGAGTTCAGCATGGCAGCGGCTCATCTTGACTGTGCTCCCACGTGGTTCCTAAGCCCTAAGCCCCTACCCCAAACTCGTGCTGCAATCGCTTGAAGATTCAGTCGCTCCCCAACAGCCTTGCACATGGAGTTCTGCAATGTCCGGTGAAAAAACCAACGAACGCGAAACCCTGAACTTTGTTCAACCGGCTCATCTTCCAATGAAAAGCCTAAAGTTTTGGAGTAGAGCAGTGCCTCGGAGCCAGAGGTTTTGTGCGCGTGACGCCTCACGCCAACAAGGGCAAGCCGGACATCTGTGAAGTCCATGAGTCAGAGGCTGGAAGGGAAGAAGTTGGAGTTCCAGCCAGAAGGCTTCGTAGCTGAGATCCTCACAGACGCTCATGAGTTGCGAGACGGCGGGACACTCCTCACAGGTCACGCTGAATTGCCACTTCAAGTTTCAGCATCCTGGCCGATAAAGATCAGGATGCCTGGACTTTTAGCGCGCTTCTTTTTGCTGAGCGGCTCGTAGCGGCTTGTTGCGAGATGGCTTAGGCGTAAGAGCTCTACGGAGAAAAGCAAGCAAAAAAGCCCCCCCCCCCCCCCCCGAGAGGTACCAGAACTTTGAGTTCGTCGAGGCTGGAACTGAAGACCCAGATCTCCTGGGCGCAGCTTGGATTTCCAGAATTTTTGGAGAGAAGCAGGCGATGTGGAGAAGCAGACCGCAGACCTGACATGACATCTCATGTGACCCCTCGCCCGACTCTCATCCTCCCTAGCAATGTAATTTGTAGGCCTGCTTGCGCTGCGAGAGCCCACATTGAGCTTTGTGCTGCGCTCACCTGTGTTTGAGCTCTGCAAGGACGTAGATCTGCCAGGTGGCTTATCTGCACGCAAGCCGGCCCGACTGCTTCACGGGTCACGAGCGGTGAAGTGAGCCATCGAGCTTGCTGCGCAGAAAGTCCCAGGTGTACGATTGATTCAATGTCCAACAAACCTACCTTGGAGCACATATCGGGACTGCAAAGGACAAGCGGACACGCATTCGCTTTTGCTTTTCAGCTGTGGGCCGCACATGTTTCGAAGGACTCGAGTCGTCGAGCAAGGTGGAGCTGGCCAAGGATAGATCTTGTTGAGCAAGCCGTGTCGAGATGAAGCCTATATCTACTAAGTCTACTATCCCCGGTGTTGCTTCTGCATGGGCGCTTCTTGATAAGGACAAGTATGGGACCAATGTGTTCGACCTGCCCAAGCCGACTTTCATGCAGTGACCAGGCTTGGAGGCAGCCGTTGAAAAGTTGAAGGTGTTGGGGTCTTTCCGCACTACGCAGCTGGTCTGTTAATGAACTTGTGCCCGCTGGAAGCGAACCTTGAGTGTCGTTGATGCTGAGGCTTTTTCAGAAGCAGCTGATATCACCACTCGTGATTTTCCAGCTCTTCTCAGCGGCCCTTTGGGTTATGGATACCATGTGGTGTCTTGGCTTCAGAGCTGCGCACATCCAGACATGTTTCACTTGAGTGGGACTGCCAAAGTACGATGCTCAGGAAATACACCTGCTTCACCTTGGGGAGCATCCTCATGTTTGAAGCCTCCACTGTTTTCCAGCGCTTGAAGTCCATGGCAACCCTTCGCGGGATGAGCACAAAGAGCCTCTTGTCTTCATTGTGATATGTACGCGTGGCCACCCATCGCAACCTTCTCTTGTTGTAGAAGAGTTCCCAAGGTCCTGCTTTCTGCAGCCTATAGCAGCAAATGGTTTGACGGGCTACCCTCAGTGTCCCGTAGCCACCATCAACGCAATCCCTATTTTCTGCTGATGCCTCATGTTTGGTGACATGGTGGTGGTCTAAAAATCAGTTGGTGATGCATAGGCAAGTAAGTGTAATTCTATTCTTGCTCTGCTATTGGCCGTCTTCCCCTCCTTAAAGTTCATCGGCCCGTCGCCCAGGCTTCAATGCCTCTTCCTCAGTGTGCGCCAAGCGAAGGTGATGCTTCTGCTGAGTACGCCCAAGCGCGTTCTACTGTGATTGCAGTGCCACACATCATAATATGATTACAGATCTCCATAACCATACAACAGTATTATGTATACGAGTATCGAGATAAGCTGCCAAGGTCTTCGTTTTCCGCTGTGGGAAGTGGGAGGACCGGCCCATAGAGGATCTCCTGCCGGGCGACCTGATCTCCTTGCACACCAAGCCACCCGGCTGCTTTTTTTGACACGTGGTACGACCATGCATCTGCTTAAACGTGGTAAGAACGCAGCGCCGAAAATTCTAGCATGGGCAAAAAAAAAATATATATATATATATATCTATCTATCTATATATATATATAGGAAACATACGTGCTAATGGGTTTTTCGGTATTTCGCCAGTATTCAAACAATGAAGGATAGTTTCTGGGACACTTCCATTTGTCGGTAGGTGTGGTCTGGGAAGCGGAGACGACTAGAAAATCCTATCAAGCCACTTGCACCAGCTTTGTAAGAGTTTGCCCAAGAACTGTAGCTCGCACGGGCTTGTCCTAAAGTCACTGGGCTCATGTACATTGCTCGTTTTCCCCACCCTAGGTGTGGGGCTGTTAGATTTGAAACTAAACTCTTCTCCTCGCCCGGTCTACTCTGCCCACCACCCGCATCCCACCCCCAGAATATCCCCAGAGAATGTCTGGAGTCCCCAAGCTCTGGGTGTCCCAGCCCCAGAGCATCCCCTCAACATTCCTAGAAGAAAAAAGACCCTGGAGTGCGCTGCCCCAAGAGTATCCCCAGAAAACCCCTGGAGTGCCCACATCCAGAGCCAGCAAATTCCTTGCCTGCAGAAATGGAGATGTTCGAAGTAGAAGAATGTACAATGCAAGGGACACATCGGGTGCCAGGAGAATCTTAGAATGTCTCTTGTATACTACCCTGGGGATCAGGTGCCCGCAGAATGTTAGAAGGCGCCGGAAAAAGAGACTATGTGGTTTGACAGGTTTTGGGAGGATTGTAGACCGGCATGTAGACTGGCACTAAACATGATGCTTGGCCACAGTGTCTGGTATTGCGGGTTCTTGTAAGGTTTGCAGAAGCGAGCGAACGAATGATGATACTTAATACTTAGCTACGCTATTTTGGGTTGTAGGTCTTCTGCGGTAGTATTTGCTTGGAGGAAGGTTGCATTGCAGACTGTTAAAGGTAACTCATGTCGCGCCCGAAAACCCAAAACGGTGGATAACTGAGGGGGTAGCTTCAGGAGTCCTGGGTTTAAAAGGGCGGTGGCTAACCAA
This sequence comes from Symbiodinium natans, assembly GCA_905221605.1. Taxonomy (NCBI): domain Eukaryota; class Dinophyceae; order Suessiales; family Symbiodiniaceae; genus Symbiodinium; species Symbiodinium natans. The sequence goes on from CAJNDS010002258.1 coordinate 318,165, forward strand.
AGTAAAACGATGTGTGTGTTTATATATATATATATATATATATATTATAGTTTTATGTAATTATATGTATCTGTATCTGTATCTGTATCTGTGTATATATATATATACATATGTATGCATCTTAGTATGGTGTCGCAGGGATGAGTTTCGAGCCGCTGAGGGACCGGGAAGAGAAGAAGGAAGCCGGTGCTGAGAAGAACGAGAAGAAGGACTCCCGGGTGACGGGTCGGGGGGCCTTTGTAGGTCCCCCGAAGCGACTCGGGGCCTTTGCGTGTCCCTCTTGTGGCTTCTGCGTTATTTGGGGGCTTACTGGCACCTGAAAATAGTGAATCATGCATATTCATCATTAAGCATTCGTGATTGATCATGAATTACTACTCAGTAGTCATGAATCATTGGCGCTATTCTTTTTGCAGTGGTGCTTGCAGTGCTACAGTCAGGGACTGATGCCGTGCAGAGGAGACCTTGGTACCCTGCGATTGCCTGATTGTCAGCGGCAGCGCAATTGTCAACGAAGCCACGCTCACAGGCTCAGCTGAGTCAATGCTGGGTTCGCTGGTGTAGCATTGCCAGCATTGCTGACGAAATCTGACGACCTCCTTGCTTCAGGCGAATCTGTGCCACAGATGAAAGACGCAATGGGCGCGGGCACAGATTCCAACTTGGTCGTGGATTGCTTCGGAAAGCACAGGCCGGGTGGGGGGGGGGGCAGCTACTTGCAGAATGTTGCATCGCGCGTAAAGATTTCATTGCGGTTGCAAGCCGTGTTCCCATGATTCCGAGGATACATGCGCTGTTTAGCGGAACAGCTCTCATCCAGACCACTGCTCCCGAAAGAAGCAAGAAGAAGTCAGATGGGGACATGAAGGACGCAAGCAGCCCACCGGATGACGGCATCGTATGCTTCGTCCTCCGAACTGGCTTCAACTCCTCCCAGGGCGAGTTGATGCGCATGATCGAGTTCTCAACTGAAAATGTCAGCGCTGACACAGTAGAGACCGCGCTGCAGCTCATGTTCCTTCTAGTTTTTGCCTTGGCTGCGGCCGGCTACGTCATGAACGCAGCGCTCAAGGACCCCACGCGACCGACATACAAGACCCTGATCCGGTGTACGCAGATCATCACGTCAGTCGTGCCACCTTCGCTTCCCATGCAGATGGCCTTCGCTGTAAACACAGCCCTGATGAGCCTGCTGAAAGCTGGAATTTACTGCACTGAACCCTTCCGGGTGCCCTTTGCTGGACGAGTCTCCCACTGCTTCTTTGACAAGAGACTCGGTCTGTCCTGGTGCAATTAGCTTACGGCTAGCGAGCAGCGGCTAGAGCGACACTGGGGGGCCAGCGGCGTAGGTGTTTCTGGCTGGGAAGCCGGTTCCTGTTCCCTTGTGCTTGTCTCATCTGTTCCTCTGTGTCAAGGACTGGCACTCTCACCTCGGATCAGATGGTGGCTGTAGGGATGGTTAGCGCTGGCGCTTCGAAAGAGCCCGTGCCAAAGGCCACGGCCGTTAGTGAGGCGTCTACGATGGCTTGTGTCATCCTGGCCGGTTGCCACTCCCTGTCCCTTAGCGCATAAGACTGTGTTGCGGACAGCTTGCCGTGCTCCTTTCTACAAAGAAGCCATTGCTAAGAATCGAAGCTTTTGGGATTCCGGACCTCTTCTGGCCATAAAGGGCTTTTTCGGAATTCGGGCTACATGGCAGGCTACGGATTCTTGTGCTTGCTGCTGCATTCGCTGACTTAGGATAGAGGTGGACAACAAGCTGTTGGGTGATCCCATCGAGGTAGCTGCATTGAGAGGCATTGGTTGGAGCTATCAACCAAGCAACAGCACGGCCTCGCCATCCAATTGGAGAGCCAAAGAGATCACCATTGCGCGACAAAAGGAGTTTATGGGAAGCCTGAAAGATGAGATAGAGTCAGACAAGAAGGAGAAGGAAGAGATCACGAAGAAGATAGCTGAGCTGGAGAAGAGCCTTGCCTTCAGCAAGCACTTTGGGCACTTCACTTCTGTGTTCTACAGGGGACTCTGCTGAATGCTCATGACTCGTAACTGCAGTCTTGTCATCAGGGAGTCGGACAGCTAAGGACCCTCAAGCAGGACAGACTAGAAGCAAGCAAGCTGTCCGTAGCGATCAAGCACCGCTTCCACTTCTCGTCCGATCTGCAAAGGATGAGCACGATTTGCAAAGTCACGTCGTCCGATGGGAAATGCCAGAATGGGATGTACAGCTTGGTCAAAGGCTCCCCCGAAGCCATCGGCGAACTATTGGTGGAGAAGCCAGGCTGGTACGAAGCGGCCTACAAGCGCATGGCTGAGCAAGGTCAGCGGGTACTAGCTTTGGCATACACACGCCTGACGGGTGATGCCTCAGATGCGGCCAATCGGCCGCGTTCCGAGATCGAGCGCCAGCTAACTTTCGGAGGTTTCATCGCTTTCAAGTGTGAGACGCGAAAGGACTCGATGCTGGTCGTCCGATCCCTGCAGGACTCAAGCCATGCCTGCGTCATGCTAACAGGTGATGCGCCGTTGACGGCCCTGAGTGTCGCCGTTGAAGTAGGCATCGCTCAGCATTCGCCTGAGAAGGCGTTAGTCTTAGCAGAAAAAGAGGACGGTGATCTAGAGTGGCGTCCGGCCATCACTTCAAATGGCAGCACAGCCGAGCCCGTGCCCTTCGATGCCACTGGCGTCACGGCACTCAGCCAGGCACGTGATTTGATAATCACGGGCGCCCCGCTGGAAAAAGCATGGCAAGGCTTTGGTGAAAAGTTCCAGTCACAGCTGAGCTCTGTGGGGATTTTCGCCCGAATGTCGCCCTTCCAAAAGGAGCAGGTCATCCAAGCTGTACGAAAGAGCGAGAAGAGCTTCTCCTTCATGTGTGGTGATGGTGGGAATGACGTGGGTGCCCTGAAGGAGGCCGACGTCGGTCTCGCTCTGCTGAGCGGTTTTGGCAATGCCAACGTTGATGCGTCGAAGTCGGACAACGATGACAAGCCCCAGGAGGGCAAGGCGGAAGACCAGCTCGAAGCCATCCGGCGGGAGAACACCGCAAAAGCCCAGGAGATCATGCAGAAGTCCAAGGTGGAGCTTGAGCGGAAGAAGAAGGACTTAGTTGGCAAGCAGCAGGAGTGGATTCAAGAGGAGCTCGAAAGGCGACGGCAGGCCGGCGAAGACGTAGGGGTCATGGCCCAGTTCGCAGCCATGAAGACCGTCATGGGCCGCCTTCAGAGCGAGATGAAGAAGGAGCAGGAGCTGCAGCAGAAGAAGCACGGCAACGCCTTTGCAGCCGGTGCAGCCAAGTGGGCCGAGGGCCTTGATTCCATGGAGGACACCCCCATGGTGCAGCTGGGTGATGCCTCGACCGCGGCGCCTTTCACCTCGAGGACGCCCTCCATATCCTCCGTGGTGGACATTATCCGCCAGGGTCGCTGCACGTTACTGTCTGCAGTGCAGCAGATGCAGATCATGATGCTGGAATCCATGATTGCAGCGTACACGATGTCAACAATGTCTGTGGACGGCACCCGCCCGTCTGAGCCGCAGATGATGGCGAGTGGAACCATGATTGGCGTCGCTTCGCTCGCCTTTTCCTTCGCAAAGCCCGTCGACCGCATGCACCGAGTTCGGCCCCTGTCCTCTGTGTTCCATCCTGCAAATCTCCTCAGCAACTTGGCATACAGTGACAAAATTTAAGTTTTTGTGGGAAAAAGCCAGGGGGACAGCCGTTGCAGCAGGCATGATGGGCCAGCTGTTGATTCACCTCTTCTGCATGGTCTACATCGCCAACTTGGCGAAAGAGATCATGGGCGAAGAGGGTGTCAGGGAGGTCATCGAGTTCGAGAAGGAACTGCTTTTCTCAGATCCAGCCCTGAGAAAGCCGGAAAGCTAACCTGAGCTGCCCGTCTCCCTTCTGCACTGTCTCGGTTTTGCTCTTCATGGCTGACCCTAGCCGACTCTACATGACAACATGTGCTTCGTCAGCAGGAGCGTGACAAGCGCATCGCAGCCCTCACTGAGGCCCGGGCTGTTAGAGTCCCTCTGCACATACTATCACATACTCAGAAGCACCATTCTTGTTTCGTAGCCGGGAGGGCAGCTGAGAGACGGATCGTTGCATAGCCAGTTTGGCCCCCATGAAGGAGGAAATGTCAGAGTGGAATTGGTTCAGCTCTGTCCCCTTCAAGCCGCTTGGACTTGTTCAGTCGGCCTGAGGCTTTGTAAGCATCTGTAAGCGGAGGAAGCAGCAACTGGATGCTCGTTCCCCAAGCCCAATCTGGCAAACCTGGCCAAGGAATAACCTGCTGAACACCTGCTGCTGGTTGGTTGAGACTGCCCAGCAGGCCCGGGGCAGTCAGCATCCGGCTTTTACTCAACCTCTGGAGATTTCGGGAGGTGTCTGTCATCTTTGTGAACTACAAAGGCCCGGTGCGGCATGCAAGCTTCTCAAGACGCCAACATGTGCTCTCTGGAGGCAGACCGTGGATGAAGGGGCTGCTGGAGAACCAGCCGCGGCAAGACTGCATAGACCTGCATAGCGGATCTTGTGGAAGGGCAACGCAAATGTCAGCAAATGTCAGCATTCCTGGGTACACAATCCCATGCAGGGGCGCCACACGATTTTTTTTGACAAGAGCAGTGGCAGAATGTAGCGGGGGCGTGAAGGCGCCTCCCAGCAGCTGGTTGTACCCCGTGGGTGAGGGTGGTTGGTATCTCCCTTCATGGCTTCCTTTCTAGCAGAGCGTCGGGAGTGCCCTCAGAAGAAGCCCGCAGAGAGTCAGCGGGCGCAGGGTGCGCGCCCGCCGTCACACGCTGTCGAGCGGGACAATCCTGCCCGATCGGTGCAAATTCACAAGAACGGCCGTGCATTGCATCACTGTGGTTGGGAGCGTAGTGGTGCGGTGTTGTTATGTTACTTCCCACTTTTAAAATCCACGTTCCAAACATTGTGTTGGAGTTCTGCCAGAGACTTGTCAGTGTGCGTACGAGCCAGCCACAGATTCTGAGGTTGTTCTTGTCGCTGTTCTCGTGTATTGGCATGGTCCTGCTCTTATCAGGGAGGTGCTCGAGCGCGAGATTTGCCAAGCCCAACAGATTGCAAGCGTGCATGCAGAGACGTGCACACGCGTACATGTGTTGCCGCGGACCGCAGGGTACTGTATACGCTAGTGTGCAAGGTCGCCGTGTGCGCCTGGGGGATTTTGCCCTGGCTCAACGACCTCTTGAACCTCGAAGTAGTTCCTGAAGAACTGCGGATGAAGGCGGGTCAGCCACAGGGTCCCCTTCAGCATCCATCAGGCAAATTATTGTGCACCTCCTCGTAAGGTCATCTACTGCCTGTTGCTGTCGCTAGTGGGCACATTCGTGTGGGATCGCCTGATGGCCTCGAACCAAGTTCTCAGCCGAACGGACGCATGCAAAAGGGAAGGCATAGCCAGTGCAGATCAACAGAGAAGAACCAATTGCGGCAGCACCCGGTTCGTGCGGAAATCTGCCCAGTCAAGCGAGGGTCGAGTGGGGTGCCCCGGCACTTCCATGCACTTGGAGGCCCAGAAATCTCCTAAAGGGGGTGCAGAGGCGCACACTGAAGTGTCACAGCCCAAGGCAGCCCTAGATCTCCAGAGATCCCCGCACATTGCGCTGACGTCCCATCACGAGCATCCGAGACGCAGCCTGAACGCTGCACCCTTCAAACTCCTTAAACCCAGAACCCTTCTGCCCATAGCGATAAGCGATTGCGGCGGCAGCGCGACCTGGGCCAAGCGAGGTTGAGCAAAGCCATGCGAGGCTTAGTGAGGTTCAGGGAGGTCAAGCGGCCAGGCCCCGAACGCCGAAATTCTGTGGGGCCGCATGAGAGTGCCGAGCATCGATCATGTGCCGAGAGACCCCCGATCGCTTAAAATCGCTTAAACCCTAAGCCATCGGATCTGTAGGGAAGTCTTGTCAAGTGGTTGCCGCTGCTCGCGTAGAATAATCGACATTGTCCGTGTGCCTGTTGGAGGCTTCCTACAATACACCGTGCACTGTCAATGTTTGCCAGCCGAGAATTGCTTTGCAAACTCGCTTCGATTGTCACAGGGGGCTCAAGCCGAAGCCCATTGTAGCCCCCTCCCCCCCTAGCTGATGCGACGGGCTTCAGCAACGCCATGATAAAGCCAGATGATGTGCCACCGCAGCTGCAGACGCAGGCCTCCTTTGCGCTTGGACTGGACCTCGCACTGGACAACCCGGAGCTCAATCCGAGCTTGAGCAGAATAGAATCCGAGGGCCCAAGTGGTATACAGGGCAGCATCTCACAGGCGGCGAGTTACCCAAAGGAATGGTCCTGGCGCCGAGTGTTCATAGCCACCTTGTTGACTAGCATGTATTTCGACATGGTGATCGGGATCTTGGTGATGGTCAACATTGGCCTTATCGTGCACCAAACGAACCAATCAGGCTTGGGCATGCCATCTGATTCCTCGATCGATTTGGCCAATGTTGTGTTTCTGATCCTCTACACGGTGGAAGCCTTGCTTCGGCTCTATGCATTCCGGTGTGATTTTTTCCGGTCCTACTGGAACTTGCTGGACGCCTTCATCCTGGCTTCCGACTGGAGCCTGCAGATCATCAATTGGACAGTGACTGGAGATGCCATTCCCGACTCGGATTTCTTCAAGGCCTTACGAGTCATTCGGGCGCTTCGAGTTTTGCGAAGTATCCGCACCCTTCACCTGTTTCGCGAGCTCTACATCATGCTCTATGGCTTCCTAAATGCCTTGAAGGCCATTGGCTGGGCCGCGGTACTGCTGTTTCTTGGAGAACGCAGGAAGTTGGAGCACTGGTGTTGGGACGCCGTTTTTGTGCAAACTGAGTCTACAAGTTTAATTCGAAACTTCAGAGTTTAGCAAGTTTAGTAACCTACTTCCTCGGACCCTGCAATTCAGGCTCGTTATGCTGCTCATATTGGGTATCGTGGCGGTTGAGATGGTGCATCCTTTGGCCCAGGCGCTGCACAAGGAAGGGGTCTACGGAGACTGTGAGCGGTGCCCTCGCGCGTTCGAAACTGTCTGGATGTCAGCCCTTACGTTCTGGCAGCAGATTGTTGCTGGGGATTCGTGGGGAAGGGTAACTATTCCAATCATGGAGCGGTACCCACTAACGACCCCCTACTTCGCCATGGTCTTCATAACAATTGACTTGGGCCTTCTCAACCTGTTTCTTGGAGAACGCTGGGAGTTTGAGCACTGATGTTGGGACGCCGTTTTTGTGCAAACTGAGTCTACGAGTTTAAGAACTTCAGAGTTAGCAAGTTTTTAAACTTACTTCCTTTGAAATTCCGGGCGCTGCAAGGATCTTGTCCGTCATCGTTGATAAAGCCCATCAAGCTCAGCAGGAAGACATCAAGTTCCAGCTCACGCAGCGGCAGGCAGCCTTCGAGATGGCGAAGCGGAGTCTTCTGCATTTGTGCCAGCTCTTGGATGACGACAACAGCGGGTCCTTGTCTTTCGAGGAGCTGCTGGAGGGCTACGACAAGTTGCCTGAGTTCCAGGAGCAGATGCGTCTGATGGATGTGGAGAGAGAGGACATGCAGTCTCTATTCCGGGTCCTGGATGAGGATGGTTCTGGTGATATTCAATATGAAGAGTTTGTTGAGCAGGTGGTGAAGATGAGATCACAGGACACTACTCTAAGCCTGCTCTTCCTTCGCAGCCAGATGAAGGACATGAAGCACTATGTGCAATCACTGGATGAAAAGATTGACAAGGTTCGACATGACATCAGAAAGTCCACGATGGGAGGGTCAATGAAGATTACGGACAGCCAGTCCAGCGCCGTTTCGTCATATTCGAGATCTGTGGCCACGCAAACCGACGGTGAGCCGGACCGGCCGGACCTGAGCCTGACCCCTGGCAAACCGCTTGAGGCAGCTGGTCACCCAGCTGGTCTCCCTTTCTCGGGAGATACTGCTGCCCTGCAAGCGCACATCAGGAGTTTGCGGGAGACAGCATTGTACCTGGAGCGTGTGGCTCAAGGGCAGAATGGGCACCTTGAGACTTTCGTTCCCGATGCTCCGCGGCCAATGGCGCGCGGCCCACCACAGAACACGGATGGCAGCCAGCCGTTTTCTCTGGCAGAACGCTGCTGTTCACCTCCTCCACGGCAGAGACCTGAAAGATTTGTCGAACCGAAGCCAAAGCACAGCAGGGTGTGAAATTCACATGCTCTCTCTGTGCCCGTAGCTCTCCATGCCTGTAGCAAGGCTCAGAGAGGCCGCGCAGAATAGGATTGGTTTCCCAGTCCAAAGTAGCTAAAATGGCGGGCTCCATTCTCCATGTGGCCATGCACGGAGTGCACCGGCCAATGCACGGAAGTCAGTCGGGGGGCAGATTTGCGCATTTCTGGAGCTTCAGGCGTCGACCCCAATGCCCCGTAGTAACTACAGTGTAGCTTCCCTGTGGATGGACATCAGCCTGCTTGAATGTACGGGTGCTCCTCCGTTGGCTTTGAAACAGGAGAGCCCAACCTGTGTGAAGCTAGTAGTCTCGTGCCCTATACCCTAGTTCTCAAGATCCTGGCGCGCTTGCTATATCGGTATGTCGCTATATGTCGCTTTTGGGATAGAAATAAGTCAGTAGTGTTTGTCCTGGGCCGCACACAGTGTGAGGCGCATTAGATGTCATTCCCTACCCTGCCACGTGGCACGGGCGGGCTTAGAATCAGCAAATGACCTTGCATAGGCGCCCACAAGGTTCCCACATGATCTGGCACAGAAGGTGTTGGCTACAGAGGTTCCATCCCGGGCGGAAGGAAGAGTCGGCATGCTACATTCTTCAAACACCGGTGGGATGGAGCACGGTGGGTCCTTGGTGCCAATTGCACAACTTCTAAATTCCCCCACTAAAGTGGACCACCCGAGTACCGATCTCGAAGACGAGGGCCTCCCCCCAAGCCGGCTGCGCCTGAGGAAGAGGGTTTAATGATTGAAGGGCTCTTCTTGAAGTTTTAGGGGTTCTGAAGTCTGAAAAGCAAGTAGGTTCAGGCAAGGCCCTGAGGTGGCTCACGGAATTCGCTGCCAAGAAAGCGGGGGTGACGAGCAACATCTAGCAACACACCACATGCGCTGACGCAAAGGATGAAGTCACCTCTCCGCACTTTTCGGCGCCCTGAAGGGGCTCCATGAGTCGCTCATAAACGTTGCAATCTGCGTGCTGAGACCAAAGAGTGTGTGGGCAGTGCACACGTTGCGGAGTCCTTGTATGCTGGGCTGTTGGGCTGTTTTTCTGGGCTGCTGTTAGGCTGCTTTTGTCTGTCCGCCCTTTGACCTAACCAGTTTTGGCTCCTTCTCAGGTCGCCATCTTTGCGCCTCACATCATGGCGGCCCAGCTGGAAGAAGCAAAGGTGCCCCGCCAGCTTGTCGACCCACCCAAGAAGCGTTTGAAGAACCCAATGTTGCCGTGGACTTTGGAGAAACATCGAAGCTGCAGGCAACCACTTGGAGGGATTTTATCCCACTCTTTCAGACGGCTCAGCGCTCAGTGGCGCTGAGCTGCCACCGCGATGTCTTAGTGCACTTGTGGGCCCTTCTGTCTCTCTCTCTCTCTTGCTTGCTGTGTATGCGTGTGATTGGAGCCATGCCCTTCTAAGGTGGGGTACATTGGCGGTGGTGGCTTGCTGCTGGTGCGGCGCTGATTGAAGGGGATCCTCTGAAGGGCTGTGGCATCTCAGGCACGGGTGTATTCTGGTCATGTTCTATCTGAATCTTCGTCAGGTGTCTGGAAATCCCATCATCTGGGGTGCAGCCTTCATGATGTACAGGCGGGAGCTGAGGGAGTACTGCTGGTTTTGAGAGAAGCACCAAAAGCGTCAGTTGCAAACTTGCGGTTTGGGAGGAACTGGAAGAGCACCAAAGCAGCGGCAGCGGCGCCCGCTGTGCAGGCTGCAAAGTGAGACCTGCACCCGGAGAGCCCGCTTGGAGTCGTGAGCGCGGCTTATCTGGCGCTGTCTGTCATGTGACGAGCGGTCTCCCCGTTCTAGGCTCGACGGGACACAGAGACAGCAGCTCAGTAGAGGCAGGAGCAGCCTCAACCGAAATGAGATGAGGCTTTGCACCGTTGCCAAAGTGTCGGGCCTCGACCTTCGGGATGGCGAGCAAGAAAGCGTTCAGCAGACATGCGGGGATGCCGGATCAGAGAGGCTCCCGCTCAGAGACAAGGGAGCCACAAAGCTCTTAACCAAGACCGCGCTCTGCGCAAAACAAAAAGGCGTGAACCGTGGTTCGGTGTTGTGCTTGCCAGTGTGGGAAGGGGGGCTCAAGCGCGGCTCAAGCTTATGCCGCGGAGCTTCTTGACATATCATACGTACAATGCTTCAATCCAAGCTTTTTCGAGTCCCTCTTGTGAGGTCCCCTTCCGGCCGAGGCCTCCAGCCTCCCAGCGTGGAGACCTGAGCAGTGCAAGCGCGGCCTCCGCCGAAGCTTCTTAGGCCTCCTCCCAGTTTGACCTTTTTAAATGTCTTCTGAATGCATTCGCAAACGCTCCGACTCCGAACACCATCGTATCATGCCAGAGAGGGGCGCTTGTCGTGCACCTTTGCTGAGGTGGCTTTGTGCCCTCGTTTCCAGGCCTCTCCGAAAGTAGCACGTGGTTGCGCGTTTGGGCTTGGACTGTGGGTGTGCCTCTCTAGAACCAAGCTAAGCTGCTGCAAGGTAGTGGCTTGCATCACTAAACGATGCCACGAGTCTCCATAGGCTACATGCTGGCATGGGTACTTCGACTTGCCAGGCCACGGTCAGTGTGAACGCCCCTGTCTGCTGGCCGCAAGTGTAACGGAACCGTGACGATTGCCAGAAAGACACCCTCCGCGAATAGCTGCAGCTACCCGCGTGGTTCTTGTGCAATGTGGGAGTAGTTTGCATTGGCTTATGTAGCTGATTAGTCGAGTCCGTCCAGCCTCCTTAACCCAGGTCCACACATGCTTTCATGCTGGAACCTGTGCATGTGCATTCAGGCACACCAGCGGACACGGCTCCGAATTTGGAAGTAGACTACGGCATCCTGGACAAGGAGACCAATGCACAGGAGTTTGCCGCCAACTCGGTTAAGAGCCCTTGAATTGCGGGTGCTTCGGCATGTGCAGTGCAGGTGGCAAAACTTCACAGAGTGCCCTGAGTGTCTCTCACCATGGCTCGAATTCACGATCTCAAAGATGCAAAGCTGGTGTCAATCCCTGGCTCTTAATGGTGTTGGCAGTGGTCTGGGCGTCGGAGTATGTCGTCTGGCTTCCATGGCGACCCCACGTAGTGTGAGGCTTCAGCCATTCTACGACACACAGACCAGACATGGTTCGCCTGCAGTGTTTGAGGCTGCTAGGCAGGTGGCAAAAATCCCTTGGTGGCGCCATGGTTTCAGACGATGGCGAATCTTTGGCAGGTCACTGGAGGCAGGAACGGGGAGGATTTGAGATTTCTGGCCTGGGTGCGGGTGAGGTGCGTGCGATGCCTCCTTCCGGGATGTCTTGGATTGAATGTAGTACTGGCCAGGTCAAGGCAAAGGTGGCCTCCTCGTTCGAGAGGGCCGTGCCCTGGATTCTTGCGAGGCGAACTTGTCTTAATCGGACTGCAGGGTTGGGTGGGTTTTTCAGGACTGCTGTGAGCACAGGCACCGCGTCGTCTGACGACGGGTGCCCTGATCGAGGACTGCATTGACTGCATCCTCAACGGTCTTAAGACTGGCCGCAGAGCTTTTTATGCACTCGTCGCTTTCAGGCGTCACCATGCCGGAAAGTTACTTTCTTAGGATTGCAGTTGGGCCGTAGGCCTAGACAAAAGTACTTAGCGGGTCAGCGGGACACGTTACAGCGTTAAGGTGTGCATGTACCTGGGTCATTGATGCACAGACAACGCAGTTCGGGGCAGTTCAACAGGAGGTGCAGCTGTTGGCAGGGCGGCTGCACTACCGGCTTTTGGCTGGCTCAGGACCAGAGGAGGGTTGGGTGGCCTGGCAAGTTTGGCAAGTTTGGCAAGGGATTTTGTAGAGTGGGCATGGTTGGAATTGGTTGGATGGCTTGGGCCTGAGCTGTGAAAAGGGGTTGGATTGGGGTACTGAGTCTCGCCAGGTGAGCATTGCATTGAAGGGAAAATCCCTGGCACAGCGCGTCTGTCTGCCAAGCAGAGGGGAGCTGGAGGACGCGTGTCGCTCACGCTCGATTCAGTTGACTTTGTCTTGGTTGTATGCGTCCTCAACAGAACTTCGTCTCGATGGACCAGCATACCATCCATGTAAGGTTTCCGGAATGACGTCCAACCTATGAAAGCGGCCACTGAATTGGAACTGTTCCGGCTCCTGGCAGACATGGACTTGTTGCAGACATGCCCACCTTTCTCAGAGGCCTCAGAGGTCTACGATGCTTCTGTGCAGCTGGTAGCGGCACCGGTGGCAGCTGGCATGGGCCATCAGGAGTCCAAGGATGGCGACACCAGTGCTGGTCAGTGGCTCGCGGACGTGCAGGAGTTTGACGCCTACCGCACAGATCCCTATCAGCTGTTCGGAATTCCCTACGATGCAACAGATGCCACCATCAAATCCACCTTCCGCAAGCTTTCGCTCAGGGTGCACCCAGATCGTTGCCCAGGAGCCTTTCATGAAAACGAGGGGGGAGGGAAAGCAATTGCACGGCTGAATTGGACCCCGCTCTTCCAGGAGATCCGGCTGCTGCAAGCAGGACGATGCTTCGGAAAACATATGGGTGTTTTTTCAAGCAGGGCTATCCTTCCTTACTATCCCCCCCAAATTAGTAGATATTAGTAGAATCCTTAGTACAGGAACCCCCAAAACAGGTACCCCTATTTTCTGGAAACCCCTTTGTTAGTCGCGTATGTCAGTAGCCTCAGCCGCTGTACATTTAATCAGCGACCGCGTGTGTGTTTACGCCCAAGGCCCTGCCTGCCCCGATGGAAACATGTGAGACATGTGAGCGGCGCAGTGGCGTTGTTAGCAGTCTGCTTCGGTGTCGGGATCTTTCTTGCAGCGAAACATGCCGTAGGAATGGCTACGGAAGGCAAGGTTCGAGGCAGGCGTGATGTTCCACGGAAGGCTTGCGGAAGGTCCGTCGGAAGAGAGGGATAGGGACTTCAAGCAACCGCTTTTAGTCAGTGAGTCAGTCGTCCAGAGAAGACCAAAGCCAACGGAGAATCTCGCGCGCACCTGTGGCATGGTGACGGGCCTCTGGCCCTGCTCTGGCAGCGCTTCTCCATTTAATCCGCGGAAGCGTTGCGAAGCTCTGCCCGTCTGTCAGAAGGATTGTATTGTACTGAGGGCCTGCAACAGTGAAGCGCCACTCACCCATGCCCATGTCGATCCTGATCCCCTTCAGGTTCCAGCAGCTCACGCAAGCGAAAGACTTCTTGCTCGATCCCTACCAGCGTCGTGCCTTCAATGAGGCCCACGGCTTCCTTACGCCAACGGTTAACGTGGCATGGTGGCCCGCGCCCCAATCGCAATGTCCCAGTCTTGAGCAGATGAACGACCACGTGCGCGCATGTACACGCCTGTGCGCCTGATGATGGGTGCATTGCCCGCTTTCGTGAAACCTTGCTGAACTTTCTCAGCTGGAAAAAACACGGCTTTAAGCTTCATTTCTCAGGTCAGACTGGGAGGAGATCTATGGCGAAATCGAGCCCGACCAGGAGGTGGAGTCGATCTCCATCCCATCCAAACTGCCAGATCCACGGATTGACCTTCTCATCCTGGGAGCCACGGGCGCCAAAGCTGAACAATTCTGAACATGTGCTGAGGGGCATTTCGAGGCATGTTTGCAGAGTGTGAGGAAATTCCGCCCTATGTGCTTCATCCGAGGTATCACGGGCACGCTGGCCTGCATGGCGCTTGGACAGAAATTAAGCTCTGCAAGCTCCACCATTCAGATGCGCAGTTGTGGGATTCTGGTACTTGCTCTTGTTTTGAGTTTGTTCTGCCACACAAGCCCATCCACCCCAGTACTCGTGTTGTTTTATTTTCCAGAACCTACCAAGCAACTGCTCGACAAATTAGGAACATCTTGACGGAGGGATCTCCCCTGGAAGATTCTGGAAGCACGAGTCTGAGGTGATGCAGCGCTCGCCGCGAGGCCGCTCTTGGGCCATCGCTGGTCGCAGCGGGCGTAGGTTGCAGCCTCTTGCCTAAAGTAGGGGTTGATGGATCATATGGATCCTCATGTGTCGAAGGTTGTCACATAAGGCTGCTGGAGCACAAGTTTGGGCGAGACAGCTCGTTCCAGCGCTCCTTGCGCGTTGAGAGTCGCCAAGCTGCTATGCTGCACAATGCAAGGGCCGCGTGCTGAGCTTTGAACCAGGGCTTGCTGCCGGCTCCTCAGGACTTGGAGCGGGTGGTGGGAACTGCACGAGTGGTGTTAGACTGCACTGGGCCGTCTCACGATGTTGGGGTGGCCGTGGCCCAGGCAAGGGCATCACGAGCAGAGCTGTCACGGATTGGCTTGATCTGCTGTGCAATCCTGCAGGCCTGTGTCAAGACCGGCACGCATCTGATAGAGTCTTCGCATTCATGGTTGCTGCTGCGTTTCAATGCATCTCGCGTATCTTTTCGGCTGGCTGTAGAAGCTTTGCTTTTCGCCCAATGCCTGCTGGATGCCAAAGGACAACACGGGCGACATTCTCTTTTCCAAGGAGGTTAAGGTGGGCGGCTGAGGGCTTAAATGCCTTGACGTTCTAGCAGCAGAGATGAGATGTGAGCATCCGGCATCATTCATTGCTGGTACTTAGGATGCGCTGGACTCTTCGGCGAAGGCCTTGGTTTTCACAATGCTTGTGGTCCGTCCTTGAGTGGGCTGAGAGGCAGCGGGAGTGTGCCTTCTTCTTCATGCTGGCTATGTCTCTGTCCCCACCGACTTCGGAGAAGCCTGGCTGGAGTGTCACCTGTCATAACGATTCCAGAGGCATTTCAATTCAAGGTATGGCGGCTGGTCCGTGAGATCCGGGAAGAGCTTGGCAGTGACACCAAGAAGGTGGACGTCTATACCTACACCCAAGGCCTCAGACACGTTTGCAATCTTGACATGTCTGGCAAGTTGCTGCATGATCCCTGCCAGGTTTTGTGATGAGTGGCACCAGTCTACTCACTGGAACAAAGACAACATTCAAGGACGATGCCGTCGCGCTGCAGTTAAAGTTGCCCCTAGGTCTGGCTTTGAGCCAGGACTTGAACGCGGCCGGAGCTCCCTTTGTGCTTGGAGGGGTGCGGCCGTGCGGCGTGCGGACCGAAGATCGCGCAGATCCACCCCACAAAGATGAGACCCTCGCAGACTCACAGACTGTGCATGTTCTCGTGACTCTGGCTAGAAAAGCCGTGCCGGTCTCAGGAACTCATCCATGATCGCCTACCCGGGCTTGAATGTGGATCGACAGGTGGTGCCTGAGCTGCAGAAGGGCGACATAGAAGCATAGAAAGGACGCAGGCGAGCCAGCCTCGTCATTGTGATGTCCCTCGCAGGTTCGAGGAACTTGCGGCTTGATGGAGACTTTGGAACCTGAGTCACGGTACGGCCAAAACTTCCTCTTCAAGGCTGGGGAGCCTTTCGGGATAGCGGGGCTGGTAGATGCTGGTAAATGCTGACCGACGCTGGTAGACGCTGATGGTATATGCCTGCAGCGGGGCAGGGCGTGGGGGAGGGGCTGGAATGCGCAGGATTGGTTTCTGGTAGTGGACAAAAGGCCTGAAGAGTGCTCTTGGCTGCAGTGGCCCTTGAGTAGGTCCATTGTGCTTGGGTTCTGTGATGTTCTGCTGGTCAGATGGCGTGCCCAGGATGACTAAGCAGGAGAGCGCACAGGCCTCGCGACTGTCGGGGAGGCTTGGCTGCACCTTCCCGAACATCAGGAGTCATGGCATCATCCTCGTGTGTGGATGCATCATATGATGCCTGTCTCGGGAAAAGTCCTGCGTGGGTGTTCGTAGCATGACCGCATAAGGATAGGCGTTAGCTTGGGCGGCGGTCTTGGTCACAGCCTGATGGTGGAAGCCAAGAAGATCCCACCCCCTGGCTGGGGCCCGAAGGACTCCGCACAGTTTGCTCTGAATGACAAGTAGTCAAGATTTTGAGAGGGCACAGGCTTCCCCAGCAGGTTGATACTTGCACATGGTGTGTGCTGCGGGATGCGGCGTTTGGAGCCTTCGTAGCGGGGGTCCTGATCCAAATAAGGAGCCAGGTTCATGCAGGTCAGTATGAAGACCGCAAGACCATCTTGCCAGAAACCTGGGAGGAGAGGATAAGACAGGAGACCTTTGTGACGAAGGCCCGGCTTTGCTGTCGGTTGCGGTCTTTCTTTACATGTCTTCGCATGTCCAGATCTGTTGCCTCGGTGTGGAAAGTGGATCCTCAGGTCTTCGTTGGTGTGGCAGACCTTGCAAATGAGCCAAAGATGCACATTGTTATGAATGCAGGCCCGGAATCGAGCCTCCCTGTTACATCTCACAACCATGTCATGGGAGACTGGGCCGTCTCAGGGCCTGGCGGCGTGGGGGACCGGCGACCCGGCAGAAGATCATGCCGTGACTGCAATGACTCAGAGTTCGCTCAGGTACGAGGGGACAGCCACCATGATGATCGAGGCCGCGTGCTGCTTGCTGGACACGGCAGACAAAGGCCCCGGGCATCCATTAAAGCCTTCAACACTTCACCTGTGGCAACCCCAAGCATGTCCAGGAGGAAACTTGCGGAGTGGATGGGGGACACCCGTGTACCACTTGGCCCACCTGGCATTCTTCGATCGGCTGGTCTCGCTGGGTTTTGCCTTCCACTGCTTCCAGGGAGCTCCTACGAGCGCCGTGGCTGCAAAAATGATAGCCGCCGGTCGGTATCTGTCGCTCCTGCATGGTGCCATGCTGTGAGACGAGGTGATTTTATGCAGAGAGTCTTTGCGTCCACCCTTCCACTCAAAGATGTGGCAGAGTGATGGAAGAGATGGGAGACTGCCCTCGCAGCTCGGGCAGAACTTGAGTTTTGATTTGGAAAGTACTGCTGCCCGCGTCGCTTCCCTCGCTCTCCACCCACCCTCTTGCCACCCTTGCCTGCTGCTCCACCCCCCCTTTACCCCCTACCCCCTACCCCTCCCCCCCAAACCTCCATCCCCTGTCGTTAGCCCCTCCACAACCCCCTTTATGCTATACCCAAACACCTACGACCCAAGGCCTCGGCAGATTAAGAACTTGCATCAACTAAATTATGGGATTCTTGAAGTTTGCCCCAGAAGAGCCATCACGCTTGTTGTTCTCTCTCGCGACATGCATCGAAGACTGAGTCGCCGTCGTCCGACCATGGCGGAGAGCAGACACCTGAGATGTCAAATAGTGGTTCGCTGACAATGCTAGGTACATCAAGGAACAACGAGTTCGTCCGTGAAAATGCTGCTGGCGATGTGCTTGCTGAGCAGGTGCAGGGTTGTACGCAGGATCGTGGCCTAGTTTAGTCGACTTTTGCTTCGACATGAAACAACAGAAAGAACAGACTCATGAAGATTCTCAGTGCATCCACGTGTCGTGCATTATGTGTAGCGCGAGCCAACTTGCTATTCGTGCTGCAGGTCGCCTTGGGCTTCCAGCTCGCGGTAGCCGACCGTGAGGATCACCGAGATGCGCACAAGCGAGTCAAGCAGCAGCCGACCAAAACGCCTCCAAAAGGGCCATCGCTACAAGACCGGCAGAGATGGGAGCACAATGAAATCGCGAGGAAAGCGACGTGTGACAAAAAGTGAGGCAGTTCCGCTGCCCCGTGGCTTCACCAGGTGCGTCGGTTTTGCGGCACTAGAACTTGTGGTCCTCAGGTCCAGCACCTCCGACATGTCAGGCGTCAAGGCCTCAGCTAGTGCTGAACATATGAAGCAAGCATGGGCTTGGCAGTTCCCGGTGGGACTCTGCCATCTATGCCTTGGCTTCGGGGGCTGTGGTGTCAAAACAGTTCGGGTTTGCAGGAGGTCGTGGCAGCCAGGGCGAGAATTAAATTTGTTGGGACTACTTGAGGTATGACCGCAAGTGCGGACCGGAAGAAGCTTTTCAAAGAACTGCAGCTACGTGCCTTGTCTAAATATCACCGGCAATCAAGATGTCGCCGCTGTCGCAATACATGTGGAAGTCAGAGTGCAGCCTCGTGCGTCAAAAAGGATGGCATCCTGACAAGAATGCCTTCTCCTGAGATGTCCACCTAAGGGTCAGATTCTAATGCCCCCACTTCGCACAGTGCCTGCAAGGTAGGAGATGAAGTCCATGCTTCGGAAATGCCTTCGGCCCAGTATTGGGTCCGGCTGCCCTAGACTCTATGGCATCTTTAGGTTGCCTGGTGCAGGTGCTCTTGCAAGTTGAAACGCGGTGACTAGTGGGAGCGCCTGAGTAGCGGACTGCTTTCAGGAACCTGGTAGTCTCATGATGTCTCATGGGTCTGCCCGCTGTGCTCCGGCTCATCATGCCACGGTCTTGTGTAGCTTTCCGGCATTTTTCGGACATGACAGACGAGGTCGCAGCAGCCACCTTTCATGTTTTTCTCTAGCTATCTCCACGTTCCAGCAGCCGTGAAGAGCTGAAGCCAATCTGAAGCCATGAGCGCGCTCCTGAAAGCGGTGCCGTCGCTGTGCCGTGCTGATGCCGCTGGTGCGAAATGCCTCGTGGTGAGGTGTGTGCTTGAGGTCGCTCGATTATGCAGTCTCCTTCAGTCTCTTGGCCAGGAATAGCCAGGCTGATGCGCGACTTGCACGTGCTCTTGAGGAGATCGAGGTGCGGGAGCATGTGAGTAAATGGGTGACACATGCACCCTCGCGTTTTCCTTCGAATGTTCTGAATTGGAGTTCATGTCATATGGGAGGGAGGTGCGTTTCCAGCCCAGCTCTGAGAAACGGCAAGGTATGCCAGCCGAAGCTGGGCGAGGCAGAATCCCGGCACGTTTCGTTCACCAGACTATATCGGGCTTTGATCCTAATAATTTGCCCACGCTGATTCTTCCGATGTCTCCCACGGCCCCCAAGCTGCGCGCTGAGCCTCATGGAGCTTCATGCATCTGCTTCCCAAGGAAGAGCGGATGAACGAGCTCCTCCACGCAAACGTGCCAAAGGTACGCTTCCGCCTCCCGCGCCTAGAGCCGGCACGCTTTCAGGACAGAAACGCGAACATGTTCTAAGGTTCTCTCGCATGGTCACAAATGTCACAAATAAAGGAGGTCTCAGACCTCTTTGTAGGGTGGGGGGCGTGCGCACAACCGGGTCAAGGAAGTTCTCGACGAGGTGCGCAACTTTCGCGGCGAAGATTTGTCCCTGACCCTGCAAGAGATCCAGCGATAAGGAGACATCTGGCAAGGGTCGGCACCGGCGCTCATCTCAGGTATCTACAGATGCGCCAAGCGCGAACCAGCAGCCTCCTTGAGCAACCAGAGAGGCCGGGAAACGACAAAAACAAAGAGGAGAAACGTCAGGCCATCAGGGGGCCCATCTGTGAACTAACCACGCTGCTCATGAGATTGAGTGAGGCCGGGAAGCGGTGAGAGATCTGGCAGCGTGCTCGAGCTTGAGGATGGGACGCTCCCGGGCCCTGTTCTGAGCTTGCCCGCCCAGTGTGGCCTGAACACAACTGAACCCGTTTTTTCCATCTTTCCGTGCCAAGGACACGCCGCACAGTCTACGGAGGGATCGAGTTGTGGAGCGCAGGTGGGGCGCACCAGTAGTCAGGCAACGACGCCATGGGCCATGGGTTACATGAAGCGCTTCGCCTGGGCAGGGGCTGGAGGGGCTGGGGATGGAGACCGACCCCTCCCGGAATGCCATGATCCGTCACACCGGTGCAGCTGCCCTGATGGCCTTGGTCATGACAGGCCTGCTCGCCATCAGCACTTTGACAGCACTTGCAGTTTCTCATAGCCGTCATAGCCCAACTTGAGGTTCCATTGTACAATACTGTACAGCCCAGACTCCCGTAGACTCTCGTAGACTCTCGTAGGCTCTCGTAGTAGGCTCGTAGACCGAGAGCAGCTCTCTTTTGCGACCGATTGCCCATCCCGAGGCCCCATCGACACGAATGTTGCGAGCCTGATGGCTGCGATCTTCAGCTTGCCCCTCTGGCCTGCAATGTGCAATGCAAGTCAAATGTGCTGCTAAAGATAGCTGGGGGCGAGGGTGGCTCAGCTTGAGAGCTGTTGCTGGCCTTGCAGTGCGTGGCAGATGCCCGCGAGCTCTGCTCATGGCACATTGCAAACGAAATCCAAACGAAGACGGAGGCTTCTTCACTTTGTTGCTCTGGCCTACGCGTGGACGCATCAGTTGTCTTGGATCTTCCTCGCGCTGAATGGCGCAGTGGGCCACGTGGCCAAAAGACGCAAGATGACGCAAGCACGAAAGAAAGGGCCTTGCATTGCATCGGCATTTGTGCTCGGATATGCTGCTAGGCAGGCTCACTTCATCACTAGACGCGCCGGTGGACTGCTATGGCAGCAAGCTGGTCGAACCCATTGAAACACTGGAGTCAGCGGTGGACATGGTGGAGATGGAGCAAGCCATGATGGTCAAGCGTATGCAGGATTTGTAGTGAGTGTGACATGTGTGAGGTCTGCTTCACGGCTTCATAGATGTTCATTGCGACTGGACCACCAAACCCATATGCAGGAATACGAGAACGAAGTGAAGCAGTCCGTCCCGGATTTTGTGGTGCCATCCACCAGCAGCCTGCGCGAACCAATTGTGGAGTGCAGCAGACTCAGACTTCAGACTTGGCGGGGACTGCGGAGCACAGATTTTCGCACTGAGCCAAGGCGCTGGCCGAATCAGCAACTTCCTGGAGGAAGCAAAGGCTTTTCCTGCTTCTCTCCGTGCCGAGAGTCTGTGGTAGAACAGTTCTAGGGGGACTCGGGACCCCCTCCGCTGCCCCTCACGCTTTTTTTTCGGCAGGCAGCTCTGCCCGAGCATGTGGAGGATCAGATGCAGAAGCTTCGCGGCACTTCTTGACGAAGATCTTACGATCTTAGCCTTGTGTGTCCACGAAATCTGAAGACTTCACTGGCGCCCCGAGGAGACACCGTTATGGCAGCCTGGTGACGCGAAGATCCGCGTTCAACTGCTGGCTGGCCACTTGTACTAAAGACACCCCAAAAAACTAAGAAGAAATTAGTGGCGGCTGCGCGCAAACGGGAAAGAGGCTTCACAAGTTTTCCCAGGTGCAGGTGCCCTTGATCTTCGTTTTGGTGCTGAATCTGGTAGGCCTCATCTGCTCCGAGGCATTCTGCATGCAATCTGTTTTCTGACATGTAGGCCTCCTCGCACTTTGCCCCAAATACGGGCGACTTCGCCCCAGCTAAGCAGGAGGGAGGCAATTCAAAGCCTACACAAGTATCTTCAGAATCCGAAGCTGCCCCCCCCCAAACCTTGGGAACAAGAGAGCGACCCCACCAGGTAGCCGCTGTGGATCTGGCCGCCGCCCTCTCGTCGCCCTCTGAAGCACCGGCACCTCCCTCCTCCTTGGATGACAACCCGCTGGAAGCTCTGACAGAAGCTTATAATCCCCCTGAGCACACGGTGCTCAGGGGATACTCCGGTGTCTGGCTTCAGTCTTTGAAAGATCTTGGAAGTGCTGCGTTCTCGGTCTGGACCTTCTTGGTGTCAGAACGCGATTCAGGCTTCTCCCTTTTCTGATCCCTAAAACCCACTAAGCCCTTCGCCCCAAGCACAGGGAATTCGGGAATCTGAGCATCTAATTTGTGAATTCAACGGTGGGTTTTCCTGGCATGGTGCAAGAGTGGCACCCAGATGAGACAACCGACACCTCTGGCGAAGCGACTGAATGACAATCATCTCGGTGGAAAGTGTGCTGCGTGGGAGCCCGTGCGCACTGAGCCAGCGTGAGCCAGCGTGAGCCAGCGTGAGCCAGCGTGAGCCAGCGTGAGCCAGCGTGAGCCAGCGTGAGCCAGCGTGAGCCAGCATGATGGATAAGGAAAGAATCGGAAAAGGGGCTAAGAGGAATCCTCCCACAACAGGAACGGCAGGTAATAGGTGCGTTGGTAGCGACAAGTATGAAAGGTGGAGCGTGCAAATATATGATGGCTTTCGTCCCTGCTCTCCGCCCCCGTACAGTCACACGCCCGGAGAAAGAATCGGCGATGTCCCACATATCCTGAAACGAGAGCTGAAGCGAGCGAACAACCGGAGTAGCTGTGGCGCTCGGTCGTCGTCAGTATCGCTATCGGCCCGATAGGGGTTGCAAGTGAACGATGCTCGGACAGTGTGTGCCTGGCCGTTTGTCTTTTTTTGCTTCCCTTCGACCTCGCAACTGCCTGCAACTGCTTCATGAGCTCAGGACTGGGATCTGGGCCGCCGCCTCCGGGACCGGAGTGAAGAAGGCATGCTGCTGAAGGACTTGAAGGCCGTGGGCAGAGCAAACGGAAAGCAAGAAAGATAGATATATAATATACATACATATGTGTATGTATAAAGAGAGATATATACACACATATATATATATATATATACACATGATACAAAATACATAAAAAGCTGTAGCAACAGTTCGAGTACTTATTAATAAGTTTTTTCCTCATAGTAAAAAGTTCAAGTATAAACATATGTAGATTATATGGATAAGTAAGTTAATGGACTATCAACATCTATCATTACATGATTACAATTTTTGGGCCGCCACGTGTTGCTGTCAATTCCGAGGCTCGCTTCCCTGACGTGAGCTTCTCCATGCAGGCCTTCCTGCGCAGCAGCAGAGCACAAGACTCCACAGTTGCACAGCTGACTTCTGAGCTTCCAAATTGCAGCGTGCTTGGATGTTGTTGAGTAGTCAGCAGGAAGACCATGATGGGCACGCGTCGCAGGCAGCTTGTGCAAAACTGTGAGTTGCAACAGCAACACGGGGTGCTGCTTCATGCCCAGATTCCCAAGGAGAGGTGCAGGGCTCGGTCGCGAGAGGTTTCTGAGCAAGCTCGTTGTGCCGAGGTCCCAGTGCTTCCTCTGGGAAGCAGGGTCTTGGTGGTCGTTTTGCCGTGGCTGGTTCAGCTTGCGCTTGCCTGGCTTGAGCTTCTGGCAGGCAGGGGTCACAAACACACAGGGGCTCAAGGTTTCGAAACTTGAAGCTGCTTTTGTTTTTCTTTTTTCTCGGGCACTTGCTAGTTTTTTTTGCAGCAAGTTTTTTTCCCTGCGGCTCCGAGTCCGGACCAAGAACAATTGATGGCTGTGAACAAGGGCGAGAGGAGTTGGGTTGAAATGGATCCTTCCAGGCCTGTACTTTACACGGGCGCCCCGGCTTCTGGCGGTGGTCAGCAGCGTCACGGCAGACGTCGAGAAGGGATGCAATGCCTGGCTGGAGAAGCAGGGCAAGGGCATTCCGGCCGAGGCTTCTCACATGTCAGGACGAACAGCTACAGCAGTGCGTTGCTTCAAGGGCCATGGTGTTCGGGCAGGTCTTCGCCACCTTTGGCAAGGTCCAGAAAGAATCTGACAGCCTGTCCCTGAGTTGTTGCTCCGGCCGACCTGGACGTGCGAGCATATGCGAGCGTATGTCTACGACTCGAAGCCAAGGCTTCTTCCCGGCCTTCCGGCTGCGGGTGGGTCAGCTACACTCGTATCTTCTGGCCAGCTCCAAGGTGGCTCGCATCGCGGTCCTTTTGTTTGTTTATCGCCTCGGAGCATGCTGAACCTTCTTTGGAACTTTTAGTTTCCGAGGAGAAGCCGAACGGCCTCTTTGGCAGGGCCACTTCGATGAGCATGTTCTGTCTGGGTGCAGGGGTGCAGCTGCCCATCAAAGGCATGGTGCGCGCCCCTAACAGGTAGCATCTGGGATATCTGGGTTCGTCCGCAGCTACAGCAGAGACAGGGAGTGCATGTGTCAATGATCTCACGATCTGAGGCCGGTGGTCTCTTTCCCGCTGCTGGCGCATAGCTCCGCCTCCTGAAGCTTAGGACCCCTACAGTAGATCAAGCACTCACGTCAGAATGATCAGATACTGACAAGACAAGACCTACACAATGTCTCTCTGATTGTTTAATGGTTCTCAAAGAACAGCTGGCAGGCCACTAGAGTTGCCACAAAAGTTGGCTTGCTTGGCCCCGGCATCACTAGGCAAATTAGCCGACTGCCCCGGCTTCATGAAGCTGCTTTTGCCCACATCATCGATGTTGAAGGAAGAAGCTTGAGGCTAAAGGCCATCTTTTGCCATGCGACGAATTAGTGAGTGAGGAATAAAGGAAAGGAGTCAAGGGTGGGAGGAATTCATGCTTTGTGCCTTCCATGGCTTCATCATGCCAAGGGCAGTGAATTATGTTGCGGCCCACTACGACTTGCTTGTCCAGTGTCACGCCGCTTTCGCCAAAGAGCGCTTGACCATGTCAGAAAAAGTCCATGATGCCCAACTCGACAGATGAAGAGCTTTCATGAAACGAGGCCCCGGGCGGAACACTCACTTCCCTTATTAGGACTTAAAGAATAAGCCCTTGTTTGCGCTTTTCCTTTGGTTCCTCATGATTCACAGGAGGTTTGGGGCCCCCTTGTCATCGCGTAGCGGCGCAGAAAATCCCACGATACTCCCATAATCCACCTTACGAACCTCACTAACTAAGTCAAAATGGGCTTCCAAGTGTAACAGCACTAAGGTTCAAAGCGCTCCAAGAGAGCAAAGGATGGTTCTTGCTGGAGGAGCGTGGATGGCCACTTGGCTTCGGATGGTTTCCTCTCACGCGAAGGTGTGGGCATGATCCTTGCAGACGTCGTTATCTTGAGGTTGGTTTTGCATCCTGGGTTGTCGCCGCAAAAAGTATCGCAGTTCAGACTAGCAAAGGAAGCTGACGGACGCGAGGCTGCGAGAGAGAGAGAGAGAGAGACTGCCCAAGGAGCGCGCCCGGAGTCGTTCATTCCGAGACGCTGTGAGTTGCCAATGCATGCGCAAGTGTCTTGCCGATATGCTTCGTCTTCTAAGGCGTTTACAAGGCTTATTCTTGTTCTAGATCTCATTCGCTCGGTGGCCACGCTGCCAGCCCGAGGGTTGCGAGGGTTGCGAGGGTTGGCGAGACACGGCCTTTTTGAGTTCTCCAGGGTCCACGCAGTGTCCGAAAGCGGACGGAGAGAAGGCTCCCGGAGAGAAGGTTTTTCCTTTTTGACACCATGTACAGCCTTTGGCGTTGGCCAAGCGCTTATGAAGAAATGGTTGCATGGATAGACGCGCCACGGTGGGGGTCCACCACGTTGCAGGATTGCACGTCTTGGAACTCTTGAAATTTTGAAGTCTCGAAGTCTTCACAAAGTGGCCGGTAAAAGCTTCGATGGCATTTAGCCGCTTCGGGCTGCTGCGAAGAGAAGCCTTGTACCGCAAATGTGGATAACAGCCGAGACGACCTAGCACATCGCAGCCCGTACACCTTGAGGGTACCTGGCAAGCATGCCAAGCATGCCACTGCCAAGCGAGCTCGCCACCTATACCCTGAGCGAGGTGTTTCATTGTGGGAAAAATGTGTTCAGAGCAAGGCAGCCCAGAGGTCCGTGTAAACCCGGAAACCCATGAACATCACTCAGCGTCGCTTGAGCGCTGGAGTCCGCTGGAGGGCAAGGAGTTGTGCAGACGTGCAGGTGTTGTCCTGTGACGAGCCAGCTGCCACTCGCCGCAGCTTTGACTTTCCTGCCTTCGGGTTTGGGGAGCGGGGGCTCAAGGCGTCATGTCCCTACCAGGACCCTGCAGAGATTCAAAGTTGCCTTTGAATCCAGTTCTAGTGGATGCAGGGGGGTTTCCCTGCATTCTTTTGGCAGGACTTCTGAGAAAGCCGAGGTGCAATATTTGGTGCAAATCTGGCTGCTAAACTCACGGTTGTGCTTTCCTTTGCGCGACGACAGGCAGCCAGGAGTGGTCCAGGCCTTGGCACATCTCTTCGCTACCCATTTCGAACATGTTGGTCCATGCTGGGGGATCCTGCTTCTAGCTGAGGCGTTCCTGGCTGCTGCTGTCCTACTTTGTAGCAGCCCAAGACCAGAAGACCATGAAAGTTCGCACGCCGAAGCTTGACTTGCTGCGGCTGGCCGAATTCCAGGCTGGTCCTCGACGTTTGGGAGGCAGGGTGCATTGGCTGGTGGTCTGGATCACGCCCAGATGGCATCCACAAGCAGCCCGGATGCCTTGGAGGTCTCAGCCGAACTTCGTGTCTTCGAACGTCCAGGTGTCTAGTCGAGGTGGGCCCCCCCTACGACCGCGACTTGAGATCCAAATGCTGAGATCGAGCCACGCAGGTGTCGCAGGTACATCGGCTGTTCAGGCAAATCAAGCACCTCTTCGAACTGGAGCCTGGTACTAAGAGATGGCGCGCTGAAGGTGATGCTGAGCCCACAGATGCCAGCTGAGGCTTCGTCTGAATCCGTGCCCAGTCGTCCCAGCCACTCCTTTGCAGCCTGCGCCGGGCTGGCTGTCCTTGCATTGCTGGCGCCGAGGATGCGCCCCCAGCACATCATTGACGTCGCAAAACTTTGTGCATGTCAATGTTAAAGGTGAAGCTGTTGCGAAGCTGCCAGTTGTAGGGAAGCAGTGGTGTTAAGGCGGCATGTGCTCAGCCGCAACCAGTCGGCTGCCCCGCGCGTCATCATGCATGCCAGGCTGCTCTGCTTTACCTGAGACCAGTAGGCTTTGCTTGAGGTGGTCTTGATGCCATCGTACAAGGTGATCTAAGATGATGGTAGGAATGTTCCATGCTGCTTTCTGGCAGGTCAGCGAAGCCTACCACGCCGGCCGGGCGGCCCAGCAAGATCCCGCAAGTCCTCATGGGGGGTTTGGCTTCTGCTCATTCTGTTCAGTGGTTGCGTCAAGCTCACGACCAGCGACGCACCTTGGGGACAATCGCCATGTCCGACTGTCCGAGTCCGGCAGCCCCAAGAACAAGCGGCGCATGGCCGCAGGAAGGAAGAGGTGCGGGGCCTGACCTGACATCTCTCATCTCTCAGCGGTCCTGACTCTAAGCAAAGCAAAGGAGTGCGCGTTGGTTCGGTGCAGGCCCATCTACATGGGCCGGCAGTTGGCCGTCCGTGTGAATCCGCGCACAAACAAGCCCGTGCGATACAAGATGCACGAGTGGACCCCAGCATTTTGTTCATGCGCGGTGGCAAAAGGAGGCAGGCAGCAACAAAGTTCAAGTGTTGCATCGTGATCATCGACATTTGTTGATGTTAGGTCATGCCGGGCGACATCGTTCAAGTCATGAAGGGCAAGGACAAGGGCAAGGCAGCAGGGCATCGCATGGCCTCGCATTGCATGGCAAGTGTAGCTGCAAGTCAGAGGCTTGAGTACCTAGAGAAAGGGTTTTTTGGCAATGGGCATGCTCCAGATTGGAGGTTACGGAAGTTCTCAGAATCTACCCGAAGTGGAACAAGATCCTCTGCCTGGGCGTGAACTACTGCATCAAGCATGTCAGGCCTGGGCAAACCAGCTGCCTTGATTCATGCTTTTTGTGCAGGCAAGTTGAATGCTTTGCCCCGCCCCAAAAGCCGGCCCAGAGTCCAAGTACTGCCAGCACGCGTGCAGGCCGATGCGTGAGGATGAGGTGGGCCAGCGAGTGCAGGTGCAACCCAGCTTTAGGGCCTCAACTCGGGCTTTGGCACGACGTGCAACAACACTTTTCGAACACGTCAACTTTGAAATCTATAAAGTTGGCCTTGGCTATGTTGGAAGAAGCTCTCCGCATTCGAGTTTGTGACATTGTGTCTGGTACGTGCTGTTTTGGGGTTGGAGACACGCTGACGGGTTCTAGATGGTGAAAAACCATGGACAGCCGCCATCCTTGCTGACCGAAGGTGGAAGCTCCCATGCATTCGTCGTGGGTACGTTGCTGAGCATGCGGCATCCAAGAGCACCTGCAGCTACATGATGGGGCCGCCTTCGACGTGCGTGTCTTTAGGAAGAAGAATATCAAGATGAGTGACGTTCTCTTTCTGAGGTCATGCACTACGACGAAGAGGAGGAGGTAGCTGGCCTGTTGGGCGTGCGCTTCGAGAAGCGTACCTTAGAGGCCTGCCGATCAGTTCAGCCCGTTTTTGGGATGCCCGACTTTTGAGACCCGATTCCCAAAGCTGCAGAGCCTGGGGCAGCAAAGGGATTTGACATGATTTGACTGTGCGATGTATCGCGTCCAAAGAGGGCCTTCTTTGCTGGTGCCAGGACGGCATGGAGATTGTGAAGAAGGTCCGGTACAACAAGTCTACTGGGAACGTCGGGTTCTCAGTTCTCAGCACCAGTGCTGGGACGTCAGCAGTCGAGAAGCCCAAAGCTGACAGAGGCTGGAGGCATGCTGAAGTCGCCCCGCTTATGTGCCTGGCACCAAGGAGATTCCGGTATCGACACCATCAAAATGGGTTCCCGTGTTGGATCGCGGCGTGCCCAGTTCGAGTCATTCCACACAGTTGATGGCGTGAGTCAGGATCATGGAGCAACTCATTCCCAGGTGTGGAAGATGAAGACTGAGATGAGTTGCACCCATATCCACCGCCATAGTCCTGTTCCTGACCCGTTTTCGAGCTAATACCGGAATTGTATGGGCGAAGTATCAAGCTCGGTGTTCCCTTGATTTCCTTTCACTCTAAACCCACCAAGTGTCACTTGAGTGACCCTCTGAGCAGTAGGAAACGGATTTCAACCTTCAGGCAGGTTCTCGCTCTGAGACAAAAGGCGGGCATATCATCTGCAGGGTAAGTTAAGAGCTTCCCGACCCGCAGAGGAGAAGGAGAAGAGGGAGGATGAGGAGGAGAATGAGGAGGAGAAGGAGAAGGATAAGGAGAAGAGGAAGACAAAGACGAGGGAGAGCGGTGGCATGCACGCTACATGAATTCAACCTGGTTGTGATGCATGAATGAACGCATAAGCCAATTGCATGCATGCTTGCGTCCATGTCACTGTCTGTCCGCAGGATTGGCGGCAGGTTTGAATACTTGTCTGTATACTTGTGGGCACTTAGTATGAGTCTATCTTTGTCTGTTGGTCTAACTGTACCATGCATGTATGTATGACGCAGGAAGGGTCGGAATCCATTCCGAAATGTTACGGTTCAGTCTCGTTTTGAGATCGAGGCAAACACGCTTTTTCAGGAAGCATGCGAAAATGATGTGCGGCTGTCGAGCAAGTTCCGCGTGAAATTCGTCATTTTGCGCATCCATGTGGACATGGCCTATGCTGGAAACCGCTGGTCTCGGCACACGCGTGCTGAAGCCAGCCAGATGGGCGCTGGCCAGTTGTGTGACCCGGTTGCAGATTCTGCAACTCTGAGGGTGGCCGATCGACCCCAAAGCGTGCAAAGCTGGCGAAGCTCTCGGCGATCTGGGCAGGAGAGCGACAAAGGGAGCCTCAAGAACACTGAGATCTGGGAGGCACCCTACAGGGAAGCGCGAAACAGCGATGCAGTGCTGCAGCTGAGGTCTGGGATTCACATGCCTCGGTTTGGCCTCGGCACGTGGCAATCACATCGCGGTGGGGAGTGCCAGAGGGCTGTAGCCGAAGCCTTGAGGGCCGGCTATCGCTTGATTGACACAGCACAGGTCTATGGCAACGAGGCCGACGTTGGACAGGCCTTGCAGGAAGCGGAGGTCAAGAGGAACGAGGTCTTCGTCGTCACCAAGCTTAGCAGCCGAGATCATGGGGGCAGCCACCCCGCAGCTGCTTTGAAAGCATCTCTCTCACGCTTGAAGCTGGACTACGTGGACCTCTTTCTGATTCACAGCCCGAGGGGCGGCTTCTTGCTGGAGACCTGGGATTCCTTGGTGGAGCTGCGCAACGCCGGCCTGGCGCGCGCCATCGGCGTCTCCAACTTCGGAGCTGAGCAGCTGCGGTCCCTGCAGCAGGCAGGCCGAGAGCTCCCCGAGGTGAACCAGATCGAGCTCCACTGCTTCTGGCAGCAGAAGGAGACCGAAAGGCTCTGTAGCGATCTGGGCATTGCCGTGATGGCCTACTCCCCTTTGGCCCGCGGCAGCCTCTTTGGCTCCACTGGCCTGGCCCAGCTCGACCCTCGGAGCCGAAGAAACATACTACGTATGTTTACGTGGTTCCGTTTTTGTGAAACATTTCTGTACGACGTACGAGGTGCCCCCCCCGTGTTCCCACGGTTCTGACGAGGTCGATGACGCCATGAGAACCCCCCCCAAAAAAAAAGAGCCGAGGCTGAGCAGAGGGCATGCTCGGAGGCCGCGCTGTGCATCCGCTGGGCCTTTCAGAAGGGCTTCGTCGTCATCCCCAAGTCCGTGAACCCGCAGCGGATTCGGGCCAACATCGCGGCGCTCGGTGGGCCTGGACTGACACCACGGGAGATGCAGGCCATCGAGCTCTTGGACCAGGGGTTCTGCTCCTGTCCGGCCGCCAAGGCCATGCAAACACCCTGGGAAGAGTTGGCAACCGCGGCACCCGCACGCGGCAAGGGCAAAGGGAAGTCGGGAAAGTCCAAGGACAAGTCCGGCAAGTCCAAAGGTTCTGAACCTGTTTCCTGGGCTGAGGCTTTTAGTTAAGGCCATCCTGCCATTGAAGCAGTTCAAGCTCCCTCAAAGTGTGTGCGGTGGCATTCCGCGGTGGTCCGAGAAGAGAAGCCGTTCTGATCTGACACCAGCTTCCGTTCCTGAGACGCTGGAGAACTGAGCGGAGGAGCTGCCGATGTAGAACGTGAACATCTCTTTGCCTCGCAGGAAGAGTTCTGGTGGTCATGGGCAAACGCAGTTCGAGGAAAAGGTGCCTTGCAAGCGCACGCTCTTTTCCCATGACAGGTGCGCAACGCGAGGTTGCGAATTTTGGCGTGTGTAGCCAGCTGTTTTTTCATCTCCAAGTGCAGGGAGCAGGTAACCAGCTCCAGACATGCAGAGCATGAGCAACAAGCTTCAGATACAGCGCATGAGCGAAATGTGTGAGCTGGCATCGAACAGCCTGACTCACATATTTGTCGCATAGTTACAAGCTTCACCGCACCAACATCCCATGCAATAATTTGCAAGCTTCACCGCACCATGAACTGCACGAGTTGCATGAGAGATGCGCAGCTTCCATGTCTCCATTCGCACCACAAGGGTGACAGGCAGGACTGAGGCCCGACGCAAGATTGCCTCACCTGAGCCTATACAGGGCCCTGTTGCTTCCTTGGTGCTTTTGCCTCACAGTGGTCCTCGTCATTGCAGTTGAGGCGCTGCCCCAGGACCTGCCCCGGGAGATCTGAGAACCGCGATGGCAAAGGCAGGGGGCCCACCTCAAACTGCAGATTGCTGTATCTCACGCTTCTATTTAGTCTTCTTCTTCTTCTTCTTATTACCATTATTGTTATTATCATTACTGTTATTATGATTCTCATTATTATTATGTGTTACATTACTTTTCGCATGGGCGTGCTTGTCATACCAAAGCCCCGGCTGTGGAGGCCTCGCGGCGCCGCTACAAAGCCCTGCTTGCCATCTCGGCACTCTGTTTGCTCGGCAGGGGCTTGGGATTTGTACAGCTTCCACCCGTCAGCGGCATGTCTGAGAGGCTTCAGGACTGCATCTCTTGCGGAGTGTTCCATGCTTTGGCAGAATAGAAAGTTGCGGTACGTGGATGCTGCGTTTCCTGCGAGGAGTACTTTATTTCCGAGCAGGTGGAGTCCGCAGTGGCTGCTGGCATTGGCAATGACGTGTGGTCATGGGCAAGTGAAACTGAGCCAACAGTATCGTCCGCTCGATTAGCAATGGCACTCATCTCTACGGCTGGCATCATGCTTGCAGCGCGCAAGCGCGAGGAACGTGCGACACAGTACGATTCGGCTGGCATTATGGTTTTAGCGCCCAAGCGCGAGGAACGTGCCACACAGTACGAGACAATGCTTCGGCCGCAGCAGAAGCTCCCAAACGTGGAGCGGCTGATTGTCGCCAACTGTGGCCTGGGTGACCAAGTTGACTTCCGTGATGCGCGGCCCTGCAATGTCCCCGACACGCCTTTGCCGACAGGCCTTTTGGGGGGCAGAAGCGCAAGCGCAGCCTTTTGCAACTCAGTGAATGTCGGATAGGATCTGATAGGCGCAGAAGTGCAAGCACAGCCTTTTGCAACTCAGTGAATGTCGGATAGGATCGGATAGGCCGTCTCAGCAAGATTCAGCACACATGATTATAAGATAAAATTAAGTACACCACTAGGTGCGACGAGTCTGTAGTCTGGACCCTGTTCAGTCTCTTCAGCGCGGTCCAGGAAGTCCGTTAACAAGAGACATTGGAATTTATGTGATGGGTTGAGGTGGTGCGAAAGTGGTGCTTGCAGGGATTGCCAGCGTGCACAGAAAAGATCGGATGAATAAAGCATTTCTAAGATGCACCAAACCAAGCCAGCAGAAGAAAGTGCGGTCCAAATCCCAGCTTTTCTCTTGTGGGCAACAAGCCGCGAAACAAGGCCTTGACAGGGCTGAACATCTACACCTCCTCGAGGTTCACATTGAGGGCCCAGCGCCGTTGGGGATCCTGAATCTTGTAGGCTTAACTGACGAAGCAGGTTCCAGTCTCATGAATAGCATGTGAGACCCGTGCTCTGGGTGTCAGGGATACGCGGATAGGACCAACAGCATGCGCAAGCAGCCGCTTGCAGCCTGCAGATGGCCAGGTGGGCACATAGAGATGAGCAGAACTTCGACGAGCCTGACAAGTGCACCGCAGTGGGCCTCGAGCAAAGCTCGCGGTTCTGGTGGCTGGCTTGGCATCTGCAGGTGGCCTTACATGGCCATATGTGATCCTCTGGCGGCTCTTTGCCCATAAGCTGCTCTGCAGGACCAAAGATGTACCGATGGACGCGCTGACCAGCCAGATCAAGTGTCGCGGCTCGCACATGCTGCAGATCGTTTCTGATTCGAAGACGGTCGTAAAGGAGTGTTGGGCTACAGCGACTGTTGGCAGTTGGGGAACGCCGTCGCGGTTTTCATATGATATCGGTCACTCACTAGTTCGCTTGTCCACATGCATTCCTTGGCTCGTTCTCTCACAGCCATATAATGTGATTGCACAATAGGTCCCTCTCATCAGGGAAAGCCGTAGCTCGAGCCAGTCCTGCTCCGATCTCCATAGATTTCTATATCCTGCGCTTTTCATACCCGCGCAGCCTCAGGGTGCTAGAGAGTGTCGTCCGCTGAGGACTTGGATCGCTATGGAAGCTTGTCTGAATTATCGGCATATGGCCAGAATTCGTTTGCCACTCTCAGAGTCTGTCCCAGGTAATTACAGCTGGCAGAGAGTCACCAGCATGTGAAGTACATTTTTTGTTTTAAATTGCTAGGGTCCCCCCAAACCGACACGCATGCCTTGTTTAAGGTGTACTTCTTGCATCTGCTGGGCTTCACCATGCAAGGAGACTCATTTCAAGACAAATGCCTGTGGATGAGTCTGAAGGCACTAGTCCAAGAGCCGAAACGAGTCCTTCGCCCAAGCTGCGATCAGCACGGGCTGGGAAATGCTGGGAATGAGAATCCAAGCATTGATGTCTGAGCCACTTCCAAACCAGGACCCATTCTGCCAGCGCTGAGGGCCCATTTCAAGATTCTGGCCGCCCAGACGGGCATGATCACGTCGGCCTTCCCGACTGGTATGCTCTTTGTGGCTTGCCAGATTGGGCTGGATCAAGGGTCTCCAGTTGACGTGTCATGTACACGTGTCTTCAGATGGTCCGCCAGCTAACGTTGGCCAAGGCAGTGTCCGTCTTTCCGCGTGCCAGTGACTACTATGGCCGCCACTTGCCAAAGAATGCAAGATGGTGCATTGAGGTTCTAGGGTGTAGCAAGTGCAGGGCCTCAGGGGCTTTTGAGCTTGGAGAGGTTGTGGATACGTCTTAAATGTGTTTTAGGGCTTGGGAGCTTCCGCCGCATTTGTGGCATAGCGTTCGTACCTCCGAAGCACACATCAGCAAACAAATGGGTTTGTGATATTTTATCCGAGTGCTGACCGGTGACCCATCCCTCTCGCGTTATTCGATGGATAACTGCTTGGCCCTGAGGCAAGCCAGTGCTCTTGGTGTGCTTGGCTGGTGTGGGCATAAGTTTTTTGCATCTCGACTGCACGATCTTGCAGGACAAAATGACCTTGTCATGCTCTGACTAGGGAACCATGCCTGCCAGGCTGCAGGGTTGCGCGCTGATCTTCCGGTGGCCTTTCAAGACATTCCTCAAGCTGCGTGTGTTGGCCGGAACGTTTGCTGGAGCAGCTGTGGCGGCTTGAATGCGAATGCCTGCCATGCTGCATCGCATGCTGCCCTCCCCCTCCCTTCCCCCCTCCTTCCTTCCCCCTTCCCAACCCCTCCCCACAAAGGTGATAAAAGCTCTTATTGCCGACCTGCAGACGGAGGTCATGGTAGAAGCTGTGGCCAATCGCTCATCTGGCACGATTCGTTTTGCATCATTTCAGCTGCTTGTGGGGATCCTCTGAAGGGGCATGCGCCTGAAGTCGTCGGCCAGGAGAATTGGCTGCTGCTTCGCTGCTGGGCACAAGCCAGTGTGCGATGAGTGCGATGAGTGCCAATAGGATGGCCAAACCTGTCGAGCTCGAAAATGGCTTGGTCTGAGGGCCTTCGTCGTGGGGCCAGCACTGGGGGGACTGTTCTACGGGCTTGGCGGCATCACCTCTGTAACCCTTGTCAGTGGCCTTGTGCAACAAGGCTGCATCAAGATACAGAGACGCATGGTAAGAGCACCACGCCAATTCAACATTCTGAATCAGTTTGAGCAGATGCGTGCAGTGACATAGGCAGCTGATCGCTGCTTCGCTGGTCTTCGTCTACGTGGACCCCATGCCTGCACAGGTCCCCCATGTGCCAGTGTCCACGAAACAGCCGCTTCGCAAGCTGCTTTTTTAATCTTGGAAGCTGCGCGGTTCCGTGTTCAGGGCCGCGCAAACAAGAAGAAGCAGAAGAAGCGGGGGATCAGACTGCCTGCGTTCGGACTGTCGTGGGTTCTACTGCACCTTGGAAGATTTCGGACAGACCGTTCCTGGCAGACCGGGCAGGCAGCAGGCAAAAGATGATAGCTGTGTTCATCGTAGCTCGGCCGTGTTTCTCCGCAGTTGAAGCCCGAGTGCGCCTGAGGTTCAACATCATCTTCATTCACGTCCTGTACATCTGCGGGACATCGGTTTACGAAAGCTTCTTCGGGGTCACACGGCACAGAAGTCTGCGGATCAAGTGTTTTCACGACTTCGGCCTCTGGCACTTGGACATCCAGGGTTCTGACTTCGGGTTCTGGTGGGGTGGGTGGCCATTGGGCATGTGAAAAGAAGCAACAATGATGAGGATGGTGATGAGGATGACGATGATGAGGATGAACATGACGATGACGATGAAGAGGACGATGAAGATGGGGCCGGTCGATTTTGTGTTAATACTGCGTTGCCGTAGCTGCTTCTGATTTGCCAGCGAGCAGCTCGAATGCGAGCAAGCGATATTCTGCTCGGAACACGCCCGGGCTAGCTACGCTGCCCAACTTCGTGATCTGTTACCCACATGAGCGTCTGGAGATCTTCATAAGGTCTGGTGCAGTGACAGCTTCGGATGGACTGCAGCTCGCTTGGGTTCCGTCCAGACTCTTGCGGCGATCTGTGTGCCTCAGCCTTCATGGGAGTTGTTGGTGGTGTTGGGTTCTTATTGTTCTTATACCACTATGACTCTAGCTCACGACTCGAAGTCATGCAGTCCGGCAGGATGCCCTGAACTGAGGCGTTTTGCAGCAACGCGTTTCTCTATCGCAGGCAGGGCCTCAGCTCGCTTGTCAGCTTCGTGCAACCTTGCGTGTCTGCCCTGGCAGTGAACAGGTTCATGAGGAAGGAGGGGCGAACCCTGCTTGGGGCTGTTATTGGCAGTCGCCTTGGTTGAGAGGGCGTACGAGTAGGTGCCAGGAATTCTGCTCTTTGCCATGTTGGACCCCATCTAGTGCCCTGCTGAGGCCTTGCATCAATCGGCCTGTCATTTGCAGCCATGAGTGTGGTCCAGAAGCCCCAAATGGTCACTTGGCAGAAGTGAAGTTCAAAGCCACAATGGTCGCACAATGATCGTGGCAATGCTCTCGGTCTATATAGGTGGTGGCCATCCTCCTTTTCCAGTCCTTCGGCGTGCCTCAGCTGCCTTCGCGGACTTTTGGGTCTTGGGTTTGCTGTCTACGTGCTTTTAGGACGGGCCGCCCCGCCCCCCACCCCGCCTTCTTTCCGCAAAGATCACCTTCTTCACGCCCACCGTAAACATCCTGATCGCCAAGTGCTGCCCCCCGAGCAGCCGTGGGTCGATTTTCGCTGCGGACTCGATGGCTGCTCGGCAGTCTCATGAGCTCCGAGAGAGAGAAGCCGCCTTTACAAGGGGTTGGCAATCGGTTTCTTGTTGAACCCTGGCTATTCCTGCTTTTTCTCTCAACACGTGTTGTCCAAACACTTCACAAGGTTGTAGTCATTGATTTATGTCAACAAGCCCTGAACCCCTTGAGTCTTATGAGGCTTGCTCCATGGGGCGCATCTTCTCGCCAAGCATGGTGGGTTGCCTGGCAGCAAAAACTCGTTGTGGCTGCTAACCTCCGGCACCCGACAAACAATATACTGTGCATGTCTGTGGGCAATGGGTATCCTGTCTGTTTCACTGCAAGGTCACTTCTATGATCTGGGACCCGGCGCTGCATTCCGCGCTGTTTCCTGGGCGCTGATGACTGCAGCAGGCCAGAGATGCCAAAATAGTGCGTGAAGACGGTGCCGTGACTTTGGGGAGCTAGGGCTACAAGCCAGCACTGCAACTTTGGGCGGTATCTAGGTATCTAGGCAAGGTGGGCAGTTTGTTGCCCATGACATCTGCAAGGACTAATGGCTTCGCAGTGGCCTCTACTGACCCGCTTCGATAAAAAGGCAGCAAGAGAATCGTCCGGAAGGGCGGAAGGAGATGAAGAAGCGGCTGCCCCAAAAAGCTTTGTCAGTCCGCCTGTAGTGTACACTTGCGAGAAGTCATGCTGCAGTGGAGGTTTGAGTGTGGAGACAGTGTATGAGGCACGCAGGCAATTCTCTAAATTGCGGTCCCTTTTGGCCTTATCCCTGCATGTGAGTGAGGCTTCGGGCCTCGGACTGTAAAGAGGAAGCCCAATGTTGGGAACCCCTCCCTCCCACCCCACGACGTGACATGGGCTGAACCTGCAGCTTTTTCAACAGTCTCAGAAAGACTCTTGGAGCTCTGAACACCAAGTACAAGGACCGCCGGCACCAGAGGGTGCGCAATGGTGAGCACCATGTGTCTGTCAGCTCGAAAACTTCTGGATCATCTGGACCCTAAACCCTAAACCCTAAACCCTAAACCCTAAACCTGGCTTGTCCGAGTGTGAGCGATTAAATCCTAAACCGTAAGCCCTAAACCCTTGGCCGTGCAGGATGCCATCTGCAAAGTGCTGCTCTCCCGAAGGATGCTTGTTTCAGCCTTGCTTCGCACATGGTTACACTTGGGATGTTCCGTTTCTAACCGTCCTAAATAGGGATTGTAGTACCCCCCGATTATAATCCCTATCAAGGACTGTCAGCATAAGGGTTACACTGCCTATTGTGGCAGTCGGAAACAGTTCTGTGGCTGTGCAGAAGCCACAGGCGTGCAGGACTCTGTCCATCAGCTTCGCTCAGCCGTCACCTCAGAGGGCGTCCGCAACAAACAACGCAGGCTACCGTAGGTCCTATCTTTAGGCTGCGAAGATCCGACCCCGAGGCAATGCATCCACCCCCCGGGCTGGCGCCGCCCAGCAGTGGGTTCCCTTGGCTGAATTTCACTTAAGAGGACGGGCAAACGATTGCGTTGTTTTTCGTTTTTGTCCTTGCGAAGCCATCATCATTGGCAAGCTGCTTAGCCTAAGTTGGGGCTTCTTTCCCAGGTGCGGCTTGGCTTGGCTCGGCTTGGCACCCTTTTGTTCCTAGGTGCTGCTTGGCGTGCCTGAGGACGGCTTGGCTTGGCCTGACTCCCTTTTCCCAGGTACGGCTTTCCCTTTCTTTTCCCTAGGCGCGGCCGTGCAAGCTTGCATTGAAGCACATCATGCCATCAAAGAGGAATTGCTTAAAACCCCACATTCAAGCTTGCTTTTAAGGACGTCCTGCCATGAAGAGGACTAGCTTCAAGATTTGCTCCAACCCTGCATACGAACATACGAACATTGTGTTTGAAAACGGGGGGGGGGGGGCAGGGGGCGGCCTGCGGACCCCCGCCCCCCTTCCCCGAAGCCACCTGCTCTTTTCAACCATGGGAGCTTGCTTCGCAAGAACATCATGCCGTCAAGAGGTGTTGCTTCAACATTCCAAGCCCGTCATGCGAGCTGTGTGTGTGTGTGTGTGTGCGGTGTGCAAAAATGTGCAACAAGAACAGAAGCCTCGACTCTATTCCCAAGCGTGCGTTCAAGTTCAGCGCTGAGGCCGAAGACTCCATCCAGCAGCTCGGACTTCGCACTAATGCACGCTTAAGACCTGACTCAGCACTGCTTCTGCTTGTCCCTTGTGCGTGCCACATCTCCTCTAAGTTTTGTACAGGATAGTAGGCGCGGCTTCGCTTTGGGTCTTCTGTATACTTGCCATACTTCCCCTACATGTCCATCGCACGAATTCGCACCCGACGTATGAGCTTTTTGAATTGGCATAGGTCAGGTGCTGAGCCGTTCAAAGTCCCAGTCTCAGGTGCCATCCTTGAAGCCCTGGCACGTGTCCAAGCAGAACGTGCATCGCAGGTGGGGTAAGTGCAAGTGGGGGAAGGACGGGAGAAGGGTGCTAGAGTTGCACGTCATGTTTAACTTGCAACGACTCCAGAATCCAGGCACTGGACGCCGCCATCCTGGCTGCGACGGCAAAGCCTTCACGGACACATTCGCGGCAAAACAGCAAGACGCCGCGCTCTTCAATGTTGCCACAAGAAAGCCCAAGCTCCTACCTGTGCCTCTCTTATTGCCTTGCTACCAAGGTGGTGCGAATCCTGGTCCCAGGCTTCGACAGCATCTGAAGCAGAGCTCGAGGACCTCCATGCAGGTGGCTCTTCAGTGGGGGACTGCGGCAAGAGGTTGGGCATGTTCAGGGCTTTTACTACTTGCACATCCACCCGTCGTCGAAGATTTCGGTGCATTCCCCTTATGTCAGACA
Organism: Symbiodinium natans; assembly: GCA_905221605.1. Taxonomy (NCBI): domain Eukaryota; class Dinophyceae; order Suessiales; family Symbiodiniaceae; genus Symbiodinium; species Symbiodinium natans. Next base: position 357,236 of record CAJNDS010002258.1, read on the forward strand.
CATGCTCACGTGGAGCAGTGACCTCGCGACAATGCCAGGTGATGTGGAAGACAAGGCGCGACCAAGCCTTGTGTCACAGTCTCGTATGTCGTTCATCAGTCCAGGTCCTAGAATGTGCAGGATTGGAGGTTTCTCAGTAGCTGGCGCTGGGAGGCCTTCGTAGGTGATGCTCCCTTCCGACACGCCTCGTCCTCGTCCCCTTTTCGGGAAGAGTGACGCGTTGCCTTGTGTGCCACAGCCATCACTTCGATTCTGCAGAAATCTGCTTTCTGGATGCTCAGGCAAACACGAAGCTTGTCTTGCCACGCAGAGGATTGTCGCACGTGTGGGGAAATTGAGCGACCCCTGTGTGCGGACATAGTTCCACGCCCGATCCAAAACTCAACGGTCGGGCAAAAGTGGAAAAAAACGGACCAAATCCGGAACTGAACGAATATGAAGCTACTTGTTGTCTCTTTGAATTGGCGAATACAGTTCGTTTTGGTGGCTGAAGAGTTCGAGTAGGGGCAGGACGTTGTTTATTGTTGTTCGGTAGCTGTCGTCTTCTGGTCTTTGTTTTATGCAATCATGAGCTTGCTTTTGCTTCTTCTGTGCGGTTTTCGTTGATCGCTTTTTGCTCTTCGCTTTCAGCCATTTGCTTCTTGCTTGTTATTTGTTCATGCTTTACGCTATCATAAACTTGCCTTCTGTTTGCTTTCTGCTTCTTGTTTTTGTAATTTTCACTTGCTGAGTCACTGCTGCCTTTCGCTTGGGCTTTACGCTTCTTGCTTTCTGCTTTGGGCTTTCCTGCATGTTGCTGGCTGCTTGTTGCTGTCTGCTTGCTGCTTGCTGCTTTTGGCTTTTCGCTTATTGGTTCCGGCTGTCTTGCTTTCTGCTTTTTGCTTTTTAGGTTTATCAGCTTTTGCTTCTGGCTCTTGCTTTCGGCCTGTGCCTGTTGCCTTTTTGCATTATGCTTTTGCATGATTCTGTATGTTGTCGGTTCACTCTGTTTATCTGCTTTCTGTTCTTCTAGGCTTCTGAATGTTATTTTTCTGCCTCTGGGTTCCTTCAGGCTCGCATTTTCTGGCCAGGTGCTAGAACATACGGTATATTTGCGACGTACTTACCGTATGTTTCCTTTCTATGTACTAATGCATTACATACTTAGTATATATATATATATCTATGTATATTAAACAGACTGTACACACACACACCGTATGCACCCTGCACACTTCAGATTCCCAAGAAGCTGTGGCCCCATTCTGGCAGCAAGGTCCAGGCGATGCTAACTTTTTATCTTCAAGTTTGGGCTAAAAACCCTAAACCCTAAACCCTAAACCCTAAACCCTAAACCCTAAACCCTAAACCCTTTGTGCTCGGCTCATGCCCAAGAAGGAGGCCAAGAGGAGTGGCGTCACAGTATGAGTCATCCTCAGCCAGACCACCAACAGCTTGGCCTTCATATCAGGTGTGCGGAATGAGTCTTAGCCCAGCTAGGTTGGGTTTAGGATTTTTAGGGATTAGGGTTTAGAGGTTTAGGGTTTAGGGTTTAGGGTTTAGGGTTTAGGGTTTAGGGTTTAGGGTTTAGGGTTTAGGGTTTAGGGTTTAGGGTTTAGGGTTTAGACTTCAAGCTTCCTGTTACTGTTGCCAGGAGCTCCTGGTCCCGGCTGCTTCGGCTGGGGCCCGACCTTCCAACCTGGGCAGCCTGCTTACGTGTTGCGCTCGGGCGGACATGGGGGTTTAGGGTTTAGGGTTTAGAGTTTAGGGTTTAGGGTTTAGGTTTCGGGTTTAGGGTTTAGGGTTTAGGGAGCCTTGGCCAAGGTCAGTCCAACCCAACATCTTCCCCCTCGCGTGCCTCAGAGCGATTTGGTCGTGACCCTGCACGAGTATATTACTGTATCATGATAACATTACAAAATGACAAGATCATATCAAAATAGTATATTTCTGTATATTTCGATGACATTACAATATTATACTGTAATGATCACATCCATGTATTGTTTTCCTTTGAGAGCACCGACTTGAGGACTCCGCAGCCGTTGCACCTTGCCACTTCTTGCTGACACACTGATGCCAGCGCCTGAGCCCGCAGGGCCTAAGTTGTTTCCCTCAACCTTCGGCATGGATCAAGAGTCGGTGATCTGGTTTGGGTTCGTTTGCGCGGTGCTCCACCCTTATAAGGATCCTTCAGCAAAGTACACTGTACATACTATCCTTCCGCTGCGTATCTCGTGGAAGGTTACCAGGGAGGACTTACGGGACGTTGGTGTGACAGCGGAGGCTGCTGCGCGGCCAGTTCACCTGTGCGATCACAGCGGCGAAGTCTGCCGGATTCGCGGCCAGAGAGTTGAAGAATGTCGGGCTCAAACTCAACGAGCTCAAGCTGGCTGAGCACGGCCAGCAGTTGACGCCAGTTCGGCTGTTGAGTTGAACCGTGCTGGATTCACAGCCATCGGCATGCTGGATTCCCGGTAATTCGCACAAATCAAACAAGCTTCCATGCAGACCCGTTGACTGTTCGATACATGCCGCGCAGTGCCTGACTGCCTGTCATGGTCTTGCCTGGTAGGCCATCCGCACTGGATGGCCCGGGCACGAGGAACACCCTTGGCTTTATCCCACGCTACTACAGATGGTTTGATGGATTTGCTAGGCCGTAGAGTGCTTTGCTCTACACAATGCTGCCTGATGTTTCCTTCCCATTCCTTGCCAGCATGTGTTGATCTCTGTGACCGGAGCCGTGCCGAGGCCTCGCAAAAGGGTGAATGGCTCCTTGGCTTTCCAGGGGCTAAGGGCTTTCCAGGTTTGTGTCGGAGTCGGACCTGCAATCCTAGATTAGGGCTCGTCAATTTCAAAGGAGGCGCAGCACGGCAGAACGAATGGCAGAACGCAGCACAACTTCCCCCCCCCCCCCCCTTTTGACTCATGTATGCTTGGGGGTCATGGGAGGTAGGTTATTTTAAGTTATTTTGCTTGCTTTGTGATGATGCACGCAATGACATGCCATGGTGCCCGGAGGTTTGTGGGGCGACCGCGGTGGCAGAGCGCGAGCTTTGCAGGGAACTGTGCTGTCATTGCTGGTCTAGAGTAGGCCTAGGCCATACAAGTCTCGTGAAACTAACTGATTGGAGCAGACTTGGGTTTTAGAGATGAGGGCTGTGTAGTGCCGGCACTGGGCCTTCCGCAGGAAGCTAACTAACAAACGGGTCGGTCAGAAGAGGGGGTGCGGCAGCTCCACAACAGCGGCCAGAGTCACTGCCAATTCCCTGCGCGTTTCTTCCGCAGGGTTTTCCAGTTTCGTTGATGGCGAGTTCGCTGACAGCGATTTTCGATGACTGCACAGTCCATCTTCTGCTCATGCTGCACTTAAGTTGATCTTCGTCAGTGGTATATATGGGCTATTGGCACCACATGATGCGAGGCAGACGAGACGAGATAGCGTTGAGGGCTTAGCAGACCAGCAATGGGAGTTGCATCCCTTGTGTGCAACGCTCTGAGAGAGCCTTTTTTGCAGATCTCCTTCAATTCGGGTTTTCCTGCATGAAAGACATGGTGTAGAGCTATGGGAGTCTTGGCAGTGAACCGGTCTGAGACTCAATATCGGCCGCAATTCACATCGGCTTTTGAAGCTTTAATTGAACTGCCCCCTACCCTTGCTAGGTGATCTGGTGTTTGGTGTGCAGAATCGGGTCGTAACCATTCGAGTAGTGGAAGTGTAGGGTGTAGGGGCTCCTGATACTCCAGTACAGACGGGAGCAGATGCATTGAATTTGGGTGGCCGATCCTTCCATGACCTCCTCGCTTTCAAGCCAAAGATGAAGAAGCCGAAGCCCCACAGGGGGCTTGGCCGGGCCCTAGCCAGCTGTGTGCTACGGATGATGAGCTGGTATGAGCTCCTTAGTGCAGTTGCCCAAGTTTGTGAGGTGGAGACAAGTGGAGCATTGTAAGCCCACGCTGGAGGGTCCTTTGCATTTGGCCTTGGGGGGGTTAACGGCAGAGAGGTCGCTCGAGTCTAGGCTTCGGGCAGCGGAAGCCCGTGCACATGCTTCTTTGCCTTAAGCTGCTAGCTGTCATGGCAGCATATCCGGAAACTTCCGATTCGAAAACCCGTGGGCCTGGACGATGCCACGCTGAAAGGCGCTGGCTCGCATCTGGAGGAACCAGCCGAGCCATGACCCACATATGATAATCTTCTATGAACTCCTCGGAATCTAGGGAATCTGGGGCTGGGAGCCTCAGCAGCAGTGCCAGGTCACGTTTCCTTGCACGGGTGCCAAATCCGATTTCGATAGCTGCGGCTCCATTTGGGTGAGACCCTTGCATTGAAGGTGTCGATCTCAAGTTGGCTCTTTTGCGAATGGCACGCCATGGCACTCCTCTCTCTCAGCATGAGAGCTGCCTGGAACGTGGAATGCTGTGGGGCATTTCCAAGCAAAAAGGGAATACACAATTCAATACCTGCGGCCTACGGGCCATCCTTTCGTGAAGCTGCCCGTATCAGTCAAGCTGCACGTGGTTTGAGAGGCCAGAAGTCTGTCCGCTTCTGGCACAGGACGTGTAGCTACCATGGCTTTGCTGGGCCAGCTCCCGTGTACATACGTTGTTTATATGTCTCCAATACAAATTCGTTGCACAGGGCGTCCTTGGGATGGCAAGATACGGGACACACTCTTGACACTTGTTTCCATCCACTCCTGTCTGCAGAGACTACACACGAAGCCATCATAATCAGTGACACGTTTCTTTTGCAGCAGGAGAAGCTGTGGCCATCCAATTTCATGTACAGCCAGTTGAAGCCGTACCAGGTTTCTGCTGTAGACTCGATACACTCTTGTCACCCGGGATCTGGCAAAAGAGTAGACAGCTGCCACCGTTGTCACATTCCTTCTCAGCAGTTCTTGGGCAACATGTGCACTGGTTGCTTTTTCATGCAAGACATCGCAGCGTCGCAGCGTTGCGGGGCCGATCATAGCTGGGAGTTCCCCATGGCGCTTTGTGGAGGATACAGCCAAGCCTCATCGGCAGCATGCCACTGCTGCGCCGCCAAGATAGGCCCATCCGTGCTCCGGCTTAGCATCGGCTTAGCATGCACGAACGACGCGGCGCAGTTGTAGACTGCAGCAGTCGAGCAGCAGCAGTTGGACCGATAAAAAGACAAGTGTTGTTAATTATTGAGCGGAGCAGAAGAGGCATTCGGTATTGGAGGAAGATTTTTGGATCAATTCCACTGTTGGAAGCGTAACTTCAACAAACTCAGCATTCACACTTAATTATCAGGTATTCAAAAAACGGAGTAATTCATGTCTTACATTGATAAGAACATAGAGCATACCGTTTCATGAACAAATCGTCATTGAACACCCCCTTAACATTATCCACAATAACTGACGTTCCTAGAACAGGCCGGTGTTTCTTCGCACTTCGTGCCTAGACAAGGTCTTCGCCAGCAAACCTCTGTTGAGGTCCTGGATTGCGATTCCTCCATGCTGGCCACGGAGGCAAGCTCCTTGTTTCGGAACTCCGGGCGTTTGCAGCTTTCGGGCCTGTGCACGTGCGACATGGCAAGGAGATCAGGGTGTATCGGCGTGGGTGTTCGGCTTGAGATTTCAGGCAACAAAAACAGAGGAGGAAGTGCTTCTAGAGCAACTCACCGCATGTCACAAGAAGGCAAGACGTCTGTGTGCCTTCGACAGGTCAGGTTTGTATCCTATTGAACTATTGTGTCACGCTTGACCTCGAGGCTGATCGTGCTCTGCGTGCGGGCGCTGATTACCTGCATCTGGACGTCATGGATGGCCACTTTGCCCCTTCAGCTGCGATTTAGAAACCTGCTCTCAAACCTCAGCAGCAGCCTTGGAACTCAAGCATTCTGTGACACTGTGATGCAAGTTGGTAAGGTCCCTGCTATTTCCTTCGGGCCGAAGGTGATTGCCAATCTTCGACGGCATCACCCGAAGGCACAGATCAGGAGAGGCTTCCTTTCTAAAGGGTAAAAAGCCTCAGCAGTTCCGTGAGTTTCAGTCCCTGCCGAGGTGTTTTTCGACTGCCACATGATGGTGGAGAAGCCCGAGGAGCAAGTGGAGGCTATAGCCGAGGCCAAGGCTCTCCATCCCGACGCTTACAAGAAAAAAAGGGTTTAGGGTTTAGTTGTTTAAAAGGGTCCTTAAATGCAGCCAGGTGTTTCAGCCAGGTGCTGCAAGGAGTCGAAAACAGGGGGCACAACAGGGTCGCAGCAAGGGAGGTCGTGATGCCAGGATGCCAGGATGTACTGAGACTCTCTTCCTTCATAGTTTGTGTGCTCCTCCTTGAGCGGTTCGAGCTCAGGAGACCGGCAAGAACTTGCTGCAGTTTACTTTCCACATCGAAACCACGGAGCCAAGAGGCAATCGAAACAGCATGCTCACTGGGTGCTAAAGAGCAGTTTGCCCCTGGGTGCAGGCTTGACACAGAAGGTCATCGACCTCGCACGAAAGAATGGAGTCTAGGCTGCGTATTCGTGTCCGTTTCAGATGCCATGACCGGCATCTGGGTGAGTCGTGTGAGCATGACGCCGGTGGTCGGAAAGGGGAGTGTGGCTTCTTGCCGGAAGTCGGAAGCAAGGCATGTTGGTTGGCCTTGCGATAAGTCCGGCCACGCCGATCGAGCTCCTAACTCGCACTGCAGGATACGCAGCGGCAGTTCCAGGAAAAGTGACAGCAGTATGACAGCCTATTGCGCTCCTTCAGCTCCATGTGGACCTGCTCAGGCAATTGCAGCCGTACCTGGAACAGGCACGCAGAATGCGTGCGCAGTGCAGCCCTCCTTCATCCGAGAATTCTATAGCATTCCAACATGCACCACAAAAGCGCGACAAGACTTCTGGAACTGCAGGTGGATATGGTACTTGTCATGACCGTTGTGCCTGGCAAGGGCGGGCAGTCTTTCATGGTAGAGATGATGGAGAAGCTTCGTCTGCAAGAGCGAACAAGTCGGGTGGCGTGTTGCCTGGCACCAGTCAATGCCAGGTTGGCAGTCCTAAGCGTTTTCTCCGTGTCCAAAATTTCAGGAAAGTCCGCTCCGTGCGTGCCAAGTGCCCAGAAAAGGTGCCTCGGTTGCACATATGCTGTTCGTGCCTGGCGGCCTGTTCAGATTCGACAGCGGCTGTCCCGAGGACATAGAGGTGGATGGCGGTGTCAAGGTACATACCGTGGATGAAGCTGCCAAAGCTGGCGCTAACATGATTGTCTCCGGCACCGGGGTCTACAAGGCGACGCCTGACATTCGGCTTTGATCGCTTGCACGGGTTCTTTGACGGTAGTTCTGCATCTCAAAGCACTGCAGAACAACTGAGCAAGCTGACATCAGGTTGATGATATGGCTTTAGCAATCGCGACGATGAGAAGAAGTGTGGAGCTGTATGGGAATGGCCTTGCTGAAGACAAACTCTCACCTCTGAGATATGACAAGGAGATCTTTGCGTAGCCTGCGGAGGAATGAAATTGCACTCACATTGTCACATGCACTCACATGCTACATATGCCACATAACCTGAGACTTAGGACCTAGCATGCAGCGATCGAGAGGCCCGTGCAGAAGCTTCGGCTCAAGACGCGACTCCTCGTTCTCCAGAAGTTTGGGGTGCCATGGGTCGGAAGCGCCGATGACCAAAGGCCTGCAGGCCCTGGAAGACCCAGGGTCACTGGATGCCGTTTTCTACGGATTCCCAGGAGGACGACGACAGAGCTTGCAGAGCTTCCTTTTCAGCGATCGGCTCGAAACCCCAGGGTCATGCAGGGTTAGGGGCCCAGTCCCTGGGAGCAGGGGTCTCCGGAAAATCCGGGCATCTTTCGAGTTTGTGGATGGCTTCGGCGAGGCTGAAGACAGCACCTTCCCCTTGAGCTCCTCGGAGCCACCAGAGGCCGTGGCGCGCACGGCGTCTCTGGCGGCCAGATGGATCACCCGCTTGGGTGGTCAGTCAAAGGCGTTATCCCGCTGGACGGATGCTGTTGGGGTCGATGCGGATGGCCAGGATGCAACATCTGCGGCGTCCCTTCTTCAAAGGACTTTGCACACTGGCTTGGGCCAAGGCGCACCGAAGCTTGATGAAGCTTTCCTGCTAAGCTGTAGGATTAGGAATGATTAATTAGGGGCTCTCCCACGAAGCCCGGCAAGAAACAGAAGAATCAGGGAGTGGCCAACGAGCCAAGGTGACCAGTTTAAGAGAGCCCGAACTCGTCAGAGGCTTCCAGCTCTGCATTATCGTTATCCCTCAGCTAGCTAGCGCCGCAGGACTTTCCATCTTCGAGCTAAAACTGTGAGCGGCGATCTTTCGGCCTTTTCCAGAGCACATATACTCGCGCAGCCATGTTGAAGAATGGCAGAGAGGTTGTGACTGAGTTTGCTTCTTCCTTGACAGGTCAGAGATCAAGTGCGCTGCAGTGGGCGGCTGCTCACACGCACCGCCCTGCGTCAACTTCCACGCACTTCGGGTCAGAAGGCTGAGCCGTGAAAGAATTGATGCTTGCGATGAAGTTTCGATTGTCGAAGCATTCATGTCTGGCCCTTTTTTTGTGAGCACAATTCCTGCAGGTGCGCATGAGCACAGTTCCAAGCGGCCCCACGAACATGATGAGTACGACCCGTCCAAAATGGCTGGAGAGGACAAGGGCACAGGCGAAGAGGAAGGTGAGTCACATGACAGTGCTGCAGACGGGGAGCACTACGACCCCGCGGCGGCACGTCTTAAAAAGGAGGGTGAGCATGACGAGCACTACGACCCCGCGGCAGCACATGTCGGAAAGGAGGGTGAGCATGACGAGCATTACGACCCTGCAGCGGCACATGTCGGAGCAGAGGGTGAACATGACGAGCACTACGACCCCGCGGCGGCACATGTCGGAAAGGAGGGTGAGCATGACGAGCACTACGACCCCGCGGCAGCACATGTCGGAAAGGAGGGTGAACATGACGAGCACTACGACCCCGCAGCGGCACATGTCGGAAAGGAGGGGGAGCATGGGAAAGAGGGCGAGCACTACGATCCTGCTGCCCACCTCGGGAAGGAAGGCGAGCACGAGGAGAAAGAGGGCGAGCATGAGGGACACCATGAAGGCAAGGAGGGTGAGCATGAAGGCAAGGAAGCCGAGAAAAGCGACACGGAGAAGAAGGACGATGCCTTGAAAGATGCAGCTCCGCAGATCTCAGCCTTTCTGTTGGCTTGTGTCTGCATGAGGAGGAGGTTGATATTCCACAACATTCTAAAAGCAGCTACACAAACGTAGAACCTCAGGTTGTGGTTGATCCAGACACAGGCTACTTGGCTCCGATGATATGGCTCCTGGGGTTACACCCGGAAATAGTCAGACTCCAGCAAGCCCGTCCGTGCAGCAGCATGTCCCATTTTGAACCTTGAGCCCCTGGCACTTGAGTGGCACACCAGCGTGAGCACAGGCAAGGTACGGCATGTCGCCCTTGAGCCAAGGGCACATTCTCGACGGCAAGTCCGGGCAGGACCTTGCGGGAGCTTAGGGTTTAGGGTTGAGGGTTTAGGGTGCAGGTTAGGGTTTAGCATTCCGCCCATATCCACCAGTTGACGGCTTTGTCAGGAGATCGACGCTTCTTCGGGGGAGATTGTGGACGATGGCAGCTACATCGACGACAACACAGGCGCAAAGCCCGTGAGCAGCAAAGGTAAGCTGATGCGATTGCAGGATGCTGACCATGAGGCAATTTCGTTGCGCAGATCATTTGATCGTCCAAGCTGCGGGTGGATGTGCAGCTGCATGTTTGTGGCATGTCAATACGGCCTGCTTGGCAGGCTTGGCAGTCGATCCTTACAAAGGCCACGCAGCTGCAGACTGGCCTTTGTGTGTCCATTCTTCCTGCTTTGAACCGAGCAAACCGAGGTAAAATGTACGTGGCTTGCCTTTGACAGGGTACTTTCAGATTGGGGGCATGAGCACAGCTAATTGGACTGCGCACGCTTTGCCTCGCCTCAGGATCCGGTGACAGGGCAAGGAAACGATTGACGTGCAGAAGAAGGTGATCACGAGTTTCACTCACACGGTTGTCAGGGCAGGATGATTCTTGCCATTATGGTGCGTGTTCTGCTGGAGAATGCGGAACACGCTGTTCGACTTTGTGGCTCAGCCTGTGTAGACTTGGCACAGATCCAAGTAATTACGTAGCTGTAGACAGCTTCTGCCTGGCGCTGGGCAGACACCGACAAGAATGTGTAGGGCTCGACGTGTCGCTGATCATGAAATCAGGATATGATCCGGCCCAAGGCCTGTAGCATTCCTTGCACCCTCTGCCACCAAAATGTCCATCCATGTCTGCAGCACTAAGCTCAGGGGATTAGGCTGCAGCTGATAGCTGAGCTTGGTGATGACACAGAGTCGATGCCTCAGCAGCACAGCATCAGCGCGTCGTCTGTGATGCTGCAGGGAATAGGGCATCGGGATGGTGGACTCCCAATGATTCCCAAGGGCCTCGAGCGCTGCCGTTTGCGGCGCGCGGGGCCAGGCTATGGCGAAGGCGCGACAACGATTTCACGCATATAATCACAGATATATGATATAGTTCAAAACTTTCAAAGATGATGCGATAAGATATTGCGTGCCGAGGTTGGTTTAGGAAGCTTCGTTGTTGAAACGCAATGCTCCGAAACTCGAGTCTTCACAAGCTTCAGGAGCTTCGGTGAAGCTCCGCCGCTCGCGTCTTCAGGAGCTTCAGCAAAGCGATGCGACGCGCGAACTCGCGCCGTCAGGAGCTTCAGGGTCTCGAGCGCGGCCGGTGGTTGTATGGTTACGGTTAGACCTTCGTGTATGTAAGGGGAGAAGGTATTGGTTCCTCGGAGTGCCGTAAGCACTCGGCCTGCTGAACCTTGCAAGTTGTGCTTCGCCTAGATTTGTACTTGTCTGTGCTATCGGAAGAGACGCTTAGTGCGAGCCCGTGTACACGAATCTCAAGCACCGTCGTTGCCAGGCCTTAGAGCCTCCGCAGGCCGGGTTTTTTTCCGCGGGATCCCTTCCAATCTGCCAGTCTGTAGAAGGCCTAAAAAGTCGGACTGTCCTCGATCTTCCTTGGCGGTTCTTTACTGCTGTAGCATGCAGCACTGATGGCCAAGGGCTCCAAGAGTGTGGCAATCAATCGGAGACCAGGGGTGCACCCACCAACCCCGTTTTCAAACGACTGTTGCCAGGCAGTGCAGCCTGGGCTGGTCTTGCCCATTGCTCAGATGTCAGGGGCAGTGACACTGCTTGTAGGATGCCTGGTGATTCAGGCCTCCTCAACTGTACTGGTGCCCTGTTTTTCTAGGCATCCTTCCTTCAATGCCCAGTGCTCAGATGCCTGAAGCAACAGGGCACTGCTTGGTCAAGCTGCACAGAAGTTCTGGGTGGCCTTCTGGCTCGAAGCTACGCCATTTCCGAAACCCCCACCCATGTTCGAAAGCTAGTTGGGGTCCATCGAAGGTAGCAAAACAAGCCTCAGCATCTACAGGTGTCTGCTTCTAGGAAGACACAGCGCGTGAAAGATCGCCTTTCCTCTGCGCGGCGCGCCACTTCCCACCTGCTGCCAGAGCCTCATTTGCGTCCCCACAACACTTGCCCCCCTGTCAGACACAATCGGGTTTGAAGGCATGATCCGGTCGGCTGGCAGTGTGCGTGCGTGAGTCTTCAGAGGCAATATGGGCCAATCTTTGGCTTCGGTTGCAAGAGAGTGCTGGGAGCGATCTTCACAGGAAGCTCCATCCGACTTTGGTTGTTAGCAGAAGTTTCTGCTTGCCTGAAGCTGTTGTCAATCTTTTTCTAGTTCTAGTGTAAAGTGAAAGCAGTCGACGAAGTCCATAACATTGTCCTGTACTCGATTTTCAGGAGTGCACTTGTCGTTGCCGACGTTGCCGATGTCAGACGATTGGCCACTTGGGACATACATTGCGCGCGCTATGTGCGCGATTGCATGCGCTATTTGATAGCGCCTGTGGTGCTCAGGTGTCGGCGGTGCCGGCTACGAAGGTGACATGCGCTCAGCCGAGCCGTCAACTGAAGCCCACGGCTCAGAAGCTTCTGAGAACTTCAGTGCCGACCCTCTTTCCAATCGAGGACCGCATGCGGTGGCTCACTTGCCGCTCAGTCTGCAACAGACCTATTCGAGCCTGTAATGCCAAACACTGCAGGTAGATTCCTGTGTGTGCTGTTGGCCGTGCCATCTCTGGCAGGGATGTTCGAGCGGCAAATGCTCAACATCAACTCCAGAGATGAGGACATGCCACGCCCTTAGTTTGAGCAGCTTCATCCATGCGGGGCCCCCGGAGCAGCTCTTACTCGTACCGTGACATCTCACCCGAGCTTCCTTCAGGCAGTCTTGCCGCGAGGACATCGAAAAGCTGCTGGACTACTGTCAGCGCATGGTGAAGATGGCAGAGAACACCCGCGAACAGGCCTGGACTGGGGGCCAAAACACAGGACTTGTATAGACTCGTAACACGAGGGGGGGGGCCTTTTGCCAAAGGGGTTCAAGCCGGTTTGTGACAAGCCCGTTCAGCCATGCCACTGCAGTCCACGACACAGGGTATGAAACGAGAGGCCGCGACAAGGGTCATGTAGCAGCGGGAGGGTGGGGGGGGGGGGCGCGAGAATACCTATTTTAGGCGTGTGGACAGCAGCAGGCAGCCCAAGGGCATGATTCGGTACATGTGAGGATGCTTTTTGGCCATGCCAGAGAGGGCAAATGCCTTGCTTCTGCCTTGTGTGGACCAGGATGTGCCAGTTCCAAGTCTGGCCTCCAACGAAGCCTCAGGCAGAAGCCTGAGCAGTGTAACTGCGGAGATGGGCGCGTGACACCACGAGTCTGGTGGGCCACCCTCAGGCCCTCAGGCCAACAGGTGAGCGCAGAGAACGAGCCGCAGGCACTGCACTGGTCAGAGCTGGGACCGGGCGGTCCAACCCCGCAAAGCAGACATATGGATGTGCAGCAAGGCACCTCCACTCAAGTCATGAGCCAACCTGACGATCCGCGAGAGTTTTCCGATTGCCAACTCTCCTTGTGCCGAGCCATTTGCATCCTGGACTTTTGCATGCTCTCGGAGTCCTGGGCCTTTTGTTCTCCAACGTCGACAATGTGCTCTCCACGTGTGGATGGCGGACTTCAGTGGCGAAGTCACCCAGAAACCTGCGCGCGATCCGTCACCACTGGCCCTAAAGCCGGACCAAAGAACCCAACAAGAGTTGGGATGTTCAGAATTGTGGAAGCCATTTAGGTGTATCAGGGGTGCCCCTACTTTGGGAAAATTTGCAAAAACACAGAGTCAAGAACGTTCTCTGAGCAGGCGATGGTCACTGAACTCCAGGCTAAGGCACGCCATTTGCTAACTTCCCTGTGGTTGGTTGGGGACACGACCTTCAGAAGCGAGGTGCGCGAGCTGCAGCTGGATAGCCGAGAGCTTCGTATTCTGGTTCAGGAAAGCCTTGCCCTGGGCCCGGTGCTCGGACTCTTCGGGCGCCTGAGAGCTTAGGGTCGACTTCGGGTGAGTGGCAGGATTAGCGGATAAAGCGTAGGAGAAACACTCAGCCGCAAGGTCCGCGGACTCCGAGGGCTTCGCGAACTTCCGAGGCCCGCCGGACGCACGCGCCTTGCCACCAATGGTTGGAGCTCTTGTGAACAGCAAGAAATGTGCACCGAGGCAACAGCTATGTACATATATATATATATATATTTATTTATTGTAACACGTGAGAACTCAGGGAGGCAGAGGTGCTAGAAACTGCAAGTGCGGACGCCCTGTGAAGAGACCCCTGCACGAGGTCGGCAGGGAGGCCCTGACCACCCCAATCAAGGATGACGCCCACGTGGATCCTTCCGAAAGCATCCTGCAGCCTTCGCCGGGCGAGGAGAGCTGAGTAACGGAAAGGAAGGACGGGGCTCGCATGTAATTAATGCCATGGCCCAAGACACCACATATGTCAGGAAGTGCATGAATTTGTACAAAGTGAGATTGTCTCACGCATGAGCGAGGAAGTTTGTAGCGGTGGAGATGTTCACCTTGAAAGCCCCCAAACCCCCAACCCTTGGAAGAGGTGTCTTGGCCAGATAATTCAGATTGAGTTTTTGGCTGGGCCGACTCTGGTCCTGTGGAGGGCTCCATGTCTCCCTAGTGACTACCGTGGGTGGGCTCAATGTCATCTCGTGTCAGCATATGAGGCCTGCCACAGTTCGTACAGTAAATCCTTGAGTGTTTGTGCTTTTGAGCCCCTGCCCTTCCCTTTACACTGGCCATTGCAACCGAAGTTGGCAGATATACGCTCCGTGCCCTTGAAGCTTTGCTGCGACACCGGGCTCTGGAGAAATTCTCGCAGGGGAAGCCGACTGAGGTAAGGAGTCGAGTTGCGTGTCTCTGTTCCGAGGTGACGGCCCTTGCAGAGCTGGAAGGCCGATTCTAGCATGCTTGTATATCTGTCCATGCAAGTGCCAATCCGTGTGCATGGCTTGAGGTTCACCCTACCTCCTCAGCGCCGATGGGAAGGGCGCAGTGTGCTGCTGGGATGTTTCGCAGTGCTCTGAGCACTTGGGTTTTTAGGGAAGGGCCATCTCAAAGCTTCGCTTGGCACGTTGTACGCGTTGCAATGTCTGAGTAGAAATGTGGAAGCAGAGCTTATATGTATCCCTGTCTCTTTGTCTCCCTGGCTGAGGCCCGGGACGCAGATCACCGAGCCGGTGCACGTCTTGCAAGCCCATTCGGATGCCATCTCCCAGGCTCAACGATCTCTGCATCCACTGCACTCTGAACTTCTTCAGATCGCCTTTTTCTTCGGAGACGAGCAGCCTGAGGCGCTGCTGTTAAGAAGCAGCCGCATCCCCGAAGCCTTGGAGGCTTCCATGCTCATCCGATCAGCTGCGCTTCCTATCCGCATGTGCGTTCAGAAGCTCAACAGCGCACGCGCACGAACCTGCAGTGCCCGGTAGAACAGTGCTTGCAGGACCTACTCTGGAAAGGCGAGCGCGAGCCTCGAAATGTCTTCCAGCCTCTCGTTTGAGTGGCGAGTACATTTGTTTTTGTTGGTAAGTGTTTGTTTGTCACAAGGTCGGAAGGCTCCCAGGCCAGCCAGCTTTTTTGTCGGGCTTTCTAGGATCTTGCAAACGAAAGATGAGCGAGGCTGAAGCCGACCTGAGTCCCAAGTCCAAGTCCACGCAGGCGCCGCAGAATTTCCCGCGTTCTCCCTTATGGGATATCCGACCTGTGGGCCGTTTGGATATGTGTTCTTTGCATTTGACGTGGAGAGCCGCCAGGCCGTCTCCACAGCACCCAGCGAGGCTGCCGGGCCTGTCCCACTGAAGGCGAAGAGGGGCCCCATCGGCAGGATGGGACGGCTTTTGAAAGGGTGCATGCTTTGGGGAAGGCGCCCAATTGTTAGCAGAACACTCTTGTAGCTACGCGCCTCTCCCGCAGGAGCGGGAGCACAGGAGGGACAGGAAATCAAGCAGGATCCCAAAATTCGACACAGGAGGACACAATAGATCAGGAACGGGATCAGCCACGCTCTGGAAACGGGCAATGGCTTGCGTATACTAACGAGCAACTGTTCTTGGGGCAACAGTGCTACAGCATCCCATCATTCCGTCTGCATTGTCTACCAGTAGCAGACAGGGCATGAACTCGGCGAGCAGCCTTGAGAGGTAATCCTGCCACGATACTCAATCAGCGCAGGGCAGCATAACTCAAGAGCTCGCACTGATACAAGCACTTGCAAATATCCTGTGAACGAAGCATTCGAGTAGGCATCTGAGAGTGGGAGATCGGGGTAGCGGGTCGTGTGCATCTGGCAGTTCCGAAGTCTACCCGCCAGTGCCATTACATTTTATGCTGTCTGCTTGTGATGCTGACCTGAACAAAATAGTCACGCAGGCGGTGCCTTCTATGAAGCCTGATGCTCAGAAGTCTGTCCATCCGCAAGATGCTAGAAGAAAACTCTATTTGGGGTCGCTGTTTCCTGAGGGCCTAGGGGACAGTCCGCATGCCGCGTGTGGAGACCCGCAAGCTTCAGCATTCGCTCTTTTTCCTCCCTTGGAGAGCGATCGATACTGCCAATCAAATAGCCAACTTCCAGATCGCCTTGAGTAGGGCTCCTGGGGGCGTGCTAATTTTCCTGCAGCGGGCGCTGGCTTCGCAGTCTTCGGCATAAAGTAAGATAAGATAAGCAACCTCTCCCCATGGCACCCCCGCTCCGTTCTCTCACGATTCCATACGACTCCGTCTTCTTGAGGAAGCCGAAGCGGAGAGGGCTCCTGCAGCAGATGCCTCGAGCTTTTCTGTGACAAGGGATTGCCGGGGAGTAGTCTCAACTAGTGCCTGTGTGTGACACTCGCTTTGCGCAAGGTGCTGCCTTTGTTGCTGTCGTGGCCAGTCATTCAAGAGCGGGCCGCATTGGCTCGTCGCCACCTCCTCCGAGGAAGTGCAGGGAAACTAGGGCTGAGAAGGCGAAGAGATTCAGGCAGAACATACCTAGCTGCCATTGGCGTAGCTCGTATAGGGTGAGACAAGGAAAAGAAGGAGTGTGAGCATCTTCGAAAGAGAGAAGCACAGGATGGGCACCTGGTCGTCTGGTACTTCAAGCCTCTGCCCAGGCCGCGTCTAAATCTCGGGACAAGAAACACCTTGGTGCAAAGTCTCACATCTCGCGCCAAGAAGCTCGGCAGCCATGAAGAACTCGGCAGGAAGACCCCGAAAGCTGGCGAAGGCATCTTTGAGGCTTCCATGTGGGACACTGTTTCTGTGCTGGTTGTTAGGACGATTGCGGGTGCATGCAAGTTCTGTGACGTGCCGCACGCTGCTAATGAGCCTGTTGTTGTGGCTTCGTTTTGGCTCACGAAGTAACGTCATCAAGCCATGCCTTCCTTGAGGGATGTCGCGGCCCCAGCTCCTACACTTAGGCCCTACACAGCTTCTGCCAAGTACCGGGTGTTTCGCCATGTTGAAAGCTTTCGTGAAACCTGGGCCGCAAAATTGTTCCGGATGGGCGATTGCCGCCGAGGTGCAGGGTTTCCATGGCCTATCGCCATGTCGTCTTTCTTCCCACAGGCCATTCCCGGTTTTGACAAGCGTGGTCTTTGTGCTGTGAGAGATGGCTGTGCACTGAGCCCTCAACCCTCACTCCTCGTGGAGCAGTGCAGGAGCGTGGCACATGAAAGCCCTAAAACCCAAGATTGCCTTAGAATCGCATCGTCTCCGCTGAAGGGCGCCCAAAGCCGCGGCGACTCCCCGAGACGAAGGTGCCACCTCTTAACGAGCACAGAGGAGGGTTCTACTTGAACATGGGAAATACATGTTTTTTTTCATCATCTTTCCCAATGTTTCAGTAAGTCGCGTGATGGGAATTTAACCGAAGCTTCAAGGCCTTCTGGTTGTTTTGACAGGGTCACCTGCCTCGAAACTTCGCATGACTCCGGGTAACCCCAGCAATAGGGCTCGCGGAGAAATTCTGGGAACTTCGCATAATAGTGGGCTACCTTACTAGATCGGGTAGCAACAGTACCTGGTGTCAATCTTCTCCAAGAACCTAAAGCCAATGCTACGCCAGCGTGAGGTCGAAAGTCAATGCTATGTAAGCCAAGTGCATGCCAACTTCTTCATCACTTCATCTACCTGAAATCTCCCCTGTTGCTGCCCTCACCTGAACCCAACCCAACCCACTCCACGCTGTAGCCGATACTCTCATGGAGTCCTGTCCTTGTTGTCGCCACCGCATTGTGTCAGGTCTGTATCTCCTACGAAATCAGGGAGGCACAGTGAGAGGAGCCCACGCGCTTCCAACGAGTTTGCCCGTCACCGAGATTCTTTGGTGAAGAGCACTAGGATGAAACTTGTTTACAAGTTTACTAGGGTGTAGTGTAGGGGTTCCAGGGTAGTGCTTGTCTAGGTGTAGTTCTACTTCTCGCCCAGGTGCAAACCGCAGTACGCTTGCGGCCCTTCCTGAACAATGAAGTGAGCAAGGCACACATGTTATAAGCGGTGTATGCTTGATTCTGATTCATGCTTTCTTGATCTGCCAGTCGGGTGCAGCCCCGGCAAGCTGCGTAGAGGCCTCCGCCCTTTTCCAGAAGCCAGGGCTGGCTGTAGTTTCTTCGCACCCAAGTGGGTTTGAACTGGAGTTGGTTTTTCGCCAGTGGCACTTGTGATATCTCCTTGCCAGATGAAGCCAAACGGCCACGTCGTCCTCTCCGATCCGGAGGCGGGCAGATCACAAGATTTGCGACCTGTGGCATATGCGTTCATTTGCAGTGGCTGGCTATGTTGAACATGCCTGCAGAAGCCACAGCAGCCCGGACGCGAGTTCGAATGTACCTTTGCCTTTGATTCCAGCCGCAGCCTTGGTTCACACCAAAACCACTGATTGGAATCTCTATAGAGAGCCCTGTTTGGGGATGGCGAGGCCGGCCCAAGTCGGAGAACTACGCCGATCAGCGTGAGCTGCACATGTTGGGGTATTTCCTCGCTGCAGCCTGCTTTGCTTCTTTTAGGCTCCCGGGGTATCTCGCGTCGCTTACGAATTTTGTATCGACAGGTCCGATTTTCCGAGGTTGTTTTGCTTGTGCTGTACAGTGGCACTTTGAGAAAGGCCAAAAAGCCCGTGGTTCTTCCACCTCAGTCAGCCAGTCAATCAGTGTCAGGTACTATCTACAACAGCGTCGGAGCGGAAATGGTCATGCACGGAACCACTGGCCACGGCCATGGATGGTACGTGAAGCGAAGCATAGTTGTGTATTGATAGGCATCGAAGTGGCATTTCCGAGCGCAGACCGCAGAGTGAGACAGATTCTGTGGCTGCTTGGCTGAGGTTTCAACTGTTGCTTGGTTGCCTATGGGCAAACCGGGACAGGGCAGATGCCTCAGAGAGAGATTGCGCGTGGAGGGGGGGGGGGGATGCGGTGTAGTGTCCTGTAATTTTGGCAGCCGAAGAACTCACCAACCGACACGTCTTTTTCTGCCCGCATTCCCTAAACAACGAGCGAACGCCCATTCCGTGGCTTAGGAAGACACACACCGTGCATGGCGACTGGCAAAGCCAAGAGCAGCGGGGACTCCTGCCACGGATCTCTGAAGGCATGAGGGACGATGAGGGACGTTCCCGGTGCACCTCGCAGTGTGGTAGCGGGGGTTTGCTACAAGCAGAATTCAACTGCACGAGACTGAGCCTCCCACAGGATTGTTTCAACGCCTGGCGCAATGCCGAGCGGAAGGCCAGGCTTCTGGGGGTTTGAACACTGGATCTTTTGAACCTGCACCCCGGGCCCCAAACGGTTGGTGCTGATGCTTTCATTGTGAGGTGCGTCTTGGCGAGTACGCATTAGCTACATCGAGGCTGGCAGCACGTGTGAGCTGGCCTGGTGAACCTCGTCAGACCGATAGACCTTGACAATAAGAGGAGAAGTAAAAGGATTAAAACAGAAAGGGGTTTGGACATATTTTTTTGACACATCACAATTATATTTGGTCATTTGTGACTGATCTTTGAGCAAGAATTTCATGGCGTACTAATCTTCCTGCTACTCTTTTCGTGTACTTACAAAGAGGTCAAAGAATGATAAATGATAATATGAAAGAAAGAAGAGGACTCTTTTCATGTATGGCTTCAGCAGGTTTACAACGACCGCTTGCGAGATCTGCTGGAGCATGCAGTGCCGAGTCCATCTAGGGTGGAAACCGACAGCCCGGTCCTTACGCGGGTCGCCCTTTTTGTTCAGCGCGCGCCTTTTTCCCGGAGCAGTCCTCTTAAAAGACCCCAGTTCGTAGACTTTGGTTGGCTAATGGGACTCAGAAGTTCAAAAGAGTTCAAACGGACCTAAAGGGAGGAGTGATCTTGGATAGGTCTTTACATGCTTTGTCAGACAACCTCGTCGGCTCTTTTTCCTTGCCTGAGCCTTGCCTGAAATTCCCCCAAGTCGAAAGGCAGCGTACGCCGGCTGTCGAAGGGGCCGCCAACAAGTGGGACGGCAGCAGGTGCAGCAGGACTTTGACACATGACACCATCCTTTGCAGACCTTGAGTTAGCCGGCAGCGCGTTGTCTTCGACAGATTCGTGTTACTTGCCACACTCTTGCCGCAGGCTCGCGACTGGAAATACGGAATCATCCCGCCGTTGGGGTCTACGTGGAAAACCTACAGGACTTGATTGTCGAAAAGCGATCGGTATGATACTATCCTGCCTGCCATTCGAGACATCTATCACTCTGAGCCTGGGAGGAGCTGCCTGTGGAACACCTTCGGGACGTTGCTCGCCTGGTGGCAAAAGGTGGGGTGCTGACAACGACAATGTCATGCAGATGATGTCTGCAGATGTCTATCTTCCCATGGCCTTGCCTTGTAGAGAGCTGCTACCCACTCTATGAGGCTTCCTTGTTGTTCTTTCCTGATGTTTATGTGTGTTGGGCTGGGTGGGCACGACAGATTGAGCAAAGCTTGGGCCGGAGTGATGTCCGAAGCACCAAAAAAGGTACAGAACAGGCCCAGGCTCACCACATTCTGTCTTCAGGAGAGAAGGCGAAGAAGGTGGAAAGGACATCTCCGCTGGAATAGATTCCTCGCAACAGTTCTCCCGGAATCTATGCTTGACTGCGAATGCCTGGTAGATTCCGTCGATGACATTTCAGGACGACGATGAACGACCGTTCAAGTCGCTCGCATACCATCTTCATCTTCAAGGAGCTGCGGCTGAACATGCACTGATGTCACCGCCAGCAACTGGTTCAACTTGGCATCGTGATGGCTTGGAAGGTTGAAGTCCTACATGCCTCGAATGGAGATCACATGTCCACCATGCAGGCTCGCCGTGTCTTGTGTAGTCTTGTAGATTGTCAGAGAACAGATAAGCTGAAACAAAGCCACAGACGAGACCGGACCCACGAAGGTCGTTGATCTGGCCGGGCGTGAAAACGAGCAGACCTCGGAGTGCAAGGGCGACCGCTTCCGGGAGCTCAGGCAGCTCAACTGTAGCTCTGCAGTAGCTTCCTGCAGTAGCTGTGGCCCCACCATGCGCACATATGCTTAAGCCTTAAGCCCCCGAAGAGTTTTTTGTTGACGCTTCGGGCCAAGCTTCAGGCATATCAACCGCAGTCTCTTCGACCTGGCGAGTTGCATTCATGCACTCTGCGATGGCAATCGCGACCATGTTCCCTTTAGGCAGAGGGGCGGGGAACAAGCGGGGGAAGAGAGCAGTAGGGGGAGGTTGGTCATTACACGCCCTTTCATTACGGAGAGGAACTCCAAGTTGACGATGCTGCGGCAGCCTGAGAGGGCACTTGTCTTTGCTTGCCCTCACCCTGCCTCTCCAGGCAAGGCAAAAAAGGTGCAACTCATCAACCTGCTTGTCCTTGAGGCTATCCGACAGCCTCGCCAGCAACAGCCGAACGACCCTCCTGGCGACATTGTCTCCGAGCCCTGCAGGCCTGAAGAAGCGGATGTTACCAGACCTGGAACAAAACTGATACTGTGCTTCCCGACCAGGCTACGATGAGAACATCCTCACTTGCCGTTTCCTGGAGTCCACGGGCTGGAGACTTAGCGCCATCATGCAGTCAAACACACTCCCGTGACTTTAGCTGGCCCATCTGCAAAAATCCGATGCAAGAATCGCGGCTGCGGGCTCTGAAAAGTTCGAAATAGAGCAACGTACGCAAGCAGCAGCAGCGCCTAAACACCTAGAATTGCCTAGAATCAGTCTGAATGCAGTGACCGTGTCGCTGGATGGCGCACCAATGGCTGCTGGCCACTGCGGCCACTGCAGTCCTGCCGAGACATGCAGGTGACAAGAAGAGTTTGTGAAGTACCTCGCGGCTGCTCGTGTCTCTTGGCTTTCATGTACTGCATACCTGTGCTGCAAACTGCAGGCATGAAGATGGCGCACCACTGGGTGGGTCTTCACCACTGATGTTGCGACTGGATGAGTCTAGCTTCCTGTGCCAACGGCAGAAGATGGATAGAGTATGATTTGATTGCAGACAGAAACATAGGACAGCAGTGTTGCGCTTGTAGCCCGGTCGGCCAAGGTGTTACGTGCCTTCGATAACTGGCGACAAAGATCCCGGTGATTGGTTTAAGGAACTGACGGCTGCGTTGCAGAACGTCATGCTTTCCACAGCTGCTCCGCCCAAGGCCTGTGGCTGCTTGTGTTGCATGCATGCCTACTAGTAGAAGTTGGCAGCATGCAAGTGCCTGGCCAGGACACCTCGTCAGACAACGAGCGGGCGCAGTTTTACGCAGCTGGCAAGTTTTCCAACCCTGACACATGGCTGCAGACATCATGTCGGTCGCGATTCATGTGCAAGATGGGTTTTCTGCAGTGTTGCGGAAGATGCCAGGTCTCAGATGCAGGTCACCAGACGACGGACTTTCGATACAATCCCCGCTGGTGCTTGGCAGGACGGCCGCTTGAGAAGCTTGGGCAGCACTGCATCTGCATGCAAGATTCGCAAGGGTAGGCAGCTGGCATTATGCAACTTGGCCTCAGGAACTTACAATGCATTCACGAATTGAAGCGGGTCGTGGAGGAGGAAGTCGGCAAGGTTTTGGAAACAAGACCACTGGCGCCTGGTGCCGTGCTTTAACGCGCGTTGCCATTCCCAAAGCTCACAAACACCCTACTTGTGCGTGTTGTAATGCGGATCCTCCGGCGCATCCAGGTGAAGGAGAGCTTCCACAGGACTTGCTGCGCCCTTTCTTTAACAGCGTCAGGAGCCGAGCCGGGTGAAACTTGTTTCGTCTTGCTCAGTTTTTCTGGCCAGGGTAAAGGCCGTAGCAATTCTGAGCGGCTTCTGCTGACATCTTTCCCAGGTGCTGGTGAATCTTTACATGGACGGCAAAGCTCAAATCAAATGGCATGCAGATGATGAGTGGCCCTGCCCTGCTTTTGGTACATGGGTACTCCTCCATTGGGACCAAACTCATGGTGACTAGTCGCCTGAGCGTTCACGCATCTCACGGGCAAAGCTCAGGAAATGCTATGGCCCTTCGGACAATATCCTGATTGGAGCCATGGCTCATTCATGGGGCCATCCTGGGGGTCATGTGCTCGCATATTCGGGAAATCTCCAGGCTCCTTGTCCTTTGGCGCAGCGCGCGTCTTCGAAGTGCGGCGCAAACCGCGGCGTGGTGACACCGACCGCTGCGCACCCAGACGCCCCAGCTAGATTCACTCGGAGCGAGTTATCCAGTTAGTCACCGTTGATCGTGAAGCGGGCTTTTGCTCCGTCCTGAGTGGTGCGATGAGGCAGTGCTCAACAGCTGCAGCGAATTCTGCTGCAGCCGGGCTCACTGCTGGTGATGGGAGGCCAAATTAAGGGGTAAGACAGACACACACACACACACAATCTCAGGTTTTATTTCAGTTTTGCGAAAACGCGGCACCGTGACGGTGAGCCTTGACAGAAGCATGCCTGTTCATTCGCCTGTTGTTTCTTTTCCATCCGGCAGCCCGACAATCACCAACTTGTCGCCAAGCCCCCTTTCAGCCTAGAGGGCAGGGTATAGAGGGAAAAGAAGCGACACGGAAGCAGCAGAACGCACTTACGACTGGCTGGGAGGTGCCATGCAAGCCAATTGGCAGCATTCACTTCCTCCTGTATCTCGCCTGCATCGACCGTGATCACGTGTCGTGTAAGGTGTATTTTGCACAGGCCTGTTGCGGCTTGCTCACTAAGGATCCAAGCTGCTTTGAAGGGCGCATCAATCTCACCTTTCGGCGCATTGTAGGAGATCGGAGGCGTGGAGAAGAGCCAAAAAAAAGTGAGATTGGTATTCAATGTATTCAATTGCCAGGCAGTCAGCTTGCAGTTGCCATTGTGGATTTGCCTTCGAGCATTGAGCTCTGCCAAAGTGAGGCCGCATCACCACGCAGCCTGTCGTGAATCACTTTGGGGCGGCAGAGGTGCAGAAGCACTTGCAGGACAATTTGGCCAGCTTGGATGGCTCTTCAGGCAATTCTACCGTTCCCCTCCAACTACTGGTGGGGTCCAGTAGAGTGTGTTCCGAAAGCATGCATGCAACCCGTTGCCAGACTATTGCGGACTTCTTACACCTGTTTCTCGTGGTGCTTTCCGAATCCTGATACTTTTTCTTGGGCACGGCATGTAAATGACAACTGAAACGTGCAGGACGAGATTGCAAACCTGCAGTCCACTTTGGTAGAGGACCTGTGTGGTCATTGTGAGAGCTTGCAGCGTTTGTCTCATACTTCCTCTAGCATGGCTCCGAGCAAGCCGCGCCTCTGTTGGAATCTTGCATTTGATTTCCTTGCCCTTGCAGGAAGCAGTGATTGCATCACGGCAAACGCTGCTGAAACAGTTCTCCCAAGTCTGGTCGGATCACCACCTGCAGGCCATTGCAGCAAAGCGTCTTGCAGAAGCCAGCAGAATCCAGCCCCTTCGTGGTCCTGGCCGAAGGGCTTCAGTGCTCAATTCCGATGCTCGCCAGGCTCTCTACCGTCAGCAGGAGGCCTGCCACTGTTTGAAGGGGGGGTGATCAGCGCCTTCCTTCCAGCATCGTGTCGCACTTGGGCTTGATTTCAAGGCTGCTTTTGTTGCTGTCCTTAGGCGGCAGAAGATGCCGCGAACTCAACTTGCGAATTGAAATCGACGACGTCGACGCTGACGCTGAATCCCTCGTTGTGGGGGCTGGGATGGTCTCTCCAAGGATTCGCGGATAAACCTGGTGAAGGGTGCGTGTCGGCAGCAGGGGCCTAAGCTGGGAGCGGATCCATGACGAAAGGCACGCTAAAGGCAGGGTATGTGGGGAGATTTCTGGAGATAGCCGACCGATGAATTCAGGGTGGCCTCCACGTTGCAAGGGGCGGAGCAGTCCCTGAGCCACCTCGAAGCACCTGGGCAGACTTAGAGATCCAAAGTCAGCTCTGATTTTTGCGCGGCATAGCCTTGCACGCTTCTAAGACTAAGAATTCGACAACCGCAGGCCTCAGTTTGACCACTTCACAGTTGTGATGTGCGCAGCAAGGAGCGGAACCAGGAAGCTGCGAAGGCTCTGCGGCAGGCAGCCTGCTGACCATCATTCTGCTCAGATCGATGTCCATGGGGGATGCCTGTTGTCGGAATCTGGTGTTTGGGTGTGCTCTGTGTAGGACATGTGGGCTCACCGGCCTGTAGATGTAGACTGTGAGTGGGCAAAGGTTGGCCAAAAGCTGGCCTCTGTCGAGAAAGCCATCCGCAAAGCACAGAGTCGCAAGGCGACCCTGCCGACCAGACTCTGCCAGATAGAGAGAGAGAGAGAGAGATATATATATATATATACATACATATAAGCATCTCAAAGTGTTTCTGCTTGTCGCTTGTCAGGGCTACTCGCTCCAGTACTCCCCCGACAGTACTGCCACCTCCGCTGGGGCTGATGAGGATGGACCAGGCTCCGCACGGATTTAAGGGGTGCGAGCTTAGAACGGTCCACCGGAAGTTTACAAGGTGTACTCTCACAGAGGGTCTTGGTACAAAAGTCGGTGCAAGTATGACGGCTGCTGTCATTGACGTAATTTCCATTACGATTACTGTTGCTGTTGCTATTACAATGACATTACTATTACTCGTATTATTCCTATTGCCACTGCTATTATCTTACTATTGCTTTTTTTTAATACTTTCATTTATTGCCTTTTTTGGTTACTATTTCTTCTACGAGCACCATCAGTATTACGGCTATTGCTCCGACAACTCCTCCTATTATCACTGTTCTACGACGACTATGACCATGACGATCCTCTTTTGTGTCCTCAGTAGGCTTCAGCACTTGAAACCTCAGTTTACTCCTACGCTATATAGTGCAGAGAAGAGACTTCGCCAGGTGAAGCGCTTCGCAGGTCGTTAGGCCTCGCGGTGGCCAAGCGATCTCCCAGGCAACCGAAGGTGCGGAGCTCAGAGCTACCCGCATGCACTCTCACGCTTGAGGAAGAACACATCAGAATCAACAACCTTTTCATCACAGGGCTTTTGCCAAGGTGCGCCAGCGATACCTCCATCATACCAACCATTGCACTAAACCATGGAAGGATATGGAAGGTATACCAATCTTGACCATTATAGTCATCGAGCTAGTCATCGAGCATGGGGAGCCTGACGAGCTACAACTGTTGCCAAGCCCCGACACAGGCAGAGTCGCATGTGAGAGTCGCCTTGCCGGCCTTGGCGCGGGCATAGTTGCCGAGACTCCGGGCTTTGGGCTGTATGCTCATCACTAATTCGTGACCTGGAAGTCTAAACTCATAGGCAGTGTATCAGGTACTGGGATGTTATGTGATGTTCTGTAGCAGTAACCGCCGGGCCAGCGATGTCTCAATGACACTCGCGCGCCTCCTGCGGAGCCAAACACAACTGTCAGACCGTTGCCCCCTTAATGGAAGATGTTCTTGTCCCATGTTGGGCATGTCGGGCATATCTCTGCATCTTACATGCAGGTCTTGATCAGTAGGGCGATGGTCTGCACACTGCACAGAGGGAGCGGTTCTCTTAGAGTTGAAGAGCGACCCCTCTTGAGCTCTCTGGCCGTGTTTCGTCTGATATTGCGCTCATTTGCACGTAGCCCTTGCAGCCTTCAGAAATTGAAATTTGATGGAGCTTGAGGGAGAAGAGGACGCGCAATCTCTTGTGCTGTGCTTTAGGCTTTAATCGTTAAGTTTTATTTGTTGCTAAATATCCTCCTGTGCCTTGGCAGCTTGGGAACCAACTGCTGAGCAAACCCAGGGTTATATCCCAACCATCGACGTGAGCCGAAACCCTCTGGGCTTGGTGCCTTCAAGCAGTTCATATAACTTTCAATAAGGTAAGAGCATCAAGAGAATAAAGAGCAATTGAGATGTGCCACATGGACGTGTGATTGCCGAGACTGTGCGCACCCGGAGCAGAGTGCGGCATGTCTCGGGCCAGTGTGGCAGACCCTCAATGAGCGCCACATTTTCAGCGAAGCGGTGATGGAAAAGACATGCCACCTGCCGGTCCTCACAAGACTCCCAAGACAAGGCGTACCGGAGAGGAGGAGAGGTGCTGCATTATGGAAACGCGACGGGTCACCTCGATGTAGTCTGAAGAGGCGCTCGCTCACGTCGCACAAGTCATAGCTTTGGAGGGAGCACTGCCTTTCAGACGCCGAGCTGCCTCCTATCAAACTTAGTCCAGCAACCGATACCTCCTCATATTTTCCTCAACCCCGAACCTGCGCAGAATGCGCCTTTCTTTTGATGGCTGATAGAAGTGGTTGGCCACCACAATGTCACGCGCAGGTGACCTTGATCAGCGAGTGGCAGTCCGAATCGGCTGCGAAAATCACGAGTTGCCAGATCTTCAGTGTGTGGATGTGCTCCCTTAGCATCAGAATCCTACGAGCACAGGCTGTAGCAGGCTGTATAACCCATTAAAACCTGTAGCCTATTTCCGTGGCTTGGTGCAACTGTAACGCAAGGCCTGGAGCTGCACGACGGATTGCTGGCTGTGGGCTTCAAGCAAGGTCATCCTGAGAGCCGCACAATGGCGCACAGCATCTGAGTAATGCACAGTACAGTTTTCTTTGTTTGTGCGCAGGCTGTGACGTGAATCTCGTCGATCCCTGCACAGCCACCGTTTGTTGGGTTCTCTACGGTCGCGACCCGAGAATCGCATGAGCACCTAAAAGTGCTGTGCTTGCAACACACGTGCGCAATGATATTCCCTTGACTCTGGACATAAGTACAAGGTAAGTAGAGAAGCTGTCGGCAGTGTTATGTTTTTTTCCTCAGGTCACACGGCCCCCATCACGGCTTTGGCGGAATGCGCGGATGGCCGCTTCGTGGGTGGCCTATGGGATCATTCAAATGCAGGCCAAATTTAGTTCCAGTAACGCAGTACCCTGAGCTGAGTCATGACCCCCAGTGCAGTGCGGCAACCGCTGGACTGACGGCGTTCTTTGCTGTTGTTCTCAGCGTGCCTCGAGTAGCTGAGAAGCCTTCTCGATCTCGCCCGTATACTCTCCAGCGACATGACCACATAAGGGGGTGGGGGGGGGGGGGTGAACTCAACAGAAGTCATGTCACCATTATCCACCAAAGGGGGGGCTCAGCCATCCAAGCCAGACTAAATTAAAGAGCTGGAGGTTTTTGAGCGGAGCATGAGGCGAGATACACCTGCTTTCAGACATCCTAGAAACGCAGAGATGCGTGCCGTGCTAAGCTGCAGAATGCCACGTGAACGCAAAGCCGAACGACGACGCGGTCCCGATGGAACCAGGATGTTCATGATCGTAATCGTCTAGGAGATGTTGGATTTCTGTTGAAGTTCTGCAGACGCACGCGATTTCTGTGACGAAACCTGGTTTTTCTTCCACTTGGGAACGAGAACGGAAACACTTAGCAGTAGATCTCGCCCTGGGCACTTAAATTGCAGTAGCAGGGCATGGTTCGGTCAAGCAACTAATGCAGCTTTACGGGTCTTGGCGCTCTAGGCATGGAACGGTCAGCAGGAGTTCACCAGATCCTCTTCTCTGCTCCTTCCTGGAAAGACACAGAAAAAGGGGTGGATTACATGCACATTCTGCACTAGGCATGCCACTATGCCAAATGCTACAAAAAAAACGCTCCCGTGCAAACAAAGGGCAAATAGCAGCGGCAGAATGTGGCACAACTTACGACTGGCTTAGTGCTGAAGGCTGCGGACAATCTCAACTATCGCCTTAAGAGCCCGAAGCAGCAACTCGTCTGCAAAGGTCACTGGTGGAGCAGATGGGGCCATTCGTCTATGGGCAAAGCGGACATGGTCCACAGCTTGGCCAGCACAGGACGGCAACGGGGACAGCTCACGAAATCTTAGCTCTGTGGAGCTTGGGATGGTCGTGTGCCATGCTACCTCTTAAGTGAGCCTCTAGGGCTCTAGGGGAAGAACACGTCCGGGACCTTATCAGGTCCCAGACCCAAGGACTAAGGTCGTCGATGGGGGGGGCAGAGGCGCAGACTTTCTTTCTTGCTTTTATTTATTTTATTTTTATTTTTTTTTCTCTCTCTCTCTCTCTCCATCAAGATGGATGCGTATGGCATAAGGTAGGGGGGGGGGCCTCCCACTTGCACTTGAGGTCGCCCCTTTCCCTCTCTCGCCTCTAAGGTCCTCCAGATCCTAGCCAAAAAGCCAGGGGTGGATTTCGGGGTTTAGGATGTCGTGTTTTGGTTTCTTGATCCTGAACCCTCAAACCTACACGCGCGACCTTTATGGCGTACGGTTCAGGGCTCCGTGTCCGACGGAGCTCGTGCGTGCCTGCACTTTCGCCCCCAGCTTTCGTGCCCCTCCTCAAGTCAGTCGCGGGCACTTGATTGCACGTCGTTTTCCTGAAGGGGGTCTTACCCCTGCAGGATTCTCTTCGCAGAGCCGCTGACCCACCTGCCGTACGCAGACTTAGTTTCCACAAGCTCTTCCCAAGGGAGCTTAGGCCACTTATCAAGGGCCGGTTTGGCGGCGCCGGAAACACGTGGCCTGAGGATGGCACCGAGCCCCCGCTTCTGCCGACGGAGGCTCACTCAGTCAATCTTTTGGTTGTTTTTTTGGGGGGGGGGAGACAGGCAAAGGGTGATTTGTGAAATTGATGACTTCGATTCGAGAGGCTTGGAACGAGCTGCTCGGAAGCGAGACCGGGAAGCCTGGGGTCTGCAGCATGGCAGGGTCCTCTGTGAAGGAAGTTTTCGAGTGATGCTTGCGCTTATCACTTATAGCTTATACTTGCTGAGGCCTTCCATGCTCACACACAGCAGGCCGTTACCATTGACTTAGCTGCTGCCGGCAATCAGATGCATGAAAGTGCAGCATTAAATACGTTCAGCTGTGCAGTGCTGCAACTCCCGGAGCAGGCACGACGCGGTGAGATGGCAGCGCTATTCTTGAGAGTCGGTCGCTCACAATTCCGGGTGGTGCATCTGAACGACTAGCAGAGTAGACTTTGCACCATACAGCGCGAGATCCTGTCACGCGCGGTGTGGGATCGTCAGATGTACTACCTCAGGTCCTTGTGCAGAGCGGCAGCAATCTCATCAAGGCAGGTCACGGCTATACTTGCATTCACTGCAGTCTGCGTCCTTCCAGCAGCACGGCAGGCGGAGGCCTTAAAGAAGTCTCAGGTCTACGTCGCTTGCAGCGACCTCAGCGACCCGAGCCTTTCGCATCTCTTTTTGTGCTTTAATGCATCTCCGTGTCGTCTTTTTTTTGCCTGTCGTGCGCGATGTCTTCTGCCATCTTGTGCTGTATCTGTCTTGCTGAGAGCTTCGCGCGTAGCTCCAGTGCAGCACGCAATCGTCTGACTTTGCAGGCACCGTGCTGGACGTTGCAGATGCATCGCAGATGTCCCAGGAGACAACGGCGCAGACAAGATCCAGCAGGACACAGCGAGGGGCTTGTCAGTGCCTTGTGTAGCCCAGATAAAACAAGACTGAGGCGTCAGCAATGATTCACTAGTTGCCTGATGCTATGACGGGATGCTACGTTGCTCGCGCTGGCCAGGACCGGCACGTGGAACGAGTCGCTGACCCTTTCGTACAGAAGGAGATCTCGCCTTGTCGTGTGTTTCTAGTCACAGAAGCCACAGAGATTCACGGCTACTAGTCGATTACTGTAGAAACGGCGATTCACTGCAGGAGCTGGATTGCTGGAAAGCAAGGGTTCAAGACTGAGTCTTTGTTGTGAAGCTACGCCCCGCAACAGTTCAACTCTCACGACAAGGATGGGCATGGGCGCATGCTGATAACAATTGGGCTCAAGGTCATCCGTAGATATAGCATGCTTTTTTTGCTAGGGGAGTACACAAGTCCCTGGCATACCTTCAACTCGCCGTTTGACACATTTGAAAGGCACATCGCCTTCACAAGCGGATGCACACATTTTGCTTCATTTCTATTTAGTCCAGAAATGATGACCTGGGTGCTGTGTGCCTTGCTTGCTGCGCAGTTTGCTACGCAGCCGTACCTCACAAGGCTGGCAAAGTGCGCCATGAGATGTTAAGCAACACTGGGTTGAGTTGTTGAAGCCCGCTACATGGTGTCTGGCAGCGAGGAAATTTACGAGCGATGAGCTTGTTATCAGCTGCCCGGCAGATACCAGAGGCAGCTGGCCCTGACCTGCACCAGAATTCTGATAGAGCCCTCCTTGTCACCACCTTCTGCAGAATCTGGTACCAAGGCTCCTACGTTGCAGCTGCAGAGCTGCTAAAGCTCACAGTGTGCTTGTCGTTCCTCCTGGTCGCTGGTGGATGGCACGCTGCTTTTAGAGGCTGGACATGGCGGTGGCTTGCCTGCACCTGCACATTTTGCAGAGCGACAAAGTTCACGAGGAGTTTTTTTTTGACATAGCCTCGCAAGAGGGAGTTGACATGTAAATGAAATTCTGCTAGGAAATTAAGACTTGCGATCTTGAGCGCCATCCAGGATTGGCCTGCGAGAATCGATTTGGCCGGCTATGGCTTACGCTGCTTTTCCGACATTGTCTGGCTTGACGAGTGCTTGTAGCTAGAAGTGGAATCATGCTTAGGACAAATGCCTTGCAGAAATGATCTGCATTGAACAGCTCTGCAGTAGCTCTGACACTGAGGCCTTACAGAACTTTGCAGGGACCATCGCAAGCAAGAAGTTAGATGCGGTCACGTGCAATGTCCTCAACCAGGCCCGGACTAGTCGAAATCGAAAGTCACCAAACGGAGCCGTCTGAACACTTGTATTAAGTAGCCCTCTGGCAACTTGTGTTAAGTTGGCCCCCAATAGGGTGCTCAAAGTACTGGATCTGTGCTCGCGTCCCCTCCAGACCAAGCTGCTTTGGACCGCTGCTTTTGTGGTCCTTCGCAAGCAACGACAGTTTTCCTTCCGTGAATGGGCTCCTCGACTGCATTTCAGAGACCAAATGTCTGCACATGCTGCTTTAACCTCGTGCATGAAGCAGTGGCCAAAGGTAGCCCTGGTGATGACTCCTGCCTGGTTTTTGGAACGTTTTGCCTGTGTCCTTTAGGATCCTTTCTTCGGGTTTTTGGGATGGAGCCCTTTAGGAGCCTTTGCGGGTTGCATATAGGAAAATCATATTATATATATATATCTATAGAATGTATTCTGCTCAAAAACATAAATACCTATACCCAGAAAATTTGCATAAATACATACATTGTAAAGATATATATATATATATATATATATACATACACATATATACATACATCTTATATATATATACATATATATGTATGTGTGTGTATGTTTATGTGGGGGTTTAAGGATCCTCTTCGCGTCAGTGCTGACTGCCTGCGACGGTGACGGCCTTGACGTGGATCCCTGTTGGGGTCGATGCCAAGGCATTGCTTGCGCATGCTTTGCCGTCGCTCGTCTGACGGGTCACACGCAAGCTTTTTGGGGTTTAGAGTTTAGGGTTTTTTGGGTTTTTTGGGTTTTTCGGGTTTTTCGGGTTTTTCGGGTTTTTCAGGCCAAGGCCTGGGTGAAGAAGGGCTTTCAGGGTTTTGGGTTAAGGAAGCTTGTTTGTTGATGTGTGTGGTCTGAGGCGATGTGCTCTGCCTTCGGGGCCGTTCTGACCGAGGAAGCTCTGGTCAAGGGCAGAGATCCGTTCCTCAGCCACTGAGACTAGCTCTCCTACTCGTACAAACCTATATTCATTGGGCTTGTAATGGGCGGGGGGGGGGGGGGGGTACTATAATCCCTATTAAGGACTGTCAGTATAAGGGGACTATGGTGCCCCCTATCGCGCTCAAAGGTGCCTACTCTCGGCCGAGCTGGCTCTTGGTGGCCTCTTCACGCTGCTTATCACATTTCCTTTTCTGGAAGGCGGCCAATCCTCGGGAAGGCTTTTGGGATGGACATGGGCGACTCTGCTTCCGCTGGTTGTCCATGCTGGCGGGGGCATCCTTGCAACATGGTTCGCAGATATGGGCAGTTCTGCATCTTATTGTTTGCTCGGGGCACCCATTAGAAAATGATGCTGTGCACCGATTGCAAGAAGGTCCCTCGTATGTTTAGAGTCTGGTTTGGCCCATTGGGTTATTCTGCCACTCGCATGTTCTCAGTCAGGTTGGCATCGTCACCAAGCGGCTGGGAAGTGTAAACAAAGCCATCCTCATGGTCGTGAGCCTGCTGCTCACCGGGAGCTTGAAGGTGCCTTTTGTGAAGGTCTGACAGTCCAGGTGTGGTACGCTGTAGCCAGTGCTTCCAGGAGATAGTGCGGCATGCGTAGCACAGAGTCGGCGAAAACTATTGCACGCACGACTAGAGTCGGGTCTTTTGGCGCCATGTTCACGACAGGCATGAATGCTTGTGACCGCATGTCTGACTTGTTCCAGAAACGTCAAATGTCCTTTTGCAGTATGCTGTGAAGGGAGGCAAAAGCGCAGGAAGCACCAGTGTTCTGGGCATGTTCGCCCAAGTACCTGCCCGCCGCCAGTGATTTCGGCACGTTCGCCACAAGGCATGAACGCTTGTGTCCGCGTGTGTTGTGCAAAGACGGCGGCCCGTTTTTTGGGGCCGGTTCACCAACTGTATGAACGCTTGAGACCGCACGCCTTGGGCATGATGGTCGTCATGTGAATGACGTTATCCAGGTGCGAGCAGGTGTCAGAGCATTATCCCCCTCCACCTTAAGCCTTAAGCCTTAAGTGCTTGAATCCGGCCTTGCACGAGTTTGAGCGTCGAAAAGCTTGCTTGAATGGGGGTATGGCCCAGTATTGTGCCTGTGCGACCCCCCCCTCCCCTACCCTAGGCTAGCTTGTCGCGAGCTGTCTCTTTCCACGGTCGTGCATCTGTTGCCACACTGCTGCTATCGGCATGCCTCGCTTGGAAGCCTACAGCCGAAGAGCACCGCGATCCGCGCACCGGGAGGTTGTGATCGACCATCATCTTCCATCTCCTTCCTCTATGGTGTCCATTGCAGTTGCCCTTTGGTCGCATGAGCTTCTGCGTCTTGCTTTATGCTGCTGAATGCAGTAGAGATGTGCCAGAAGACAACTAGGGAAACGTACAGGCTTTGACTGGTGACTGGAAACTTTCAGCATAGGTGGCAGCCGGCCTGGCGCTTTATTGCGACCTCGGGCATGGCATCGTGACCCTTTGCCAGCGTGAGTCGCTTGGACATTTTTCAGCCGCAGCTTGGGCCAAATAGCTCGGTGACTGATCAGATGACAAGCAAGTGCTTCTGCCCAGGAAGGCAAAGATGTGGTACAGGAAGCTGAGCTTAATTTGGCCGCCATTTCAGAGATGCTTGGTTTTCGGGTTGCCTGCGGTGGTCCCGACCGTTGCGGGACGGTGTGGGAGTGTTCGGAGTGTTTGTGATACTTGGGCTTCTCAGCTTGTGTGTAGCCCCGCGATTCAGACCTGCAGATCAGAAGATGGCAATTCCCGGCCCGATGCTAGGACATTGCTGGGCCGTTCACAGCACTCGCTGCAGCTCAAAGAGGCCTGGACCAAAGAACATGTCGGAATATGTCGGAATAAACCCTTGGCTGAGCGATTCGCACATCAGAGTGCAAGTTGCGGAAAGGTCGAAGCCTTCAAGTGGGTGCAGTCGTGTCTTGGCTGTATATTCAACCTTTATTGCATGTAGTTGGAATGGGGCGCGTTCCCGCGCGTGTACTTTCGAGCACATCTCTGGTTTTCCGGCACAGCGTTTTAGGCCCAAAACACTGGTTATTAGCTTCTTTCTACAACATACTGCACAAAGATGTGGAACAAGAAAATCTGTCACAAGCGTCCGTGCCTTTCGCGAGCATGCCCAAAACACTGGTATTTGCAGCGTTACCCTGTTAGCTAAACCCTCAACATGAAACCCATGACCCGGGCTTCAAATCCCAAATATCTACCCCATGACATAACTACAGTGACTGTCATTTGAAAACTAGTATGTAGTCAAAAAGCATGGTCCCCAAAATAGACATAGTTTTCCCGAAGTGCTGAAAACCCACCCCTGCCGATGTTTTCTGCCTGTCCAGACTTGTGTACATGCCTTCCGTACCACGCGCGGGAACGCGCCCCGAACCATGTAGTAGTTTGAGTTCACCACGGTAGAACTCCCGGCAAATGAAGACTGAAGCATCAACAACAGTGCCCTCGCCTTCGAAGCAATGTTGTGTATCTGCAAATCTGCGAGGTATTCTGTTTGAGAACGCGCGTGCATCCACGATACCTGGCTGCATATCTGACACAGAGTGGGCCCAAGGAGTTTGAGATGTTTCCACGCAGGACAGGTCGTCTAGCTAAGATAAGGGTATGCGGTGACAGTCAGGAAGGTTCTTGATTGTTCCTGTGCGATCTTGCCTTGACTTGCGACTCCGCTTGCCCCTACTGCTGTGAGATTTGAGATTCCAAGCAGGCTCTGTTTGCGCGTCCCCTCCTCGCAGAAGATACTGGAGGGACGCCGGCTGAAGGATGTAGACTAGTACGTGCAAGATGTCGTGTACAGAATCCTTTGCTGCTAGGCTGTGGGACTTGAGCAGGTTCAGATAGCTCCACGACTCGGATATTGCACATCCGCGTGTCTTGCGTAGGCGCCAGCGGGTATTCAAGCGCAAGTTGAAACGACTTGCCTGCAGTTTTATTCGCGCAGCGCTGTGACATGCAATGGCAAGTCGGAGCACCTACTTTACCTTGTACACGACTGCACAAAGAAGACCACGGCAAACTCTATCTCCAGATTATGAGACGTGCTCTGAGTTGCCGAGCCTGTCACGTCAAACCCCTTGGGTCGCCGGGAATGTATCTTGATCCCCTCTTCAAAGTCTCGGGGAATTCCTCGAATGCCATCCATGGTTGCTCGCACATGCTCGGTGATCAACTGGGGGTCTGAGCCTGACCTGTGCTGATGGTACATGGCTCTGACGAAGCTGTGTGTTTGTTGTGGCAGGTGATGCATGGAGCTGTTGACACACCTCTGTCATCAAACAAACTGATGCCAGCAGAGCTTCTGTGAGCTGCTTCGACATCGACACTATCAGCTGTGGCTTCTCAAAGGCCATCTAGGCCAAGCGGCCGCATGCAAACGAGGCAAATCTGGAAGTGGAGGGCCTCCGACGCGAAAGTTCCGCATTTCCCAGCAGCTGCATGGAATTCGCACTCCAATACGACTTTGCACACGCCACTCAGAAGGACTTCAGGAAACAAAGTTTCGTCGGCATCGCAAAATCGTTTGAGGCGGTTTGAGCGTTTCTGCCCTCTGCAGATGTTGCAAGGATGAATGAAGCATGATGAAGCCGATACAGGGGCCTATCCCAGCTTACAAGAACCTCCACTCTGCAGAGAGCACGCAGGGGGCACCCAAATGTCTCTTTACTTCAGAAGCGTGGCGGCAAGAGAGGAGCTTAAGTGTTCCTCCCCCACCCGGCCGAGAGAACAGCCGGCAGCACAGCCCCTGTCGAAACTGATAAAGCCAGCTCATGAGTGCTTGACCTCGAGTTACTTCCAGTTTGGCCTCATGCAGAACAAAGCCACACAAATCCTTTCGACACTCTGTGGCCAAACCAGATCGTTCCCCAAAGTGCGCAGCAGTGGGGGATACAATTTGGGCTTCCTGCCAGACCAAGTCTCTTTGTATATAATTGATGCTTTGGTGCGTGCGCCTCCAGAAATCAGCCCAACTGGAGCAACATGGCGCCGACATGGAATAATTGGTGGAGACCTGCTCCGCTGGGAGTCTTTGAAATCGGAAAAGGAGAGCCGTAAGAATCGTCTGTATACTCATATTCATGTCCGGTCTGCCATGACCCAAACTGCTCCTGTGAGGCTGCCTGAATGCTCCTGGCTTGATCTGGAGGCGCTTAGTGACTTAGTGCAGAGGTCTCATTGGTGCTTCCGTAGATGAAATCGGCAAATCACAGCCCGTTTTGCTTGGAGCTGCCACAAACAACCTTAACATGCCTTAGCCTTGCCTTTCAACCTCTCTGTGTGGTGTGCGTTCTCATACCAGGTAATGCTGGGCGCCAGCCGTAAGAAGTGCGTCCCTTGGGCATGGGGACGCATCATTGACAACCTGCGCCCCGTGCTGTCTACGTCTACGCACCCTTAATCCCCCAGTCAACTCTATAAGTGACTCAGCAGTACCATCTGAGGGCTCCGAGAACCATTGCCCGCTGCTCTGTACCATTGGAGGAGGTGCTGCTCTCATTTGCTCTTATTTGCTCTTAGTAGCTCCTCATGCTGTCGTGCTGTGGCTGGAGCTAGGGCCAGGGCAAGATGAGTTGTAACTCCACGCTACGCACTTCGCGGCCTGTGTTGAACCACAACTCCGGCTCTTACCTTTAAAAGGGAGGGGAGGGGGGGGAGGGGGGGATGGGTAGAAGGGAGGAGCAGCAAGAGACGGAAGAAAGGAAGCAAATGAGCTCAGCAGGCAGGCGGCAAGAACAAAGCCGGGGGTTTAAGGCGGGCTTAGGGTGGGGAGGGGGTTTGGGGGGGGTTCTGATGCACCGTCTGCTCCTGCGCAAAACCTGTGGGGAGCAAAAGTGGGGGTGCCGGCTTTCTGCGACCCAGACTCCTACGGCCCGAGGCCTCGGATTTGCTTTTGCTTATGGTTGACCTGCGCCCTGGAGTTCATTGAATTTATTTCGTGGATGGAACTTTTGATGTTTTGCTGTTTTGGGGGGCTGTGGATGTTTGCAACAGGTGGTGCGGCAACTGGCGGATGCTCCGAGCCACGAGTTGACGCCCAGCGTGGTCATCTCAGAGGGACGGGCAGGGTGCAGAATCACCCAAAGGGGTTTCGATTGAGTGCTGCATTCGAGGCGTTGGGGCTTGGCATGTCTGCACTTGTACCCGGCATGGCCAGCTCGAGTTTGGGTCAAGCGCCGATTAGCGCGACCTGCACCGGCATTTTTTTTGCCAAGGCGCAGCATGTCGCATCGAAGAGCCGAGGAACCGACTGCCACCGTTGCGACACCCGTTTCCCAACATGGCCTGGCCTCCTGGCTGCGCCGTTTGGGCAGGCAAACGAGGCAACCTCCCAGTGATACTCGTAGCAAGGCAGTGAAGGCAGCGAAGGCAGCGAAGCCAGTACCAGGTCATGACAGCAACGGCAGCAAGGCAATCTGGGTTGGCAAGCCACGTTCTCAACTCCAGACTCGGCGGCGCAAGCCATGTTTGGGAGACTATTTCCGGACCGCGGACATCAAAAGCGAGGCCTCCACCTTCAGCGCGAGCTCCACGAGCTCCACCTGCAGCACCTCGTGTGGCACGTCGTGTGGCACGTCGTGTGGCTCTGGAAGCACCCCACCAGCAAGTGAAGATGAGAGCTACGAGTTGTCTCCCGCGGCTAGGGCTGTGACCAAACGCAGTCCCGTGACTAGCGACTCATGCTGTATGCCTTTCCTTCAACTCTGACCTACTTAGCATTGAGAACAAGATTTCTTCGGGCTGGAGGCCGGAGAGGACTTGTTGCTTCACCGACGTGGTGACTTTAGGGACCAAAACACAGCAAATCCACGTTCCTTCCTCCCCGAAGTCGAGGGATGTCTAATTCGAGATTGTGCATGATCTCCGGGCATTTATAAAGATCGTAAAGCGTGCTCGGTCTTCAGAGAGTGGTGGACGCCAGCTGAACTATGTGAATGTTTTCCTGTTCTGTAGATGCAAGGCGCCCACCCTTCTCGTACACAGCCAGTCTGAGTGGCGTTGCAGGCATGCGGCTGCAGAAGCCTGTGAAGATGTGACCATGAGAGAAGCAGCAGCGAAGCAGCCCGGCACCTGTTTTGACCAGACTGGGCCAATCTGGACCGCCCTCGAGCCTCCCCGTGCCCTCAGCACGGAATCCCTTTCCCACACCGCCGGTGTCCCAACAGATGGTGCCGGCGGTTGCATGCCCAACAACTTAGATGTGCCACGGCAGCTTACATTCAGCTGTCGAATCGAAGAAGGCGTGTAAGAAAAGGAATTGAGGCGCACATGATACTGACAGTCCTTCCTATCAAAAGTAAGCGTGTGTGTGGTGTGTGTGTGTGTGTGTGTGTGTGTGTGAGTGTGTGTGTGTGTCTGTATGTCTGTCTGTTTGTCTGTCTGTTTGTCCGTCCGTCGGTCTGTCTGGCTGTCTGGCTGTCTGTCTGTCGTTTGTTGGCTTAGGC
The DNA here is from genome assembly GCA_905221605.1 of Symbiodinium natans. NCBI lineage: Eukaryota > Dinophyceae > Suessiales > Symbiodiniaceae > Symbiodinium > Symbiodinium natans. Next base: position 396,279 of record CAJNDS010002258.1, read on the forward strand.
CAGAAAGCTGTACTCTCCTCTGGGGCAAGGACCATACGAGGCAGCGTGGGGCGTTGGGGCTTCTCGCAAAGCAACGTGAGGCTAGGAACTGGCTTCTGAGTCGTGGGGCAGTCACTGGAGCACACTGAAACCAAGCCCCCTTCTTGTCCCTTCTTGTGAAAAGGTCAGCCCAAGGGATGCTCGAGGTAAGTAACCCATGCCTACCCATACTTCAGGAGGTCGTGGACGCCGAGCTTTATGTTGGATTTTTCGAAGAAGCAGGGGACGTACTTGGAGTCTCTGTGAAGCGTGTGCCTCAGGAGGCTCTTGGCAGGAACTGAGTATCCGCGACCACTTTGCCGTGCCAAATGGGTGTTTAGTAGACATCGTGCACGAGCCATTCGCACCGGAAATGTCCGGGCATGTCCCTGCTTTAGAATGCTTCATGCTTCACAATGCAAGTGCTCTTGGCGCTGCCCCATGTCGCGGTCACTTGCGGAAGCAACTGCCAAGCCGTCCGAGGTCGGTCCATGTTACGGCCTCAGGTGCAAGCATATTGACATCTGGATTAGATTTGATGGAGATGGCTCTTGTTTTGCGGCATCTCCTGTCGGCCGGTACTTGTACTTAGCTTTTGTAGCTGCAGCAAAGAGTTTCAAAAGGAGTCCGCTTCAGCTCTTTCTTCTCGAATGGCCCCGACTGTCACCATGCTCAGGGCCTCGCTGTCCGCTTCACACAACCAATATTTGTCCGCTTGAGCCTGAGTCGGAGAACCACGTAGAGACGTAGAGCCACAGGCATGGGCTGGGAACTCGCCGCAGACGCACGCAGAGGGTTTGCGCTGCTGCTTGAACTGTTACCTGCGGCGGGAAGGTGCGACTGTTCGGCAGAGCTGCGCTGGCGCAGTGGACAGCCTCAGAGACTCAGAGTCAAACGTTTGGCCTACGGACCATGCTTCATGTTGATGACACCGGCAGTTTTCCCTCTTTTCCCGCTTCAAGGTGCAGAGTCTGCCGGCCAAAGTTCGGGACGTGACTGAGGTAAGTGCTCAAGCTGTCTGATGGGCAAGGTGTGGGAAAGTCCCTGCACCCCAGTTGTACTTCTGGAGGTTCGAAGTCAGACGGTGAACCCTTGGTGGGACGAGATCTTGGAGTTCGAGGCCCTGGCCTTGGCAGCTCATTGGGGCTTCCTTGCAATATCAGAATCTTACTACACTATACAACTTTTCTAATATTGGAACATGAATATACTGATACGGTAGAATATGATCATATTATTGCAATGATATTATGATCGAACGATACACTAATGGAGTGATGTACTCATAAAAGGTCAATGTACGAATATGACAACATACTAATACGAGTCCAATATATATATATACATAAACACGATGTTCCAATTTTCAAACATACGAATATAATGGCAAAATGACTTAAAGATCATACTAGCACAGTACCGAAATCACATGGTAGTATAGTGACATAGTAATATAAACAAACAACACACCTTTCGCCTCCCTCTGCAGATCCCGGTCTTCGTCGGCGACCGTCACATCTCCCACAGTCCCGACTACCGTCTTGTCCTGAGACTCCATGTCACAAGGGGCCTTTCAGCAGCTAGGAGTTACTTTATACGTGTCCGTGGTCAGCAGCTCAAACTAGGCCTCTACTTTCAAGTCTTCTGCAAGGAGCGAATGCTCCCTGGCTGGGCTTACTTAGGGGAGGATCGACGGGGGGCATGTCTAGGCTCAAGAGCAGGGGGGTGAACTGAGGAACAACGAGAAGTTGCTGGCTGAGCTCTTCGTGCCACTCGCGGATGCGATCCGTGCAGATGGCCAGAAGGCAGTCCGGGAAATGGGGGGCACTTTTGGCCGGTCCTCGGGGGCCGTTTAAGAATGCTTGAGGCAAAGTCCTTCGAACTGAAGCCCACGGAGATGCTGCTAAACCGGGACTGGGACTCAGGTGTTTTGAGGCGAATCTGGTTTTGCCATCTTGATGCCTTTTGCTCTCAGGGCAGGAAGTCCAGCAGAAGCAGCGCCGGGGGCTTGGGTCACCACACGGCTGGGAAATCTTCAGCTCCATTGCCGAAGGGCCCCAGACACGAAGCCTTTAAACTTTAACATTCCAGCTGCCTTGACAAAAAGCAGGCAGCCAGCGGCGCTGGGAAGGCGCGTGCTCGTCTCTTTTAAACAGTTTTAGTCCGTTGCCACCGCGCTCGCGCGCGCTCGCGTCCATCTTGCTCGTCGGAGAGGGCCCGGGCAGCTTCGTACACCCTTGTCTTTCCGGAGTCGAAGTCGACTCCCTTCGCCGAGGTTCGTTTTGGAGGTTTTGGGCTTACAAGGTACGTCCAATGTCGCCTTGGGGGGTACGCCTTTCGGAATGTCACCTCTTTTTTTGCCCCCTGTGACGGTGTAGCAGCGGGCGTCTGTGGATCCAACGCGGCTGAGCACGGCTTCAGCTTGCCTGGTAGCATTGGCAATGCAACGCTGCACATTGCGCGGATGATGTTTGTGAAGCATCGAGCCACTGCACGGAGTCATGGCGGTTTGCCTTTCCGTCCAAGTGTGTTTGTCGCACCTGTTTTTGTGAACCATGGTATTGAGCTGCTCTTGGCATGACATTCGTAGCGTCGTAGCAACCTCGAACAATGAGGAAAAGCCGACTCTCTGCCCAAACCTCAGCCCATCCAGTCGAAAGAGAGCGTCATGGGCACTGCACCTGTGAGATCTGAGAGTGACTCTGTAATCGTTTTACAAGCTGAGAATCCCGCATCATCTTTCCGATCAGCCATCCGACACTACGTAGCGCAGCGCACTAGTCGCACATGGAAGCTGCGCAACACAGGTCTGGCGTTTCAGGCCATCGTGCGGAGAGCTCAGACAAGAATGTGAAACGTATTCCCCGGTAACTTTCCTTTGCAACGCTAAGACTTCAGCACGGAATCACAGTCGTTTGCGCGGCAACCGCTTGATGACGCGACTTGTAAGCGGCTTGGCGTAAGGAACAGATGGGACACCTGCAGCCCAGGCCATGTCCAAAGCAGATTCAGTGCACGGTGGAACGCCCGCAGCTCAGTCTACAACAATTCTGCAACTTGGATAGACAGGCTGTGGGCGCCTGGAGCACGATGCTGTTAGGCCTCGTGCTTGGAGTGCTGCTTTGTACTTGGACAGGCCTAGACAGCGTGAAGTACGCCGGCGTGACTCCCAGCCAAGCCACGACTAACACGATTGTCTGAAGAAGCCGCATTTTTGAGTCATGAGATTCGGATCATTTCGGCTCCGTGCATCCACGGTAAGGCACAGTGGACAAGAACCTTCAAGTTCGGATGTGTTTCGTGGAGGGCGATCCGATGCTGCCCTGCCCACAGTGCTTTCTATCGATGGACTGAGATGGAAGATGAGGAAAACGACCTGTGCAGGGCAAACCCAAGTGTGAGAACTTCTTCCAAGCAGCAGACCGTCAAGCCCGTCAGGGCCCTGGAGAGCTCCCAACATGCGGCAAACGGGGAAGTGATGGTCAGTGATGGTCGATGTTCTCTTAAGAGTCATGGAGTGCTCTGCGACAGGTCTGGAAACAAAGGTGTGTCTTTGACATGCCAGCGGGGTCCTGGCCTAAGACCGTACTAAGACCCCCGGTGTCGTTGCCAGTGGCTGGGGAGCGCAGCTTGGCATGAGGCTTCTCCGATCGGGTTTTGAACCTCGCCCTCCCTCCGTCCGCAAGGGATGGGTGCACGACAGCAGGAGCGCTTTTGCGCATTGCGTGGCTGATGTACCTTCCCGGCAACCCACGTGTGTCCACAGGCCATGTGTGTGTGTGTGTGTGTGTGTGTGTGTGTGCGTGTGTGTGTGTGTTTGTTGCTACTTTGGGCATCCTTTGGCTCCTTTGGCTCGCCTGGTGCTCGCAGCCCGTAGCATGGGCAGCCAAGTCCGCGAATTCAGAAGATCTGGTCCGACGTGCCTAAGGTGGGAGAGCTGACTTCAATGTGAAGGGAGCCCTGTGTGAATGTATGCCGATCGTGGTGCACGTACTGTAGAGTCGTTTAGAGAGAAACCGCAGAAGAGAGAGAGAACATGAGGGCTTTAGAACAGGGAATGTAGCTACAAGCCCAGCGGAAAATAAAGAAAGAACACACAGGGCGGGAAGAAGCACTGTTCCATAGGGGTTAGGCGCTGCGCGTGATTCTGTCATGGCCTTCCATGGTGTCCTTTTCTAGCCTCCCCTGGGGGCCTTCGCGCCGATTCGCGCCTTCGGCCCGCCCCTGTGGAGTTGGGAGGTCGGGCAGCTATGGTGGCATCTCGGGCCCCGTCCAGATCACCTTCTCGGACGCCTCGCACGCCCAGAGTACAGCCGACGGCTCAGAATTCGGGGGAGTGGCCTGGCTTCTCCATCAACGCCATCAGCGCCATCAAATTAGAAGTGAGGCGGATATCTGATGAAGCCCTGTGCCTTCAGATGCAGCAGCTTCGGTCTCAGAGGTAGCTGCCAGTAGGCAGCTACATTCTAGTGCATGGAGGTGTGCTTCCTTCTTCTCTTGCCTTTGCAGACTTCCCAGCCCACTCTCACAGTCCTAAGAGCGCATGAATGCGCATAAGGTTCCTGGACAACTGGCACTATGTGGTGATGAAGAGCTCTCTAGGGAAAACCACGGACCGCCTGAAGGCTTCGGCAAGTATGCGAGACAGGTTTGCCAATTGGCTAGCTCAGACCATCTCAGATCTTTCGAGGCAGCCTAACTGGATGGCATGCCAAGCCCTGTAGCATACGTGGCTTGAGCCAGTGCCATTGATGGCAGTGTCGTGTCATCGTCCAGGCATTGGTTTCTCAGATCAGATTGCTGGCTGCTAGCTTCCTTACGCAGCAGATGGGGCCTTTCCCCCCTACGGAAACTCACAGCTTACAAGACACGCAGAAGTAGCTTCTTGTAAAGCCAAGAGTGAACCAGAAGCAGCCCAAACCGAGCCATGCGTGGGCGCGGCGGGTGCTTGGTGCTGGCTCTGTGGGCGCAGCTCGGCTCACAGAGTAGATGTACTTTATCGGATCTTTCGGGGGAATTCATGGAAATGCGCATCGTTCTCAACTCAGGTTTGCCACCCTGAGCGGAAGAGGTGCTGGGTGCGCTGATGCTCTTTGCACAGCCTGGCCATGGCCATGACATGCCACAAGGACTCAGACCAGGGCCATGCCAAAAACTGGCACGAAGGCTTTCGAGGCGAGCTCCTCGAAATTGTTGAGAAAAAGCATCTCCCTTCTGAGAACTGGGCAGGGTGCAAAGTGTCAGCTGTGCCGGGACAGCAATGCTCCTTGAATGCATGCCCCACTTTTCACCCAAACATGCCCAAGTGCTCTAACTGTTCAGTTAGTTGAGCTGCACGTGTGTGACGCAAAGCTAGGTCCGAACGCATGTTAGGTTTTCTGAACAACGCAGTTCAGCAGACGAAGGGTTTTCAGCAAAGGACACTTCCCGTTGGTCCACTCTGCCCCTTTCGCTCTGATTTTTGGTCGGCAGAAGCCGTGAACAATTACGCTGCCGAGATGCCCATCAAGCCAACCAGCTGCGTTAGAATCACTCGATTCACTAGATATCAGTATGCTGTTCTGAAAGATGTTATTCGTTTACTATCATGCTGCTATTTTGATATTACCACATGGGTTCGATCTTCGAGGCCATGGAATTCCTTAGCCCTTTCCATCGCGCACAAAACTGAGGCAGAAGCGCCTGAGGGAGCTCATGACCAAGATGCAGCTTGGAACTCCTCTGACCCCGGAGGCCCCCCCCCCGACTCTCTTTGTGTGGTGGAGCTTGGGATGTTCCCCTCCTCTTACTAGCAGCTCCTTAATAGGGATTATAGAACACCCCTATGATAATCGTCATGAGGGACTGGATAGCATAACGGGGGAGCATCCCAAGCGGTAGAATGCATCATGTAGTGCAAGACAGATTGCGCCATGTCATGTAGGGACTGTAGCCGAAGACAGAGATATACAGAGACCGCTTGTTTTGGAGCTCGAACCAGAGGAACGATCGGAGATGTGTGGCTTGGTTCGATGGCTTCTGTCTGCTGAGTTTACTGTGTGTCATCATTGATGCCATGCCCTCCAGTTGTTGCTTGCACCTTGCTAACTTAGCCACCGTCGTCATCAGGTCGAGATATGCAGGAAACCAATGATATGTGGCTAGCCACAAACTTTCGTCTGCGCCGAGCCGATGATTTCCAAGCTCTGGAACTCTTCGCTCTAACTGAGGCGAGGCGCCACAGTGCGTAATGCACCACAAGTCCACCTAGTTCCAGATTCTGGGCATAGCTTCCTGAAACTTTCTTGTGCCAGCGCTAGGTACGAATGCAGACGGGCGGACTTAGCATGGATGCAGTCGAGGCCTGCAAGAGATGTTGAAGGTGTTGTACGAGCGCATGGGCTCCCAGTCACTCCCAGTCTTTGCCAGGCACTCATGAAATGGCAGCCGGCGCAAATGGCCGCCATGCTTGAGGGCCGTCCACCTCCTCCACTTCCTCCGGGACTGAAGCTGGGACATCATCACGGTCAAATCAAAAGTAGCCGGTCTGATCCCGTCCGTTCGGAGGTAATTGCGGTAGTTTATAGGTGCGATGCTGCTAAGGAGCCCGGCGGCCATACAGCTCCTCGGCTACGCTCTTGCTCAGCTGACGCAAAACGAAGCCATTGTGCGATTGTGCGTGTTGTGCTTTTCGGTGGTTGTCAGAGGCAGATGAGCCAGTCTCTACCATCTGCTGGGGGCCAAGCCGGGAATTCTCGGGCTCTCATAAAGGGGGGTGGTGGGGTTTCGAGAGCGTTTGTGATTCGTCCAAAGGTCATGTCTGCAACATCCTCAGACTCCGGGCCAACCTCTCCACCCTTCACCGCCAACGCCAAGGCAGCTCGAATACTGACATTGCCTTTGTAGGTCTGCCGAGGAACTCAACAAACAAAGGGTTTTCAGACGTTCTCCGTTCGAGCCAAGCGGCCTGGAGTCCTCCATGGGAAGCCGCAGTGCAACAGAAGGGGAGCTGGGTGCCCTTGAAAACTACATTACATCCCAGTTGCAAGGCATTGGAGAGCACTGTGGTGCAAGAGGAGCTGGAAGCTTTGACCAGAGATCACGAAGGCCCGGCCCTGACATGTGTCACGTGATTGGCTGAATCGCGCCATTCGCACACCGCTCGAGGTCTTATACGAGACACGGCTGCACCGTGAGCAGGCTAACACACATGTGGACAGTTTGTTCCACAGCACACGGTACATGTCGCTATGCGCAGGACACAGGCTCCGAACCAGCCTTATCAACCTAGACCAGATCCAAGCTAGTATCTTGAGTGGACAGCATGCAAAACAACTGTAGACTCTGTCAGTGCTCACTCAGATTGGGAGGTCGAAGGAGCATGTCATGGGCACTCCTGAGGATTCGGAGGAAAATACGGCGAGTTCGATCCTTTGGGGAAGCAGGCATACTTGGACCAACTGGCCTTGATCGAGGATGTGATAGCACGACCATGTCAGACTACCCACATGGGCAGAACAGGTAGGTCCTCAGGCTTTTTTAACGTTAACAAATAATACTAAGGCATACAAGTAGGCCCGAAGTAGGTCAGCAACTGTTCCGGGAAGGACCGATGGCGGGTCTTCGTAGGCCGCTTCCAGCTCATGGGCGCATCTCGACTGGATGCAGTGCGTTGCAGCAACCCTGTGTTATACATTGTTGCATCTTGTTGCAGTTGCAGCAACAGTGAAGGAACTGAATCCAGACTATGTAGCCGAGTGCGAGCGCTACTTACAAAGTGTTTCTTGGCGTCATGTGCAGATTGGACGTCATGTCAATGTGCAGCTACGGGGAATAGTAAGGGCTCGACGCGGACACAGCATGACTTCGTGCATTTGGGGGCATGCTCCACTTTTGTGTTAGTTGCACCTGCCCTGTGATTCAAGGCTGGCATGTCTATTGAGCAGTTTCATGAGCATCTTCATGCAGCACACGACAAGATGAGAGCCGATGCCGAGAAGGAAGGGCTCAAGCGCTGAAGGACCTCGACACCTGATGTGCGCAACGCTCGCAACACTTCATTCCGGAGTTGGCGGCTTATCGCAGTTTCCACGGCATCGTGCCTACAGTGCGTGGCAGAATGGCCACCCCTCTCTGGACGAGAAGCACGTGACCGCGAAGGGCGAAGGGCCCCTGGAGATGCTCCAATCACCAGCTCGCTCCGCTAGAGCTCCGAAGCTCATGGAAGCACGCTGCGACAGCAAAAAAGCAAGCTCCCGGCTGTTCTACAGTCAGTTTGCATCAGAAGCAAGCTTTGCTGGCCTTTGCTGGCATGCATACATGATACCTGGCAGCTTCAGAACACCTCGGCAGGTCGTGGAGGCTGCTCTCCAGGTCCTGGCGCTCAACGGAGTGCCTCTCCGAGCAGATGAGCCGCCCGGCTTTGAGATGATGGGAGCAAGTTCAAGGCACCCGCTTGCCGAGTTTCTTTTGCCTGCCAGATAATCAGATGGGTCTTAGGATCGCAAGCCTCCTGCAAGCAGAGGCCTCTCGGCTTTGGGCATGCCACTCTATGGAAGTATATGCAAAAGAACTGAAGCTGTACTCTGCGTCAGGAAGAGGTGATGATCTATGAGGTCGTTGACCGAATACCTGAAGGCCCTGAAGCCTTGCCTTTGCCCATGTCGTGAGCTGATAGTGAGATTAGTTCGGCATGTCGGCAAGGCTTGCGAGAAGGCTTCGAACACCTCACTCTAGAGTTGATCGTCGTTGTCACCGCAGCAGCCCGCATGAGGCGCACACAGAAAGCACGGCATGTCCATGTGGCCTCTTATGATTAACTGCAGGACGACGATAGAGACCAACGACCCTGGACCCATCCAGGCACCAAGGGGGTCTGTCAACTGTGCGTGGGGCGGCATGATGGTTTTCGTTGGGTGACTCGTCATCCACCAGGCCGTGCTTGAAGAAGAGAGCGGCACCTCATTCGGCCAGTCCACAATCAAGCGGGCGATTCTGCAGGAACAGCCCGTTGCAATCACGATCAAGTCTCCCGCAATCGGTCAAGTCTCCCGCAATCGGATAATGGATAATGGATCTGTTCTCAGGCCGCCACAGAAGTGGCGAAGACCATGCGCTGCAAGGACCAGAGAGCGTGAGGGCAGAAAGTCTCGTGAATCGCTAGCGGGGCCCCTGTGACAAGAGTTGTTCTGACAGGAGACTTGGGTCCAGCGCTCAAGGGGGGGGTGCTGTGGAACGTGGGGACTACGTTTTGCTTGTAATTACCTGCTGCTAGTTACAGAGGAGCTCAGAGTTCTCACCAGGCTCCAGAGTTTAGGAGTGTAGGGCTTCGGGGCCTTTGCCGAGGCCCCGAATATGGCGCAGCGACTGGATCGCCTGAATCGGTCTGCAGAAATTGCGGAGGAGTCCAACAAGAGGCCCGTCCTGAAACCTTGTGGAACCAGAGGCTCTCAGATGCAAGCAGCAACTTATCGTACCCTCATGAAATCCTCCCCCCTCATGCGGATGGTGCTGGCTTGTGCAATGACAGCACGCAAAGCTAGGCATAGGATGCAGAACAGCTAGTATTGTAGTGCAGTAGTAACTTAGTAGTAGTAGATGTCGTAGGAAAACTGAGACGCATATGCGCGAGGCTTCTTGTGGTCGAGGCATGGCCGTGTTTTCCTTTTGTCCGGAGGGGCATTGGCCAGTGAAAGCCACTGTTGCCTCTCACACACAAGTTCTCCCAAAACATCAGGCGCAGTTGAATGAGCTGCCCGAGCAGCGCACGCAGAAGGCTAAGCAGGCCAATCTCCATTCATCTGTTCACCACCATGTGCGATGAGAGTGGAGTTCCCTTATAGCGCTTACTTAGCTTACTTGCTACCGTCAGCACCGAGCCCACCTCTCTGCAGCGCAGCAGCGAGGCACTCATGGGCTTTGTGGGAACCAACACGCAGGCACTCAAGGAAGCGGCCCGCTCCTCAGCAAGACGATGTCAGAAGTTGCAAACAAAACACTTGCGCGACCGGCTGGCAAAGCCTGTCGCGACCTTTGCTCAACCAGACAATTTCAATTTCATCCGCACAACTTGTCTCAATCTGAGTTTCCAGGCCTGGGCCTCCTGGCATGGCGCTATGCTGAAGGCCAAGGCCAGCGAGGGATGCGAGTCAGAGTTGGTTTTGGGAATCCTGGGTGGCAAACAGTTCTACGTCACATTAGATACCGTCAACTCCTCGAGCTGCCCGGAGCTGATGTTGCACAATCGTGTGCCTTGATGCTGAGGGCTGGTTGTTTTGTGTGTTTTTCAGCGTCTGCAGCGTCTGCATAAGCAGGGTGAACGCAACCTGCGCGAGCGCTACACCCGCGAAGTGGAGGAGCTTCGCGGGAAGTTTTGTGTTCTGCCTTTGATGGCAGCTGCTGTGCATATGCCTTGCAGGATGCAGAGAGGGGCTTAGCAGAGTTCAAGGCACCTCGGAAGCTTGACATGGCAATGCTTGGCAATGCCGGCCGTGCATCCACTGGATCTTTTGTGCTCCATGCGCCTGTGTGCGCCTGCGTCGCCTGCGCTGCCTGATCTTCACAGCAGATTGGATCCAGGTAGCACATCTGAACCACATCCGCGGGGTCATGTTCCAAGCGGCGAGTCGAGAAGAACTGGACGGGAACTCTGAAATTATCTTGAGCCCGCAGAGCGGGCATCCGGCACTGCCCGGTGAGTTCGACTTTCGTATTTGCTGTCTCTGGGCCATGCTGCCCCTGTGCAGGAGCTCTTGCTGACAGTAGTTTCCGGATGGAAAAGCATGGTTTTGCACCACAAGGCAGGCAACTCTCCGAGTGCTGCGGTGATACTCATGGTCGCCCATACTCGTGCGCCGCGGCACGCGCTGTGTAGCTTAATACAGCAAGATCGACCTACGCGCCGCAGGCTGAGGCATGGACTGCTGATCGTGTCAAAGCGCTGCAGATGACCATTGGCAGGCACCGGATAATTAACAAGCTCCGCTAGCATGCCGCAGGCATATGACATGTGCAGCATAGTGCGCCCATGATTTTTGCACAGATACATGCATATCCTGGCATACCTGTCGGAGATGCCAACTGCAAGGACGGCGAAGGATATGTGCGAAAAGGTCAAGAAGGCCGCTTCGAGCCCACAGTCAGCCATTGCGTCGGAATTCCATCCTTTCTGCACGAGGTGATGGTGCGAATACTTTTAGACTACAAGGGATCTTCAGCTTCAGCCGCCTTTGCTGCATGGGCCATGGGCCTAAAGTCAGGACTACGGCTTGCCTTCGCGCTGGTCGCAACCTCTCGCTGCATGTAGGCTTACGCTTATTTCCAGGTCCAGTTCAGTGACGCCTACAAGAAGGACAAAGACTTCGAGGACAGCGTCAAAAAGTCCGAGCAGCAGATGAAGGCTAGGTGTACATTCACCCAGGTTGCCAGAGCAGAGCAAGCTGATCTTATATGATCTTATGAGCTTTCAACTGACTTCAGGTGTATATGGAGAAAAAGAAGGAGGATGCCAAGGTTATGCTGTCAAGGGTGACGGTCCTTGCCCCAGTACTCTTCCACGCGTCCCGCACGAAGCTACGAAGCGTCCAAGATGCTCACGATGCTTTTGCAACGCCTAGAGTGCCAAACATACCTTAGCTAGTCCCTATATACCTAAGTAGGCGCCTAAACAACCCTCTAAAGAATCCCTAAGGCCCCTCATAAGGGTCCCTGCTTTAGTCCCTGAACTTTGGAAATGCTCCGCCACAAGCGACAGGCCGCCACAGACACGGGCCTCGTCCAGCAGGCCTTGATGGCGTGGAAGCTTTCCCAGCAGTTGGCCGGCCCATCTCCTTGCCGTGGTTTGACCGAGTGCTTGTCAAGCTTCGCGGCGATAGCTCGCCTCATATGACCAAGGGTGAGAGGCAGGCATCTGCAGTTCTAATAGCTGTGACATGCACATGTGTATGAAAATGTGTATGGGGGGCACCGGGAGGGGGGGGGGCGTGGAGCGTGACCATATGTCTATATATATATACATATGTATAGATCTAGATATATATATGTATATATATATATATACATGCTGGCATCCTCAAGCCGAGGTTTGCGGGGTTTCAGGGTCCAACATGGTCCAACTACTTGTGCCCAAGGACTGGCTATGCATTTGATGGAAAGAGGCTGCGGGATTTGGAGGACAAGGTGCTCCCGACTTAAGGCACCTGTGGCCATGCGTAACCCGACGGAGCTTTGAAGGTTGAGGGAAACGATGACGTGCCCATGCCCCAGAAAATTCTCGTCGCTCCTTGCTTGGATCACCAGGGTTGGACCTCGTTGGCGACTGAGGATGGTCTCCATCAAGACTGTGCACAGGGAGATTGGCAGCTCTGTGTCAGGCGTCGCTGCGCCATATGCAGACAGAAGTGTGAAGTTCATTGTGATGCGAGGCATGAATGGGGATGCATATAAGACCTGCGCGCATCCGTTCGACAGTGCCCGCTCGCCAGGCCGCGTCGGCGACCAAATAGACCTGAATTCTCTGCGCCTCAGCCAATGTGAAAATGACGAAGATTGAACACATGCCAATTTGTTGGCCGTTGTGCTTCGTGTCATGTGGTCACTGCATGCAACAAGGTATCAGTGTTGGATGGCCTGGCAGATCGAGGCTAAGACCAGCAGAATAGCAGCTCGGCCGGCAATGTAACTGCAACTCAGGCACTTTCGCTCTGTTGATGCGCTGGGCCTTGGTCAGTGATGCTGGTCAGCATCTTGCATCTGAGGAGAAGTACTACAGTGTAAAGATTGACAGCAAGAGGAAGCAGTTGGCCAGCGTCCAGATGCTCTTCAAGAGTTTTGCTGAAGAGCTTGAATCAGGCTCCCACTCTGTCACTTACAGGCGTGTAGAGCATAACAGGCATAACGTAGAATCCATGTCGAAAGCATCGCCTGGCTCTCGAAAAGCTTTGACAGTGGGACTGCGGGCGTCCCCTGGCGTGGTCAGGTCCTTGCGCCTTGGGGTTATTCTGGGCTATTTTTCGAAGGAAACCCGTGCGTTCTCCGGCCAAAGGGTCGCAAGCATGGCAAAGCTCGAGTTTGGATGCCGCACGTATTTTTCTGAGTGACTGGCGGCGTGTGCATCATGCTCAGTCTGGGAGGCTTGAAAGAAGTTGACAAGGAAGGAGGTGGAGATTCATCTGGGCGCTTGCACCAGAAGAGCAAACCGAGGGGAGTGGGCAAATCAGATGCAGCACCTTGCTGGCACTATGACACCACTCCTTCACGGAGCCTGGGCAGAGTACTCCCGCCTCAATTGTCCTTACCTTCCATGATGTTTATGATAATCTTTAGCCGTTGCAGACTGATAAAGGAAGGTACCCAGCGACTTGCAAGTGCCCTGACGGGCTCGGTAGCTTACTCTTAGGTTTCCCCTGCCCGCTTGTGAGGTCTATGCCATGGCGGGGGCCGTGCCTCGCTCAGAGAGGGTACTTGCTGCGGGCTCCTATGGCTTCATCTAGTGAATCTAGTGCTTTGCCCGAGGTTTCTCTTCCGGACATACATGCAAAGAAACACTGACAGCCTTCGGCTGTAATTCAATACTCAAGTAGGGCTTAGGCAATCTTTGACACGTTTGAGCGGACAACGTTCGCAGCAGCTGGGTGCTTTCATTGAAAGCAGGAAAGGCCGGAGAATACCGAACAGCATTCGAGCCGCTGCGGCCGTTCTAGTGTCTCCACGTCTCACCATCTCGCTCTAGGATACTAAACACAGTGTGAGGTGGATCCATGAGCTCAAGCAAATGAGTACTAAACCAGCATCCAGCGGTCTCCTGCCGCTTACGAACTGTGCTTGCTGCAAAGGATGCTTCTCAGAGGTTGGCAGGCGCACAGGACATGCACCTGCAAAGCAGTTGCCGTTCCACGCAAGCTCCAAGCATATGCTGGCCCCACAGCCACAGACGTGGATCTCAAGGGCCTGTTGGATTCTGCTCAAGTAGAAAATGTATTCGTTTCACCGGCGATAGCGTGCCATGCGCACGCTATCCTCGCTTGTGGTCAGTTGCCGTCAACATGACTTTCCCGTGAGACGTGTATATTCACATGACTTGGCTTCCGCCGTTTCCGGAAGCATCGCGGCAGCTCGGACACCTGCAAGTGCTTTTGAAGAAAAGGTACGTTGCTCCTGCCAGGTCCGAAGCCATGATTTCCCACCTCTCCCATGCGCATTGACAGCTTTTCACAAAAACTGCACCAGGGAGGCCAATCAGTCCAGCATGGCCGTGTGCATTGACGTCTGCGACCGTGGCGCCCCCAGTGCAAGGTGGTGTGCCTTGGATTCATAGCTTATAGTTTATATAGTTCGTCACCGTGTTGATGTGGCTTGTATGAATTTGCTTTGCGATGCACGTGCCGCAACGCAACTTCCACAATGCTGTGCAGCGTTTGCCGGGTCTGATGCACAGTAGCCCCCGGTCAAGCCAGTCAGGAGTTTGCATGTCTGCGGCCGCGTTGTGACGCATTGTGCAGTTGAGGTGATGCGATCAATGGCACCGACAGCTTCATGTGCCGCAGCTGGGCTGAAGAGGGGGAATGTAGCAGAAATTCTAGCACAAGTTGCGTGCAAATTTTGTAGCACTGGCGTGGAATGCTCTTTACAGCAACAACCCATGAGGTGGTCATGTGCCCCTTCGGACTGCGTGGGAGGCAGACAAAATAGTGCACCCATTGTGCAAAATGAAGCAAAAAGTGTAAAAACAAAGTCAAAAAAAGGCTGCCACCAAAGGGCGCAGCCTGGTGTCTCCACAGTGGGTACGCGCCTCGCATGGCTTGCTGGCGTGGCATCTGGGAGCGGGTTGTTTTCTCTGATTGAGCTTTAGCAACGGCTGAGTGGCTGAGGTGAGCCTGGTGCAGGGGCCTTAAGTCGCCTAGCAAGCGTCGCGCAGGCTTTGCACGTGGTTTGGGGAGCTTCCATCATGGCTTTCTCTGCGAGGCCTTCAGCCGGTGCTCGATTGCAGGTGGGGTTTTCCACCAATTCATCCAAGGACGCAAGCTGGGAAATCAGAGATGGCTTGTTTCAAGAGGCTTTTTGTTCACTAGCCTAGTTCGTTTGCCGGGGCTTCAGGAGCATGCAGAGGGCACAAGGGGGGCGGGTCTTGGGGGTTCAAAGCCAATCTTTGCAAGGTTTGTTTGTTGCCGCCGGCTCTGGCAAGCGCATTCGTTTTTGGGGGGCGAAAGACAGCCCATTGAAGTTCTGCGGGCCTTCCCCGCACGCAAGCGACCGAAATGCCGAACAAGGATGAACAAGGGCAAAGGGAAAAGCAACGCAAAGCAAAGCAACCGATGGCAGTACGAGAGTCCGAGGGAGAGGTGGCTTTGTGAATGTTCACCGCTGCCTTGTGAGAATGTACAGGTATGGCAGGTATGGTCAAACTGAAGCCTTGGTCAAACCTCCACTCCGAGCAGGACCAATTGAACGTGCACATACTAGGGGCGGAGAAGCTTCCCGGACGCGCGGAGCTTACTTCGAGATATTACCCGAAGGGTCCATGTACCTACATAGTATATACTTGCCCAAAGCTACTATTTTCGGAACCCTTGCTAAGGCCCGAGTATGCACCGTATAGGTTCATCATGCGGCTTCGAAGCGGAAGTTGGGTCTCCAAAGACTTGAGAGGCGCAACCTCAGGGCTCGCGGACCCGTGGGGCCCTCAGCGCCACCGCGCCTACAGGATTTGGGTAAAGGAAGATACAGGGCATGGTATAACATGACGTAACACATTTCTGGTCCTGCGCGCTCGTGTGCTGTACGTAGCATGGTAGCAAGGTTGAGTGCAACCTGTGTTTTTTTTCCTTTGTCTCCTTCTCGCGGGGTAATCTCACCAACGTTGTTAGGTTCTGCATTGTCCGGTTGGCGTTCATCGGCCAGCTCGGGGAGCCCACTGACCAGGCGATGGCCTGTAATGCAGTGCGATGCAGTGCGAGCATGGAAGCCGGGAAATGGAAGCCGGGAAAGCATATGGCGCAGCGGAGGCATCTGTGAATTTGCCTTTTGTCCGTGCCTAAGACGTTTTGGCTGCACCAGGCTGCACCCGTTTTCCACTCTTTCTCCTGTTGAATGGCTGCGAATGGGTTTGAGGGTTGCCACGTATACTGCACATGGCGAACCTCGTCTGCGGGATGTTGCGGGACCCATGGACCCATGGTTCCCGGAAGACAAGGTGACCACGCCTGCTGGCGAGTTGCGAGGCGGTGCGGACAGCTTGTTCTTTCAGCATGAGGAGAGGGCGAGTTTTCTGACTTGAGCTCAAACGTGTCATGCCGAATGCCTTTTGAACCTAAATTTCTTGCGAGCGAAGGAAGTCTTGGAGCTTCCTGGCGTTAATGCCTCAGGTTCCTGTCGCTGTCACTTTTCGTCTCTCGTCCGGGTAAAGGGGTGCTTCGAGCACGTAGTGGCAAGTCCCGATGTAGAATCGGCATGAGTCGCTGCCTTGTCGAGCTTGTCAGTGTGGAGATGCAGGTGGCCCAAACCACTTCCGT
The DNA here is from genome assembly GCA_905221605.1 of Symbiodinium natans. Classification (NCBI taxonomy): domain Eukaryota; class Dinophyceae; order Suessiales; family Symbiodiniaceae; genus Symbiodinium; species Symbiodinium natans. The sequence goes on from CAJNDS010002258.1 coordinate 412,784, forward strand.
TCGCGAGATTAGCAGCACGCGTGATGGAATGATTTCCGGGAAATGCTGCGAAAGAACCTATATGCTCATGATGTTCATGAAGCAGCCGCCAAGTCACAATTTTGTATTCTCCATTGGCATAACATAGCCGAAGTGTCAGTCATTCAGAAATTGGGCGATGGAGATGGATTGAAATGCTGTTTGTGGATAGCGTGCCCTGGGAAGCTTTCAGGGAACAATATTCGCCAACGCGCCCATCATGGCCACCAGGTAGAATCAAACGAGACCACGTGTTGCATTCGTCAAGGATGGCAATAGCCACAAGATTCTCCACAGAATGGGAACTACAGCACCCCACCCAACTACCATGTTGCAGGATGGGCACTGCAGGCGAGTGAGCAACCGAAACTGCACCCATCACCGTAATGAGGGACGCTGTGCCCGAGCCAGGGAGGTGTGCAGCCGATGTTGGTGAATGTGTGGTGGGATTTGCGTAAGGTGGGTCGTCGAGAGCACACACGCCCTGTATGTTGAAGCAACTTGGCGTGTCAATGCAAAGCACTGCATCGGCATCGGCTCCGAGTAGCATCCATGCCAAGCAGAGGCAGAATTCTTCCTTTCGTACTCGACTGCGAGTCGGCCCGAGTCGGCACTTGCTTCCACTACACTCATGAGTAGCGACAGACAGATGGAAACAGTAAGACAGTAAGACACATCAAGGAAATATTTCAGAAGTAAAGTATTCTTGATGACGAAGGAATCCCTGCTCCAGGCCTCCTGTTGCCCCCATCCGTTGTTTCGGTTGCTTGTGTTCTTCCCGTCGCTTTCGTTGTTGTTTTCTGCTTTGGTATGCCTGCTCGGACGACTTGATTACGTAGTTTTGTGTCCTTTCTTTTGTCTGCGTGGCCCGGTTCGCAGAGCATCAATCCTCAGTTAGATCCCACACCCGGCCCCTCTGGCTTGTGCCATGCTTGCCTCAAACACTGTCGTCGGATCGTTCTGTTAGCAAATTGTTGGCAAATCGGGGGTGGAGGAGTGATAATAAAGTGGGGGAGGGACGGTGGGGGGCCCAAAACCCCCCCCCCCCCCCCCCCCCCCAACCACGCCCCCTCAACAACCAAAAATGCCCCCGCATTTGTTGGAATCTGACATGCATCTGATCCGTCTTTTTGTAAATGGCTAGGGCCGCAACTCCAAACACCCGAACCGCTGAAGTTGAGATTCCTGAGTTGTGCGACATGTTGCAGATAGAAATTAAACAGATCACGACAGGCCAACAAACACCACCCGATTTGTTGGCGCCGGTTCCACAACGGGCCGTGCAAACATGTTGGCCGACAAAAGCCCAAGGCGCTCGCAGAAGGCATGGTTGCAGCACGCTGCTCAGACTGCTGCCTGCTTTTAAAGTCGTTTTATGCGGCCCAATGTGTTTCGTATAAGCCGTCGTCCTGGGTCTTAGCTTGAACTTGCTTAAGAGAAACAAGAGGCATGGTTTCCGTGTCCCATCCACAGCCATTTGACGGTTCACATATCTCAGTCCGGTCCAGGCAAGACAATGCAAGCACTGCAACAGCTTCGGCCGCGAGTAGCGGATCCGTGCTAAGCTAGCTGGAGTGGCAGAAAAGCTTCTTGAACATGCATGCTAGTCTTCGCAAACTAGAGAGACACGCCCGCCATACTGCGGTCATGGCGGCCATGCCGCACGTAACGAGACGCCAGCCTCTGCAGCGTGCTGCTTGCGCTGGGCTGCTGAGTTTGGGTGTGGCCCATGTGGCCTCCTGCTTCTGCAACGTGCACCAGTCATCCAAGTCTACCAGAACGAAGGTTAGCAGGAAAGGTGCCAAGGACATCATGCAATCTTTCTATTCTGCTGTAAACAGCCGCGACCTGGAGAGGGCCATGGAGATGGTGGACGATGATGCCACTTACGAAGACTTTACTTTTCAGGAACCATTCATAGGAAAGGACGGCGTGCGAGAGTTGCTTCAAGATGCGATGAGCTTGCCTAAAGGGCTGGATTTTGTCATTGATGAGACAGCTGGTGGGGAAGCCTGGGGCGGGGATGACTCCGTTGGGATGACCTGGCACGTAGAGTTTGATGGTGTTCCTCTGCCAAACAGCCGCGGAGCTTCGCTCTACAAAACCCGCGGCGGCAAGCTGGTTTATGCCCGTGACTTGTCCTGACCCACAAAATCAACCCTGACTTCAAATCTCAAGTCTAGAGATGGACTAGCCAGATGCCTAGAGTCCTGGGCCTAGCTCGGATCATTCCCTGGAGTTAAAGAGGCGACATCGTTGAATCACCGCTGAAATTGGGTGGTGCCGCGCTGGGCATCGTGGGCTTCATTGCTCCGATCATCAGGCCTGCAAAGGTTTCGGCCACGGTGGTGTCGGCATTTCCTACAAATTGGGTGCCAGCATGCAGATTCCATTCGTAAGAAGCCATTCGCAGCTACAGTACTATAGTATCCACACACACATGTGCACACTCGCATCAGGGCTTTGCAGCGCGGGTCCCTCGCCGATTTGGCGCCGGCACTGATATTTGCGATTCTGGGGGCTCTCTACTGGCCACCTGGTACAATCTACCCGCGAGCGGCCCAATCTCAGAGTTTCAGAGACTAGTAAAGGTATCTCAGGGTATAAACATGCAACAATATGTGAGAATAGGCGGGCACGGGACTTAAGACCCCCCTCTTCATGGTGACGGCCTGCAAGTCTGCATTTTCCTGCATTTCCAGGCCTACTTGGTCCTTTGAGGCGCTAGACAATGTCCACTCCCAAAACGCATTGCTTGTTGCTTCCTTGTTGCGGTCTACAAGCTCGACAAACCACCCATTCCTCGGCTCGTAAATAGGCCGTACATTTTAAGATGCCCCTGGGTGCTTGGCACATGTTTGTCAGGTTGAGATCTTCATTGTCAGACTAACACCTTCCGGTGCTTCAACCTCCCGAACTGTGTCTGGCAACGAACACCAAGACTCAATTTGGGGGGAAAATCGCCTTCCAACACCAAGAACCACTCTTCTTGTACTTGAAACCAGGGGACGTCTGAGATCCCGAGCCAGGCGAATAGCATAACAAGATAAGAGTAACATATACGTAGTAGAAGAACTTTCTACTCCTCACAAGCAGGTAGGATCACTCAATCCGGCAACCTCTGACCTCCCGGAAACCTTTTCGCTACAATTCGGCCCTTAACAGCACCTTACGCCACTCGAGTGACCTTGACATGTCCATGGTCGTTTCTCCCAACAACGCATAATCTGCGGCCGAATTGCGGTCTGAGTATGTTTCGCTTTAAGTGCTGCAGTCACTCCACTGAGGTACATTTTGCTTCTGTCACCTCAGGGCCAGTTCTCCTTTCTAGGAGGCCCTCCAGCATGGGCGATTGATGAGGTAACCCTGACGAACGTCATTGCCTCTGGGTCAAGATTGTCCATATGGCATCATGTGGTTCCATACGGTTCAGGTGCGAATCTTCGAAGATAGAGCTCATAAAGGTGCAGGCGCTGCACGTCCGACCTGAGGACGAGTCTGTGAACTTCTTCTACATCTGGCCTGGCTTGGATAGCCTCGGTTTGCCGAGCCCCACAAGCCTTGGCATTGACCTGCCAAGTGTGGACCCACTGCGTCTGGTTGCTTGCAAGCAGATTCCCCTTGTAGTGCTGGTTGTATCGACAGCTAGTATAGCAAACTATAGAACGTGCTGGGAATTCAGTTTTCTAATGGGGACCTTAATCCTGTATAGCCTCCAGATGCGCTGAAGCCCGAAAGCCAACTCGGTCACAGTTGCTGGCCGAGGCTCTCTTCAACATTGCTGCTGCTTGGCACGCTTTTGGAACAATTCATAGGCCCCCTGAACCGAACCCGAGTTCCCTATTGCCCTATTCATGGTAGAATGTTGAGTGGCCTTGGTGCGGGCAACCCTTTGGCTTGTTCCCAGGAAGCTTTTGCCTTCATGATGCTGCCACTGCTGCTTTGGGACCGACCTTCACGACGGGATGTTTACAACTGGTGGGCCCCGGCCATGTTTCTGACCAATGCGACGCAAGGCTGAAGCTTGTGTGCCAGCAACTGTTTGGTGTGAGGTTTTAAGGATGCCTCAGTGGCAGCGTGAGGCTAGTCGAATCAATTATCTGCATCAGTTCATGAGCCACGTAAAGCCGCCATTGCCTTTTCAGTCCATTGCAGTGTATCAGCGAATGACGCTCCGTTGACGCTCTTGCATCCCCCTAGACATGTTCGCAATGCCGGGTGGCTGCATCTGTATGTATTGTTGTTCTCTGTACAGGCCTCAGTTCTAACACACAAGTTGCAATCGTAGTACTAAGGATTCTGCTCCCATATTTCGCAGTTCGCTCTGTCGCTGCTGGGTTGAATCTTGTGGAAGCGTACTTGTGTAACACAGCCACATGCAGCTACCGTTCCACAGAAGTGTTTTTCATGTCCGAGGCAGGACCTTGTCCTGTTTCCAGAGCCAAGCCCAGTTGGGCGTCGCTTGGCAGGATTCGGCCGATGCGCAACATGATTTAGGTTCTGCTACCCCGTTGCAAGAGATGTCTTGGGCTAAGACCTCTTGTGGGCGTCAGCGCCCTGCTCGTGTCCTTCGTGGCGCTGTGGCAGTCTTGGGGACTATGGGCTTCTCGGCTTGCTTTCTTAGACACTGTGCCGCACCAAATCAATTCCTACACGAAGCAGGAGCACTGCATATGAGCATCCCCTGCGAACGAAGGGCAACTTCCTCGGCCTTGTGCTGGGGGACCGAGTCGCCTTCGCCTTTGCAGTGGACTGCACCCTTTTCGCCATGCTGCAAGCGTTGCCCGCCAGGCATGTAGCGGCACTCGCAGCAGCTTCCGACGTTTGTTTGCCGCCGTGTACTCACTACAAAGATATCATTCTCTCTACCATAAGGTCTTGATTATAGTGTTTGCGGCAATTCTGTGCACCTTGCCCCATGCTGGCAGTGGCTTAGGTATGTGTTTGCAGAGACTGCCGGGCCGGCCTGGCGCTTTGTGCCTTGTTGCACAGGGTTTTTTAGGTAAAAGGGTTTAGAGAGTGCTGGGAGTCATCAAGCCCGGCTTCAAAAAGGTTTAGGGACAATGAGGGTTAACTTGACTTGCTGCCATCAAGTTATGGAGACATATCGGGGCCAAATTGCCGAGGTGCCCTTCTTCGGTTTGGTCGCTTGGCTCCTGGTGCCTGAAGAGGAGAGGAGATGGGGCGCCTGTGTCTTTCTGAGGGCACCATGCGGTGACGAACTCGAACCCGTGTGGGGCTGGGCTGGCCATGTCAGGAGATGCAAGAGGAGGTCACTCCCGCATGAGGATGGGGCCGGCTTTGGACGTGCATTGCGTCTCCAGCTTTTCTTTGGGCAGCCAAGCTGCCCATGTTCCGCTTTCCAAATTTTCGGCGCCACCCGGGCTGCGGAGCTGTTGCAGCCTGAGGGCGACATTTTCTGTGTTTTTCATGGGCCTCAGTACCGAGTTCCACTTTTCATTGGAAAAGAGATTCCATAGCAGCCAGCGGTGGCGATTTGGTATGCGGTGACGTGCCAGGCCCGGGCAAGCTGGCATTATCAGGTCGATTTGATCGACATGAAGAAACAGGCTCGGACTTGCTCCAGCCTGCACAGGCTGCTTGTCTATCAACTCGAGAGGTCGTGCTCTGCTCCGGAAGTATCTCTGTGCTGGAGGACAGCACAGTGTCTTGCAGCTGTTGAATCTTCCTGTGGACTGATTCCATGATATGTTTGGAAAATTGGAATGCTGCAGATGCTGGACGACATTTGCCGTACTGAGGGGCCCCACTCTTAGCTTAGCTGGCAGGGCTTCTGGCTTATTACTCTGCATTGTGGCACCAAGTCAGCTAGGCAGGTGGCAAGACAAGTATGACATGAATGAATGAATCGGACCTTTGGGCGAGTCCAGCTAGCAAGAGCGAGGCCTCACGTGAGCACATTCTGCAATGCATGCTACTTTGCAAGGCGATGCGAGGTGACGCGGTACACCATCCGTGAAAAGTTGGAGGAGTTTTGTTGCAAAGCATGTCCGGCGTATGCTGTGTGAAGTCATCTCCACCTCTTCGCAAGGAATCCAAATCATTGCTGCAGAAGCCGTCCACTCCCGATCCGTTTGCAGACGAAGAAAGGCTCGCCAAGACCAAATGCGAACACGATGCAGGGCGCCGCATGGCGCGGCAGCGCTCAAGGTGAGTCCGTCGCGTCTTTCAAGGTGTGGAGCGTGCCACGTGCCAGGTGTGGGTCTGTCCTTCGGAAGATTGTCTTGAAGCAGCTGGACAAACCCTACAAAGCAGCGCTGGCCCACATCCCAGATTTGTACGACTGCGCGTTGCTCAATTCATCTTGGCCATCTAGGATCAGCCAGGCCTGTTACTGTAGGCCCCTTTATGGACATTGTTGGCTGTGGTATAAGAGCGGGTGCGACTCAGTACCCGAAGCCGATTCCGTCTCAACTTCCTGTGCTCATTTAAGGATCAGGGCGAAGTGGACATGTCAAGCGTCAAGCCCAAGCGGAAGCAGGCCTGAGACAGGGAGCAAATTTCAAGGACGAATCGCCCCTCTGTAGACTCCGCAGCTATCGCATGCTGCCACTAGGTGGGCGAAGCAATTGGCAGTGCCTTGGTTACTTTGGGATTGCGAAACAACACCGAGCGTGTCGATCGAGGCCCGGCTTTTTTGCTGTTACTTTTCATCAGCTTAAGGGCGATCACATGCCGGCTAGGCACTGATGACATGGAGCTGCACGTGCGCTTCCAGGCGTGGACCGAGCTTTTCCGAGACCTCATGGCTGCAACATGCTGCTACACGGGTGTCTGATTGACGTGGCAGGTTGTCTCTCGCTGGAAAGGCCTTGCCAGAGGGTCTCGGTCTCAGAGGATGCCCGAACCGGAGCAAACTAGAGAAAGCTTGACAGCCTGCACTCCTCAGCTATCTCCTTTGGCTGCGGTTCTGTTGGCAACCACCGCTCAGGAGCCGCAGCCCCCCATCGGTGCCCATGCAAGCACCATCTGCAGTGAGGCAGAGCAAGCGTGCTTTCACAACCAGCTCGCGAGATGGTTTTTTGTCATCGTACATGTTGCGGTGTTGAGTAAGTTTGCACAGTGGTGGAGATAGGTGCATTGCCACATTGGCGCCGGGTGGCTCAGACAGTCTCGCCATGCTGCACCGTGCTGCCACGCGTGCAAAGGCGGGGTCCTCGCCTTTTTAGACTAAGGAATTCCATCGTTGCAGGCTACGAGGCCACTGTTGCAGAACAGAGCACGATTTCTTGAAGCTCTCCCTCCTTGGATCTTCGTACTCGGACACAAGGGAGTGAGCCCTGAACCCGAAACGGCCCTAAACTCTCAGTTCCTTTAGACTTTGCTCTGAGCAATCTGATCGTGTCAGAGACCCCTAGGATGGCAACGTCTTCATCTGGGATGCTTCGGGGCATGGGGGTCCTCTCCACCAGTTCCAGGCGCGCGCATGGATTATCTGATCATCTTCAAAAAGCAGACGAAATAAGCTTAGAAAATACCTACTTGCAGAACTGAAGCTAGCATGACATGCTGTTCTTGTGGATGTCAGTATGCATGCTGTTAGCATCAGCACATATCAGCACCTTTCGATCCAATCCAGCGGAACGCCGAAACTTTGACCGTAGATCAGAGCCGTTGGCCAGGCACATGCGGTACCCGTCAGCGCCATTGCTGTCTTGCCACCCCTTGGCTGTGTGCCTCAACCTGCATTTGGAAGAAGGCGCCCCAAAACTTATAAGTAGGGTTACTGTGCAAGATCACTATAGTGGGTCAGTAGTTTGTTTATTCAAAATTGAGCAAAGAGACAGTGACACCGGTGTCACCTGAGGTGGTGACTGCGGGTGAAGTTCGCAATGGCCTAGAGGCATTGGGTTTGCTATTCCTTGCTGCGAAACACGAGTTCGGACGGGAATCAATCTTGACCCTTTCATTTCTGCTTGCAGGCTTTCTCTGAGTCCCGGATACGGCTTTGGAGCACTGTGACATTGGAATTGCGCCAGTCTGTGCCACTCGGCAAAAGTGAAGCAATCGGAAGCTCAGAATCGTTCATTTTCTTTATCGACTCCATCACTTGGATTGGGAATTGCGGGGGGGGGGGGGGAAGGTACCGGGCCAGTATGTTTGTAACGCACACAGCGATATGCAAAAGACTTGGCACAATACGCGACGCTTCTGGCAGTCTGGAGTAGCTACTTAGCGACTTGTCAGGGGAGAGAGAGCTTGATGCAAGCTGTAAAATGACAGGGACGCTCTCGAAGCGATCAACCCCAAACAATATTCAGATGTACTACCAGAGTATACCGAAAAACCAGCATTGTGAAAATTAAACCGATAGGGGGCTTCTCAACTGAAAGGTTGTCAAGGAGGGTTTGCGATGGCTCTTTACCTGTGCGTGTTGCTGGCACCTGCTGGCGGTTCTTTCCTATGCAAGTGCTTTGCAAGGTCCTTGAACGGATCGGTTGCACGTGTTCTGCGTCCTTTGGCCTCCGCCTCGGAGCAAGGGACGGGACCGCACGCACACGTGCATGTTGCATTTGCTTACATTACACAGGTGCGTATACATATATAAAGCAAATATTTAGATACCTCACGTACGCAGGGACGGACCGTCTCCAAGGTTCTGGGCGCGGCCATCGAAGACATCATGCGCGCTGCAGAGGCTGCGGGTCCGGGCCTTCGATGTGAAAACTGCTAGAATTTTTTAAAACATTCTGAGTTGAAAGGTTTGACTTCCCTGAGCCAAGGCCGCTCCATCGAGAAGAGAGAGAAGGTGCAAGCATGGTTGCAGCAACGCCGGTTGTAGTCGTGGCTCAAGTAGAGCTGCTGCAGGCAATAGCAGGTTGGCTACACTCTAGCTGGGGCATGCACATTGACATGATTTGGCCATGTGCGAAGGTGGTTCCTCCATGCCTGGCTGTCGGCACCGACTCGAGGTGCATCGGGAAGCCCACGGAGACCGCACTGATGCGCACTACCGACTGCTGCTTTGGCCCTTTCTGCATTTGTTCGATGACATGCAGTGCTGCCAGGCAGGCAAAACAAGTCCGCCTGATGCGCATCAGCTTAGACGTGAGAAAAAAGAAGTGAAGCGAGCACATCTGCCGGAGGCTCGAGAAGTACACGGGGATTTGGCCATGGATGCACGGTGGCACGCACAGCCTATGTTCCAGGCTACAAAAGAGCCTCCCAGCCCGGCGGCTATACCTGAGAGATTTTTACGATCAGTAGGCTGATCAGTAGGTAGAGTCCAGGTAGAGCCTTGTCAATGCAGAAGGCTGGCGGAGTTGGTACGCTTTGTCGAAAGTACAGCCGTGTCCCATCAGAGGTGTGTCAGCTGCGTTTCCGGCTGAGCCAGAGACCGACACCGTTAACCGAGCAGCTCTTGTCTAAGGTAACATTGCCTTGGTCTCACATGTCCATAAACTTTTTGTTCGAAATTCGTTGCTGGCCCTCAGTCCCAAGAACTGCTGGAGACAGCTGACTGCATGCCCGGTTTTCGCATGAATGAGAGCAACCAGTGCTGCGAACCCTCCTGCTTTGTGTCTGCTTCCGCTCCGCGAAGTACTCGATACTCAATATGTTTTCGAAGCAGCTACTAGTAGTCTAGATGCTTGGCAGACCGCACGTCCACTGGTCAGACCTATCTGCAGCTTTGTTCGAAACAGAACTGGCGACGAACAAGAAATACAAGTACATACTTCTGTCATAGTGGCAGAATATGGCAGAGTAAAGCGGCACCACTCACTCACTACACATGCTGGCTCTAGAATCCTCGGCCCTTGGAATCAGCCCACATCTTTCCATAAGCAATCCGTGAATTTGCCGGCCAAAGGCAGCCGGGCCATGGAGATGAGGTCCATGCTCGCGTTGGGCAGGGTACCCGGCCACAGCGGGCAGCCGCAACCCCTCAAGAGAGGAAACAAGGAACTGATCCATTCCGAGGATGGTTTGTTTCGATCTCATGTCGATTGTATCCAAGGCCGGAACTCATTGACGAGCGCACGCGATGGACCAGGCTCGGGTTCGTTAGTCACCGTTAGTCATAATCGCCTTAGCCCCCCCCAAGTACCTCTGGTTGGAGTCTACGACAGGCGTAATCAGGAGTATGTTGAGAGCTCGCCACAGGCACAGCAAGCAGCTTAAGCAACTTTGTGCTTAGCGAAGCCTACGTACCTAGTATGTCATGTTTATGCCAGTGTATAATATTGTGATCTAGTCTGCATGTACGCTGCTCCTTGCTGCGCCAGGATGTCGTAGAGGCTGCTAATGACGATGACAGCCCTGGCGCCACTCAGGCGCTGTAGTCATGTTTTGGCCACCTGTCCGGAGAGACTGGGACACACAGATTTGCCAAAACAACAGTGGCACGCGCAGATGTCAGGTGCCTGTGCACTTCGTCGTGGTCACAAATGAGCCAGGCCTTCACGCAGCGTTGTTGAATCGTGCCTGCGGCGAAGCATGTCGCACTTGCGCCAGTTGTTAGCGGGATGTTTCGTGCACCGATGGGTTGGGACGAGATTGCCCATGCTGATGCAATGGCCTCTATGCCACCATGCCAGTCTTCTCAATTCTCATCTGATATGCGCCTGGGTTGACGCAGCGGAACAGCAAAAGCTAGATCCAACCATGGCAGACAGTGCATTGCTACTTGCACGAGGGCCAGACATGCCGCATTGCATGGGAAAAGCCAGAGTACATCATCAACCTTGCAGAGCTTGAAACGGCTTAACTTCGAGAGCTGGCGAGCACGATCGGGTGACTTCTGGCCTCTTCTGCTGCCAAACGGACCATGGGTGGCTGCTGTAGCCACGACGATCACTGCACAGTGGACAGAGCAGTTCCACCGCAAACAAGCTGCCGGCGCATCGGCATGCCAGAAACCCAATGCAAGAAGGCTAAGGCGACCTCAAGCCGCCAGCCAAGGCCAAAGCTAGCATAGAACATCAGATCCTACTCCGCAACAAGAGGCAACCACCATCCTCCTCTTTTGGAGCTCCGCTCGCGAGCTGCATAAGCTCTTCGTTGATTGTCACACTTGCGGGTAGCGTCGGCTCTGCTGACGTGTGCATCCTACTTTCATCCTGCTTTCTGCCTGATGCTGGACCAGCGGATGCTCATGGCACACTGCCGGCTTCTCTTCTCTCCTTGCTTCTGTCTGAGCCCTGCTTGCCAGGCGCCCATGCTGATGTGATGGCGAAAGTGCTGCCCGCTTGCAAGTGGCTGCTTTTTGCTGCACGGCCAATGGCAGACTTCAGACTTGGCACGAAAGCTGCAGCAAAGCAAGGCAGACTCACATCATTGATCCCCTGGTAAACCGGAAGATTCTCCTTGAGGCTCGTGCAACTGCAACGACCGTCGCAAATGAAGGACACAATGCAGTGCTCGCTCAGCCACTTAGTTGTGAAATCTGTCACCTCGACAGTCGCGAATACTCGACGCAACACCTTCTTCCTTCATTGCAGAGGCCGCTAGAGTTCGCTGAAGCTGCAAACAGAATCGGGCAGGGACTTGTAGCTCTCGCCACCATTTCGTTGACCATCAGGCGGCCACGCTGGTCGTGTTCGAGTTCGTGGGTGTCCTACAGCCGCGCTCGTAACACGCGACGATGGTCAACTGGAGTTCCTATAGGCCAAACTTCTGCGGGCATACAACTGGGTCAGTCGAATAGATCGTTAGACCAGTGCACCTGCGCCCAGGTGGTACCCCTCCCCTGGCCGATCACGGATTGGGATGTGCAGGAACCAAGACTTGTGTAGCATTGTTCATGGCTTGGGCTCCGTGCTTTGGCCGGGCCGCTGGCTTTCTTGAAAGGATCGCAGCACTTGAGCTCATTTCGAGGTCTTGTTGGGTGTAGGAGTGGCTAAAAACACCGTCATTGTAGCATCACACCTGCAGAGTTGTTTTTAAGCAGGGCTGGCGCAGACGATTGGGTGCTGGCCTACAACTTGTGGTGGCCCCTGCGCAGAGCCAGAGGACTTCAGAGCCAGGGGGCATATGGAGGGCTCATTTGGTGTTTTTCGCATCTGACAGGAGCTCTGGAAGTGGAGACGAGCAAGCGGCAAAGACCGCGCTTGCAAGAGCACCTGTGCCGCAATAGCCGTCCTAGAGATGTTCAGCCAGGAGCTGAGGGAAGTCTTGGTTGGGTGTTTTTCTGTTTCGGTCAACACATTCGCCGTTGCAACAGGCAACTTCAGCATGCACAGCCCGTGGTCTTGTGAAGAGGAGTGTGTGCGCCTCACAATCATGCAGGCTATGATCCTACCTCCGGCCCGCCAGCCAAAGGAGGTCAGAATGTCACCCTCAGCTTGAAATGCTTAGCATAGCAGTGCCCTCGAAGGCCCCAAAGAAGCAGAAAGGCATCTGGGTGGGCAGCTGCGGCTTGGCATAACATGGGTCAGAAGTCTACGCCAGAACGAGCGTGCGCAGCGTGTTCTGTATCGTCTCTGTGTGGCAAGGCGTGGAAAGGGAGAAGAAGGGTCAGGAACCGGGCATGGTCATGTGATTGCTCAGAGACTCTCACACGCTGTGGGCCAAGCAGAGCATTTGAAGTCTCTTCTGCAGGAAAGGTATGTCATCCCGGCCAATCTAAGTGAGCAACCATGCCTTGCCGTTGCAGTGACCTGAGAGTCTTTGGACCGGTCATGACCGGAACTTGGAGCAACTGTCACTTGCCCTGAGGTCGACGACGGCACTGGAAAACGGGTTCGCCTGTCCTCTGCACGGGCCTGAGGCGCAGAGTGTGTTATGCAACGACGGTAGTCGCTAAACAAGCCTTCACGAGAACCCTGAGCGGCAAAGCAGAGAGAAAGCATCTTTGGAATGCCGTGAAACAAGGAGGATGGAGAGTGGTCACGCACCACACTGCTAAGTCCTCTGATGGCAGCGGCGCTGGCTGAACATCTGCCGGCGGGGGGTTATGCTGTGTAACGTGCTCACCATGTGCTTTCTAGATTGCGCTTTGCCTGCGCCATGTTCCAACATTTCTATCCTGCAACCACTCGGTTTGGCTCAAGCCCCTACCCTATAGCAGGCACCTGCCCCTGCAAATGGCGTCGAAGCGGTGTGGTATACTTGCTGTGCCTTGCCAGACACAGTTATTACTTGGCAATTTTGCTTTTTGTCCAACAGAGCCTTGGCCGGTCTTTCAAGTGCCAGCCAAGCAGGGTTCCTTGCACCTTGCCAACAAATCAGTCAAAATCGACGAAATCAGGAGAAAGAAACGTCTGCGAGCTTCCCTGGCTGAGGCTTGTTGTTTTGGAGTATGGGTGTGGTCCTCGAGTGTCCGAGCATTTGCTGCCAGTGACTTGACTACGGCAGCTTCCTCCTTCGAGACGCAGGAAGCTGTGCCCACCACTTCAGCAAGGTGTTTTTTCAGATATAGAGACCGTCTCAAAGACAGAGTAGCGATGCAACAACAAGCAGTTTGTGTTCCGGTGTTGCCTCAGTTGGTCTTAAGTCTTAAGGCTTCGGGCATGCTCCGCGCTCTTCAAAACGGCGTGGTAGGAGTTTTGCTTGTTACCTTCAGCATCTTGCTCAGAGTAATCCACGCCATGATTCCTGGAATGGCGATTGTCCTAGTCTGCTACGCGATCTACCGCCTTACCAAAGCCAACGCGTGGAATCGCCGCACGGTCTTTCTCCTCACGCTGGCGATGCTCCTGACTTATGGCCTGATCAGGATAGGGACAAAGATGGGCCAGCCAGCGGCTTTGCTGTCAAGATCAGCCAAGCATGTCGTGCCCAAGCATAGCCAAGTCCATGCAGGGTACGTAGAGGGATGACGACGCACGTCGAGGTGTGTTGCTTTGCCTCTGCCAGGTCGAGGATGGAACATTAAACAGAGACGAGACCGGCAGAGAGATCCGCAGTGGTGAGCTGGTTTTGATGCAGACTGGGGAGGTGCAATGTGTTCTCAACAACAGCCTGCCGCGGAACTCTCTCGAAACATGAACGGTGTTCGACTATTCTCGCTTTTGTCTGAACTGTTGAGGGCGTGTGGCATGTCTGAAGCGTGGCTAAACGTACTAAAAGGGGATTCGATTCTGGCTAGGGTAGCTTCTGAAAAAGATGTGCAGGTAGCAGTCCGAGCTCACCCGCAAGCGGATCCGGGCAGCGTGGTGCCCGGAGACTGGCCGGATTATCTGGCGCAGTCGATTCAGCAATCGTGGCTTTGTGCTGACAGCCCTACTTGTTTGCCTAACCTCTGGCAAAAGTGGTAGCAAGATACCCCCGCAAGGAAGCAACAAGCCAACGAGTCGGTAATCGGCCTGACTTCTGCACATGTCCAAGGAGTGTTGCCGAAATGAGAATCTGAAAGTCGCAGACCAAGGCTGGTGTCTGGCAACGCGCAGGTCGTTCTTGAGTTCACCCGGCGGGGATGCACGTTCTGCCACAAGCAGCTGCCAGTTCTGAAGGAAGCTGTGCAGCGGAGAGCTGCTGCTAGCGGTGGGCTTGCGCCCTCACCCGGCTTGGCCTTTGCCAATGCCGGCAGTGGCGGAAACATGCTCTTCGCACCGCTTCGGGTCTTCCTCCTCGATGCTGAGGAATTCCCGCAGCTGGCGGAGGGCTTCCAGGTTCAGGCCTTTCCCACTCTTTGGATCTTTGGCCGGCCCAGAGTCGAGCCCATCGTGCACGCGGGCTTTGTCGATGGCGCGCAGTTGGAGGAGATGCTGCGCCACGTTGCCTTGAAAGTTCCTCCTCCAGAGCCAAAAAAGAAGAGGGGCTGGTTCCGGTAGCTCAGCTCCCGGTAGCTTCGAGGAGACCCGCAAGGGAGTGTCCAAGGAGTTGAGTTATGTCTTGAGCTGCGAGGGCTGCAAAGTTTTGGCCATATCTCCTGCGCACAAAGGCCCCAGACTTGCAGAAGCAAGTGGAAAGCTTGCGGAAATGCAGGTGCAGGTGTGCAGGTTGATGTGAGCTCACTGCACCTTGGTGCAAACAGCCACGCAACGTTCCCAAGCTGTACATCCGTGCACACTCGAAATTGGAAAGGGGCCTCGGTTCTCTACTCACCTCATGACCTCTGACCCCCTGACTATGTCTACAGCACTGCATGAGAGATCTTGACAGTCATCATGAGAGCTCTTGCCACGCTCAAGCCTTCTGCCGCCGCAAGCCCCGACTTCGATCTTTCCCATCAGGCGCAGCTGCAGTGGAAGACGGCTTGGCGGCTCATCTACTCACCTCGCCTGCAACTCAGGGCTACGGTAGGGGGCGGCGATGACGGCTCAGTGAGTACACAGTAGTTATTCATGCAACCTGTCGTGCCTTGGTATGCCGAGGTTTGCATGGAGTATCCTTGAAGACGTTTTACCGGAGAATGCAGGGGGAGGGCCCCACCCTGCTTCTTGTTCAGGAGATTGGCCATGCACTCGGGGTGGCTTCAAGATATGTGGTGCACGTTTTCGGACCATTACCGAGTATTCCATGTCACCGGGTGTAGAACTTGAGGTTTGGGCCAGTTTTGTCCTCGAATGTTAGAAATGCTTCATCCAGGTCTGGGAGGGATGCCCCAACAAGTTGAAGCATTCGTATGAGTGCTCATAATATGTACCATGTTGAGCCTGACCCACATCATCCCAACTGCTGAAGGTATTTCTGCTGTAGAACTTCCAGTCTGCAGGATCACGAGGGCCACGCTTTCGGAGGATTTGCCTCTTCTGCTTGGCGCGTGGCCGATAGGCCTGCTCCCAGATGCTGAGCACATGTGGTGAGATTAATTCCCATTTGACTTGTTGAGGTCCCTATTTGACCTATTCTGAGCATCTTTGCCTTTTGCTGAGGTACTATGGAACAGGGGAGAGCTTCGTGTTCCGCTTTAGGCTCGACTTAAGCAGTTGTGCAGTGAGTATAGCAGTAACTAGGGTATCTGCAATGTGTCAGGCATCCCATGCCGAAGCCAGTCGTGTCACTGGCACAGCAGCGGGAGGCTTAATTGCTCAACTACGAGTCTGGCCCAGTAGAGAAGGGTGGCCTGCAGTTTATGCAAGGCTGCAGCATCTCAATGCAGCTCAACAAGAGGCAAAGTCAGGCAAGCGCTGATTCTGAGCATGCAAGAACTCCCGAAGTTCCTGCGTGAGATCAAGCTGGCCAACTAAGCTTGTCAGTCGGCACGATTAAATCTAGTTGTCGTTGTGTGCAGGCCCTGGCCAGTCTGCCAGCGCGCTGGCAGCGCAGCAAGCCGTGGACGAGGCGTGTAACGGAATGCTCGAAGGCCACTCGCCTCCAGATTCCACCTTCTTTCCAGGCTGTGAAGCTCCTGGAGTCTTGGCGTCCCAAGGCAGACTGTGGACTATTGGCAGGCGTAACAACTCAAGAAGCATAAAATGACTCTGCAGAGTGTCCAGGTCAAGGAGCAGGCCAAGAAGTCGGAGCGTGAGGTGGCATCTTGTTGCATCGGAGCTATAGGCTTGACTTGGATATGGGCTTCAGAACCCCAGAATTTGGGGTTGCTGAGTTGCTGTTGAATGCGAAGTCTGCGGACGTAAGTCCGGCAGCATCAAGAACACAAGTTGGCACACTTGCATTGAGCCAGAAACAGCTGGCATCTCGTTCCCCCCCCCCCCCCCCCCCCCGAAGCTCAACTTCCGAGAACGATGAAGACGATAGTGGATGCAAGGGCTGAAGCTCAAATTGCGCGCGAAGACGAAGTTTGAAGACAAAACTCAGGTGATGGCGAGATTTGGTCTCACAAAACATTGAAGACGAAATTCATCACCACCCAGCCCAGGGAATTTGAGCGCCGAAATTAAGCGTCAGGGGCATGTTAGGGGTCAGGCGCAAGGCGTCAGGGACATTGTCAGGCACAGCGTGGACCGAATTTAGCCTTCAGTGAAGCACCGAAGATAGTCCAGGGATGAATGAACTCTCATCTTCTGATACAAAAAACTTGGTTTTTAGCTGAGATGCATTCAGCGCATAGTCCCATTGCCATTGCCAGACAGCTTCAGCCTGGAAGGAAAGCCCAAAGTAAAGCACGTTGACGTCGATAATCTAACCTCCTGTTCCAGTAAGCAGTGAGTTGTGAAAGGCCGGCACTTTCCTGGGGTCTTACCTTCAGTGGTTTCCAGTGGTTGGTATTCAAACAGTCGTGGAGACACGTCTTGAGCGACAGTTTGTGCCTCATGCTCTCTGGCTTGTACATCTTGCACGGTGATGAGCTGAGTTCTGTGAGAAGCAGTTGTCCTGCGTGTTTGTTTGTAATACCCTACCACGGCTTTCAATCTTGCAGTACAGTGGGAGTTGGTTACGGCTTCAGTCTTTCTAATTTCTCAATGCTTGCGATGATTTTTATCGGCACACTCTTATCATTCGAGGTCGCTGTCGTCCATGTTGTAAACAGTTCCGTTCCTGTTGTGGTAATTGAGGCTTATGCAGCCAGGCTGCCTTCTTGAACTTCAAAGCCAGCAAGAACATGCGGTTTTCATCAGGGTCCCTGCTCTCTCCTGCGGGGTCACTATTCCACTGCTCGACTTGGAGAATCTGGAGCAACATGAGTATTTCGGCCCTGCCACTCCCACCTCCGTCTTTCCCCGCCCCCTCCTTACCACACATCCCTCCTCCCGGGTTCCTGACCCCTGTTTGGCTGCACTACTTTGCCGCCACAATCGAAACCTTGGCAGAGAGCAGCCATGGCTGCCTCCCGGAGCTGCTCTGAGTGTGGGGGGGGGGGGGTTTGGGGGGGGGGGTTGTCCCTTAAACAGGGAACCCAAAACAGCTGAAGTGGCACTGCTACCTGGGAATTCGTTCAAGCCACGACGGATCGTTGACAATACGTTAACTAGCAGCGAGAGAAGCCTAAGCACACCCTGTCCAGAGCCAGTCCAGAGCACTATCACAAAGCAATTCATCCCAAGACCAGAGGTAGTGATGCCAAGATCTTCGTAAGCAATGCTGCAGTAACAGTAACATGCAGTAACCCATCCAGATGCAGACATTCGTACACTTCAACCATCGAACCTTGCCAGGTCCACACATTTGCCGTCTGAAGCAATTGCTTTTGGTTGCACTCAGTCCAGTTATTTTACCCTCTGCAAAACAGTCCTGTGCCAGGTGTTGCAAAGCGACTGCATCACTTCCGCGACGGAGGCCTGTCGGCAGCAATGTGTAACGCTGCACTGTGTAACGCTACACTGCTGTGGGGAATTTGCATCCAGGGTTTTTCAGAGCTCGACTGCAGATGCTAGGCTGCTAGGCCCTAGGTTTTCGAGGCAAGACGCGAACATTGCAGTCGTTCCCCGGAGCTGGCGCATTCACAACATTTCAACAATAGAATAGCCAAAGATCTCTGATGGTGTCCCGGAAGATCTGGCAGGTAACGCTGGGTCAGAAGAACTTGAACCACCGCATCCGTTTTTAAGTCATCATTGTTCAAATGCCTGTTGCAAAGAAGTTTCGTCCCGACCTGAGCCCACACAGGCCCTCGACGAGATCCTTGGTGCGGGAGCGCTTCCGCTCGAGCCGCCTCCCAGGGCCCTCACCGGAACGACGGCCGACTTGGAGGCAAAGAACGTCCTCATACACAACCGTGGGTTTCGGGTTTATGGTTTTCTGGTTGAGGGTGGGCATGAAAGACTCAGAAAAGAGTTCCAAAGCACATCAGCACCTTGGGGGTCAGAGGCGCATAGAGGCGCAGTCTTTGTATTGGCATGTTAGGATTTGTGATGGTTCGAGTGGCTCGAAGCGGTGAACAGGCCGGCCTTGAGGGCAGCCAGCAGGAAGTGCCGCAGGACTGGTGCTTGCTTACCGTTATGCTTATGCTAAGGTGACCACGCACATGTTTGGAAGCGGATTGAGGGTGAGATTCAATGTGAAGCCATGAATCGCGACCCGCACTGCCTCGTGAAGAACATGATTTGAACCACTTGTTGGAGAATGCCGGTGTTCGGCATTAGTTCTGATCAATACGGACATTGATTACAGTAGCTGTTGTTACATCCTTCTGCGCTTGCGCATGTTGCACCATACTTCGAATGTCTGGCATTTCATGTGCTTCGTAATGCTGGAGGAGGACTTGGAGATTGAGGCCATCGATGTGTTTGTGTGCCTAGGTCTCTGATCTCAAGATAATTAGTGGGGACTCAGATATCGAAGCTGACATGTTGATGCGGGCGTGCCAGGTTTTCCATCACGAGTCTTCCGGAGACGACTTCTTCCTTTTCTCCGACTCGACGTTATTTCCTCAAGGGGTTTGCGACCGCTATTCCGACACGTGGAGAGGATTGTGGAGGCTACGCGGTGTGATTTCTCCAGCAGGTGCCTGGCCATGGGTGGCGGCTCTGGCTTTGCCTTGTATGTAGAGAAGGCGCACCAGACGTCATCAGTCAGATAGTCTTCGTGAAATGTGGTCATGATTCATGGAGGATCTGCTGCATGGAAGAAGCGATCCGTCCACCACTTTCAACTCGGAGGCCCAAATGCTAAGTAGCAAAGTTCAAGCTTGCAGAAGCTGCTGAGGAGCAGGGCTGCGGGTAGAGGAGCATGTCCTGATTCTAGGGTCTAGGGTGTAGGGATCGTCTTGCCCTAAACCCGAAATCCCAAAAAGGTCCTAAAACCCAAACCCTAGGACCGCTTTGGGAGCTTTCAGCTTTCAGGTGCTTTCCTGTGAGACCAGCTTCGTCATCGGAGATCTTGAGTCCACATCCTCAGCCCACGGCTTCTTGCGGCTTTGCGGTGTAGGTTAGTGTTTAGGGGTTAGGGGTTGGGGGTTAGGGTTTAGGGCTTAGGGTTTAGGGTTTATGGGTTGGGCTGCGGAGGTGCTGGGCATTTGACGACCCCACAGAGGCTGGGAGAGCGAAGCTTTGTGCAGTGCAGTCGGAAGCGACAGGCCAATCATGCTCAAGCACCCATTCCCATGCGGTGGGCATAGGAGAAGAAGTCTTTAAGCACACAGTTGCGTCTAGGTGCGTTGATGATGGCTGAGAAGGCTGAGCAGAAGAGCAGCGCTTTTGATTCTAGTAGATACTCATTGTAGTTGTCCCCTCAGACTCTGTGGCGGGGCATTCCATGCTTGCATCAGAGTCGAAGGTGCAAGACAGTGCCAGGATCGTTTTTTTTTCTCAGTGCGGAGGTCTTGTGCTTCTCAGAGGGCCTTTACACTGCTTGGCAGAAATTTAGCTTGACTTTGTTGTTCGTATGGCGACGAGGGCTACAGCGATACTGATGTCGAAGGAGCTGTTGACCCCACCATTCAACATGCTTCTAGGATTGCATGACCACTTGGACTGTGATGCAGCATTGTAGGCGAACTTGAGTCAACCCCAAACAGCCAGCTCACGTGCTACTAGTTGGAACATGTTAAACAGCAAGGCTTTACGCACGTATAGAACCTGCGCCGTGAGATCAAATCATGGGTGCGAGCAACAATCATCCAACATTGCCGGCGGAGCGCTTCGCCAAAGGAGTGCCGGACTCCTTGGACTGGAGGTCCTTGATGGATGTGCTTTTCCAGCCTTGTCACCAGGCTGTTCTTATGTACACCTCGGATCAAGAGTTGCCCGGTCCGCAGCGGCACTTGCGAAAGGAAGTAAAGACTCTCCGGTGTTCTGAGTCTACACCGCTGCAAGAGACGGGCATGCTTCCTGCGGGCATGGTCTCCCAGAAGGGGAACAAGCTTCAACCCAACCAAGACTCGGCTTTCTACTTCCACTTTGTGGACTCGGATGGGTCTCGGATATGGTGCGCCTGCGTATTGGATGGCCATGGACCGTTAGGGCATGAGATGTCGGCTCTGGGTATGCAGTGGCTTCCTTTGCTGATCCTTCGCGAGCCTTTGCTGGCCACTGATGCTGGGCGCTTGATCCCATCTGATCCACAGACTGTGTTTACGGCAATTCAGGCAGCCTTTCAAAAAATCGGGCGGCTGATGCAGAAGGCGTCCGAGACTGGCTGGGGACCGCGTGGCTACAGTGGCGCAACGTGCACACTGGCTTTTTGTGCACATGGGCTGCTGCACACAGCGAACGTCGGGGACTCACGGATGATTCTGGGCACGCTGCCCGCTCCAAGTGCAAGTTCTGCCAGTGGCCAGTGCGAGCCAGGTGAAAGTCCAAATAGTCCAAAGAGTCCACGCGAAAGTGCAGCCGAAAGTTCAGGCGAGTGCAGAGTGTCTGGAGTGTGTGACTGCCGTGTTCTCACACGGGACCACAAACCCGAAGACCCAGACGAGCGGCTTCGCATCGAGCAGTTGGGCGGCATCGTCGCGCGGCAGCGAGTGTACTTGGATGAGTGGCCCTACGTTGGCTTGAACATGTCTAGGAGCCTGGGGGATGCGAAGCTACATGCCGTCGGTGTCTCTCACGTACCTGACGTTGCAACCGTGTTTCTGGAAAGCGCAGGTGGCCAGAGTGATGGCCAGCACCCAGAGTCAATCGGCTTGAACCTGCAATTTCTGGTTGCCGCCTCGGATGGCGTTTGGGACTTCACCGCTTGTGACGAGGCAGCGCAGCTCGTGGGCCAGAAGCTTGAAGCAAGACGGAGGCAGCAGACCGATAAGACCGGGGTACCGGAGAGTCTGGATGACGTGTGCGCAGCTCTGGTCCTGCGTGCGCAGCGTGCATGGGAGGCAGAGTGCCCCGACTTGGATGACATCACTGCCATTGTGGTGTGCATAGAGCCCGAACCTCCGCGTTCGTAAGAAAAGGGGTTCGGGCTTAGCTGTAGCCACAGGCTACTGTAGGGCTTCAGAACAGTACGAGAGGGCAGCTTCGTGTTCATAGGTCATAGGGGCACATTTCATGAAGGTGCGGTCTCGCGGTGCGCCCGGTGTCACGATCAGCATGAGATAGTACCACAAAAAGGGCCCAGATGCGTAGAGTCTGTGCCCTCAAGATCGGTTCGAGACTAGGCGGTCATAGGCAGTCCATGTGTACATGGGGGTCGCGCGCGCGTGCGCGCGCGCGTGAGGATGTGGGTGCGCTTCAATCCTGGTACCGAGAGACTTTGAGACGCCAGCCTCCTGGGCTCTGACTTGCATGTGCTTTCTTCAGTAAGTCAGGAGGACTTGTTGACACAAATTCCTGGAGCCCGATGTTGTGCTATGCTGGCCCTCCAGGCTTCCAGTTGGCATAGACACGTGAAGGCCCCATCCCCATCCCCAGCACAAGCATGCAATTGGCTGAAGATCTTCCAGACAGGAGCCCCGCAAAAGGGAACCTAGAAACTATAGACATTCCAACCTCAAAGCAACTCCCCCAAATGAAGCACGATGGCGACTCCCAGAAGGCCCTCGTGGGCTCGGTGCACCCGTCACCTGAGCGGCTTTGGGTCGGACCCGAGCTGAGTGACACACAGCTGGGCGAGCATGGCCTCATCCACGCCCTTACCGTGCGCTCCTGGGCCAAGCCAGGCTCCATGGTGGAGCTATGGCCTGAGGGATCGGAGGGCCGAAAGCGCCTTTGGGTCAGACTCCCTCCTTCCAGGGAGTGGGAGCCTGGAAGTTCCCTCACGGCCTTCTACGAGCTTGATGATGGGGTCCTGCATCCCGGAATTAAGGTGGAGCCATGCCCCCCGCGCTTCTGCACCTCTGCCTGTTTCGGCTGGGGGGCAGGCCTCTTCAGCATCCTGACCTTATGCACTGGCTTGTGTGTACTACCCTATGTATTGCTGCCGCCCTTGGGCCTGGCCCTGCTCAGCCTCGTGCCGGTGCTGGTGTTCGGGTCGTTTGTACAATTCTACTTCCAGGATTCTGTGAAGTTGTCGCAAATGGTGATCTCCTTCTTCGAGGCCATTGCTTGGATTCTTCCATTGGCAGGAGCCATTCTCATCATCTATTTCCCACTTGGCTGGCAAGACTGGGTGAGCAACTGCCAGGAGGTATCATCAGCAGAGGAAAATGTGGTAAATGCGGATTGCCTGGGCAAGAGGGCTCTCCAAGCCTACCTGATGACGGCCTTCCTGGAGGAACTTCTCAAATACATCTGTGTTCGACGCATCCTCTGGTTTCCCTTTGTTGCCGACCCTTGGGCCCTGTGCTGCTACGGTGGCTGTGCTGGTCTTGGCTTTGCCGCACTGGAGAATGCACTTTACGTGGGTTCCGGCAGCTTGTTTACGGCTCTGCTGCGGGCCGGGACGGCTGTGCCAAACCATTTGATGTACGGATTGCTGCATGGGGCATTCCTCTCGGAGCAGCGCTTTTCATTGAAGTTGAAGCGCCGCTGTCCATCCTTCATGCTCACACCGATGCTGCCCATCCTCCTCCACGGCAGTCACAACTTTTCCATCGCAGTGCGCCCTGGCAAAGCTAAGCTGAATTCTAGCGTCTAGAAAGGAATAGACTGAATAGACAGGCAGACAACAAATCGATGTCACATCGAAATTACCTCAAGTCTACTCATCGTTCATGCTTTCATACTTGCCGAAAGGCAAGCAGAAGAAGTTTAGAGGCGGCAAGCAGAAGAAGTTTAGAGGCGGCGGGGATCGGCGGGGTACATGTGTGGGGGCTTTTTGGATCTTAAGGTGCCAGTACGTAAACCTGTGGCTTGGCCTCGCTTTGATGCTCGTGGTGGCCGTGAGTGCCGTTTGCATCTTGCGGATGGCCCTGGTGCGACAGCAGTTCCCCACACTGAACGTCCACGATCTGATCAAATCAGGACTTGCAGTGGCTGTCGTCATCCGCACATCCTTGCACATCATTGCGCCAGTTGCATGTTACATTGAAGGCATAGGCCAGCAGTCCGTGACGAGCCAGGACTCGTCGAAGCCCCCCACTGCTGCTGCTGCTGTCAAGGCCGTTTGCGCGATCATTGCGTGTGCATTTTCTCAGTTTACGTGCCGGGGCCTGCGTTTTTAGGTTCGTGGCTTTCGCGTCGAAAGGGATGTTAGGGCGCCAGGGCTTCACATGGCTGCATCTGCGGAGGGACACCCCTTAAGGCCCTTTTTTCGAGCCAAAGCCTGACAGCTGGGCTAGGTGTTCAGATGCAGGTCAAGTCTGCAAGTTTGCTTGTCAAAAGATCTGAGACTACAGAACATGCATTTCGACACCTGCCATGCCCAGTCTGAGCAGCCCGCGTCCGCAAAACCACCCGCACGTTGCGTTGAGAAGAGTAACTAGGAGAGCGCTCAGGTGTTGCGAGTTGCGGCGTTCGCACGACGGGTGGCTTGCAAAAACAACCGCATGCACGAGGACAACCTGACATGGCAGGGCAAGGGTGCCGCAAGTTCGACAGAAGCCAGGGCAAGACTTTTGCACGGAGATGAAAGGTTCGGACCATACTGCACGCACACCTACATGGGGTGATCTGCTCTCCGGGATGCCATTCACCTACAAGTCACACACGCATACACACCTGCCAGGGAAAACGAAGGACCTGGCAGATGCATTTACCTGTGCTTTTCACAATTCTGCCAATGAACTATTTAGCTTTCTGCAGAGTGCTCCTTGCACTTCGCTTTCTTGAGATGCAGGTGTTTGTGGATGGGCGCCAAAGACAGCCCCACCCTACTTGATTCCAGTGGACTCGCACGCTGGCGGAGTACTGGAGCCTTTAGTCGGTGAGGCCACGCAAGTCCGAGGACGGCATTCGTAGTGCTGCGTGAAGGTAGAATATTTCCGCTTAGCTTCGACAGGCAAGACTCTCTTCAGTCCGACAAACAAGGGTGCACCAAGCCCGTAGGTGGGTGGAACCTCCAGAAAGTACCGTGCTGAACCTCCCGAAATGCGACAAAATGCCCATTGCAGCAGTGCGGGGAGGGTTTGAATCGACCTGAAGCCGAAATCGCTTTGCGAAGCCGAATTCGTGCTGAAATGAATTGCGAAGCCGGATTGGGCGAAGACGCATTGGGAGGCGAAGACGCATTGGCAGGCGAAGACGCATTGCGAAGATGAATTTGTGTGCGCTGACGCCTTGCTAAGCCGAATTGGGAGGCGAAGGCGAACATTGCGAAGTCGAATTCGGAGGCTTGCAGGGGGCGGTCTTTGGGGCACGAACTCAACTCAAAAGACCTTCCAAAAAGCTTCCAGAGTCCAAAAGCTGCTCTAGTTTTTGGCCCCAAAATGGCTCCCCAAGATGTGCTGTCATATGGGAACAGCTCGAAGCGACGCTGGGCAAGTCCTGCAAGCGCGCACTTTGGTCGTGAGATGTGGAATGATGAGATAATGCACTCACTACAAGGGCTCTCTTGTGGGAAGAGTTAGTTCCCCGAGTGACCGCCACCATTGGCAAGCTTTGGGGTGTTCGTTGGGGCACAAATTCAACCCAAAAGACTCCAAAAGCTGCTCTTCGTAAAAGCTGCCCCAGGCCATTCTGGGGGTGGCATCAGGAACTCATTCGGCGTCAGGGGGTAATTCGGCTTGACAACTTGGCGTCAGGGCGTAATTCGGATCACAATGCGTCGTCAGAATGCGGCGCCACCTACGGCAATGCAGCTTCACTATTTCGGCTTCGGCTTCAGGTCGATTCAGCCTTCCCGGGTGCCCTGCCCACGACCCATGCCGAAGCAT
The DNA here is from genome assembly GCA_905221605.1 of Symbiodinium natans. Classification (NCBI taxonomy): domain Eukaryota; class Dinophyceae; order Suessiales; family Symbiodiniaceae; genus Symbiodinium; species Symbiodinium natans. Next base: position 438,237 of record CAJNDS010002258.1, read on the forward strand.
TAGGCACGAAACGCGCAACAAACAGCAGGGAGGTGGACAGAATATGGAAGCGGCGAGAATAAGAATCAAGAGAAGACCGACAACCTCATGTGGGGTGAACTTAGGCTGTGGCCATGGTCAAAAAATGTCTTGTAGGACGTTTCCTCCAGTACAAGCTGCTTCAAGTTGTTCTAAGAAGTTCCTTCTTCTATCTCCCATAGGAGTTGGCATGGGCACCTTCGAAGCCAGAGCGGACGAGCAGAGTTTGGTGGCCAGCCTCCAGTGCTCTTGCACAAAGGGCAAGTGGTATTTCGAGACAGTTGTCGGACCGCATGCCCGGAATTGTCGGACAGGTGCCTGCTGCAGTACTCGTAGCATTGTCAAGCTTTCAAGTAACTTTCAAGGCAGAGTGTTGCTCCGTCTTGCCGACTTTGCGAACCTGTGACCGTACACAGGTTTCGTGCAAGTGGGGTCGAGCATGACTGGCCAGCTGGGAGGCCGGAACCTGCACAAATCAATGCTTACCGGGCTTACCTGTAAGAACGATGGACGGACAGGTTTTGTTTTGAAAAGCAAGAGTCGGCACCCGGCAGGAGCGACATGCATCGTTCAACCCTGGCAGGTGATTCAAAAAGCTGGGGTTTCGGTGACGAAGGCTTGTGGCATGGAGACGAGCTGGTGCAAAACAGGACGGAGTTGAGTGGCTTCCCCACCCCGCCCCTGTGTTCGAGGCATGAACTGCGATAGAGCATCACTCGCCACTGAAGGACCCATCGGGAACCTTCAGTTGTGGGTGCGCTGCTGGACTTGGACGATGCTTGGTGACGAGCTGTGAGACGGAAGCGTGCGCGCCAGCGCAGTCTCGCCTGTCTCGCCTGGCTTGCAGCGTTCCTTGCCACTGCTGCAGCTAAGGATGGTACGCTGATGTTCATGGTTGACGGGGTTGCCACGCAGCAGGTGCACATTGACACCACCACAGGGTGGCTGCCCGCATGGAGTTTTACCGGGACGTTGGGAGTCCGCTTGGACGGGCGATTCGCATTTGAGCCACCACAGGGCTTCTCGCCAATTCGCAGAGCAGCCATGAGCGATTTGAATGCGTCGCCTCAGGTTGTTGGGATCTTGCTGTCTGACAGCCAAAGTGAGCTGTAAAAAGCAGTCTTGCTGCACAAAAGGCAACACGGTCCATGTGCATGTTTCACCATCAACGGCCAGGTGTCAGGGAAAGGCAGCGAAAGCAACATAAAGCAACATCAGGGGAGGGGGCTTATGGGGGGCTTGCTCTGGATGTTGCAGCTTTGCTTCACGCACATGCTGTCTGAGTCGCAAGACCACATGCGCGTGTTGATGCGATTTTTTCCTGATGGTTCACAACTACTGCAGCAGAATCAAGTAGAAGTTACTCGCTTGCAGCTAGCTTGGCCTCCTCCACTCCTCTTGGCGAGTTTCTTCGACCAAGAGGGTGGAGCAAGGCTGGCTGCTTGGTGAGGTAACTGTAAAGTATTGTAAAGTCATAAGGGCTGTACACAGTTCACCTACTTTCATATCCTGAGGATCGGACCTAAGTGCACAGGCGCGGCTCACACACTCACTCACACACACTCACACATGCCACCACCACCACCACCACCAGAACCACCACCACGAACTTGCAGTTGCAGTTTAGGTTGTTGAATCGGCCCTCGATCCAGAAAGCGTGTTTCACCTATAGTGCGAGACCCGGAAGCGATGGCAACAAGCGTCATTATCAGAGATGTTGGCGTGGGTGGATATCCTTCGCGGCCTCCGTTTGTTCAGCTAGAGAGCGCCTCGGTGAACTCTTCTGGCGAATACTGCATGATGCTGTCCAGCGGGGAGCAAGAACAGAAGAATGCAGCTACGAGCGGGCCTACGATGGAGGAGAAGCTCGTTGCTTGGCGAGATTTGGCTTGCGGCATGATGCAGCATGCATGTTAAATCGCGCCTCGTCTCGATCGAGGCAGCCTACAAGGCAGTCCGCATCTGTCATTGCATGGACTTGGATGCCTTGGTTTATCTGAGAATGCAGCCTCCTCCCAAACGTCAGTTTCCCTGCTTGTGATTTGCCATTTTGACAGGCAAGAAAGGCAACTTGACAGAAACGGTGCGAGGGTTCTGCTGAATGCATTGATGTGTATTGCATGTCTGCCGATAGTCTCTCTTTTGTCGTTTGGGATGAGAAGGCTCCTTGTGAACATAGGTGAACCAGAGCCCCTGTGCATTGCAACTCTGAAGCACCTCCTACTAAGATCTACTCAGGAGAGGCTAAAGCAGCAGCGGAAAGACAATGCGTCCAAAGCCAGTGAGAAGAGACAGATGTTCGACCGCGAGCACCTTGGCTGCAAGATCCGAAGGGCCGCGCGAGATGCTTAGCCTTCCTTGCGGAATTGTACTGTGTTCTACTGACTTCCAGCACTGTAAACGATTATCCTGAAAGTGGGGGGTGGCGCTGCCGCTGCTGCCGCTGCTGCCGCTGCTGCCGCTGCTGCCGCTGCTGCCGCTGCTGCCGCTGCTGCCGCTGCTGCCGCTGCTGCTGCTGCTGCCGCCGCTGCTGCCGCTGCTGCTGCTGCTGCTGCTGCTACTACTGCCGCTGCTGCTGCTGCTGCTGCCGGCTGCCGCCAGCTGGAGTGGGCAAATGCTGTTCAAACAAGTCGGATATTGATGTTGAGACGCCGCACATAAATACGTAGAGCATTGCCGATTTTGAACGATGACACTGTCAGCGCAGCACATAATGGCGACGTTCCACGTGCTCTTGGCATTGTCGACTTTTGCGATGATTCGAACTGCGACCACGTCCCTGTCCTCAGAGCACCAATGCCCGAACGATGTCGGTCTCCTCGGCTCTTCTGCACTCTGCTTTCTCTACCTCTAGCTCTCTTATCATCATTGTTTGTTGCCTTTTGTAACTAGCAGAATTTGTTTACGTGTACGCAAGCAGCTTGAAGGAAGCGAGCAGAACGAAGTTTGAGGGCGTTGTGCGGGTGCCGCCGCTAAGTGGTTGCCTTAAGCTGTCGTCAGGATGGAGAAGGCTTACACAGAGCAGCAGGCCATCGAAGAGCTCTTGCAGGATCCTCCTTCAAAGGACAGACCGCATGTGCCTCAAGTTTCGGGAGGTGGCTGGGTTGAGAGGTGACCTTCTGACCTGCTATGCCACTGACGTGTCAGATCTTGCGATTTGTAACTTCAGCGGCTCAACAAAACATGCCAGCTGTGCTCATTTTACCTTTCTCACTCACAACAATGAGGAGTCCGGCAGGGGTTTAGCTGTGGAGCAACCTGTCTGCATGTCCCTTTCGCTGAGCATGAACCTGCCAAGGCAGTGTGTTCCTGTGTCTTTGGGTGCTCTGCTGCGAGTGGCCCAGGAGATTCCTGTCAAGCGCATCCGAGAGCTCAATCTGCAGCCAAACTTCAGTGACCTCCGGGATGATTGTGCATGAACAGGCAAACACGTTTGATCAGCCAGCCGATGGAGAGCAAAACATTTCCCGAAAATTCTTGTTGGCAGGTTGCCCACGTCTTTTCGGGCTGCAAGCCGATGCCTGAATGATTGTAGAGCGTATGGCGGTTACATGTGCGTTTGGCATCTTTTGGTTGTCTGGCATCGGGCCCTGTAGTTCTCTGTTGCCTCGCTCTTGCTATGGGGGACCATGGCAGCAGTTTTAGTTGTTCATGTTCCGGGCAACTGGTAGGTTCTTTAGAGGTTCTTACATTCTGCATCTGCGGGGCCTCCTGATTCCCCCAGCACTGGCCAGCATTCTCTTGCTGAAGCGCATGCACAGCGGCCATGCAATCTCGCGGGCCTCCTCTTCTGTGCAGAATCTCGCTGGGCCTCCTCTCCGGTTCCACACATCGAGACGGCCAAGAAGCAGTGCCGCCGGAAAGCAACCCGGGGCACCGCAGTCCAAGCAGGCCGGAAGGACAAGTTCCGTTTGACGACACCCACCGTGCAAGCGACGCATTCTCCACGCACTTGCAGTTGAAAGATTTGGAATGGTCACCCGGATTGACCTTTCAAATAGAGTCCCCCGCTCAGCTATGCTGTATTGCTGTATGACTCCTCAACTAAGCTTTCAACAGCGGGGTTGGCTGGACATGTACATGGTCGCCAGCCCGACAAAGGGGGGGCCATGCACATGTTGATGCGGACCGGACTGTCGGACCACTATCCACCGAGATGTCACGCTTGGATTGCCGCACGATTACACAAGTGATTTGAGCAATCTCATGTTCCGTTGCGCGCGTGTGCGCGCAGGTGGCCGCCCGGTATGCATCAGTGTGAAGGATGGCTTGCACAAAGGGTCAAAAAGATAGCAGACTCCCAGAAGAGAATTGAAATGCGCTGCACATAGGAAGCGTCCTGAGGTCCAGCGAGGATGTGACAGCAAATGCCAACCCTTGCAACTGGGGCAGGGAGTTGTTAATTGTTTTCATCGTTTTGTTCAGTCATGTTCAATTGTGGTGGTGTCGGCAGGTTAGGTCAGGTGGGTTGCACAGATGTGAATCTGGAGCAAGTGTTCGGCATGCAAAGCGAATAGCTCGGGATCTTGCAGGTGTGAGAGTTGCAGCTGAAAGATGCAGATGGATCCTGTCTGAGGCAAGGAAGAGGAACCTGTCCGCCGTGTGTGGGCTCTGGGTGACACTCTGCCTCAGAAGCTCGCAGGCAACAAGCATCTACTAAAGGTTGAGCCATACGAGGCCCCAGTAATGGCCATGCTATCTTGCAGATGCCACCAATCGCCACCAAAGCCTCGCTCTGCATATGAAACCTTTCTGAGGCGACCAGGTGCACAACTGCTTATCAGCCTCTAGTCGCGCCGTATCCGTGAGTCGAGCTATTTTCAATGAGGGTGGGGCAGTGCTCTTTCAAGCACGGCGGCCCTACGCTATTCTCAAATCAATGGAGCCTCCTGTGACCAGACACTGTAAAGGCATTCCCGGAAGCTCCTCATGCGTTTCCTCATGCGTTTCCTGCCTGCCCTGCAGTCTGCCAATGGGCGTAAAGTTGCTATGATATTGAGGAGTGTCAGGGTCCGCGAATTTCGGGTTACAGCGCAGCCCCTATGGTCAGACCAGGCAGCAGCGCAGCAACGTATGCTGCATGCCAAAATTGGCAGAAATGTTGCTTTCTTTTTGCTTTTGGGATTTCCGTTACGGAGTCCTGTCCTGAGATTCGCGTGCAAGCTCCCGGCTGTAGGCTTTCAAGCCTCCAGCTGTCAAGAACGGTGCCGCTAGGTATCAGAACAATCGCAACAGCCTTATGCTGTTGCAACTGTTTCAGTTCTTGGGCAGTAGCTGGATGCTTGATCAGCTGATCGCGGTGCGCACTCGATCTACAGACAAAGACAAGATCCTATACCATGCTGGAATGCAGGCGACAAAAGAGCGATGGTAGGTGTTCACGGAGAGGGCGCATCATTGAATAGCCACGGGCACCTCAATCACCAGCTCCAAAACCAATCCACACCCATTTTCCCCGGCTCCACGGCCTGCAGCCGCTCAGGTGCCGGGCAGGCGGTCGTCGCTGTGAAATTCCCATTCATTCAACTAGAGGCCCATCCTCCCCGCCAAATCATCAGTTCGCAAAGAGTACGTTGCCCAACAGTAAAGGCGCTAGCAAGCAGCCATGGCCAATTCGGATGAAGAGCACTGTGGGGACGGCGCAGTCCGGAAAAGAGTTGGTCACATGTCCGCAATGTTATGGTAAGCTTGGCAACTCCGTGTGATCTCTGCAGCCTGCCGCCAAGAATCAGCTCAGGCATATCGGAGGTCGCGGAAACCTGTGTGTCGGAGAGCGGTTTGGGCTTCAGGGAACAGCTGGAGCAGGCCATTCGGCATTCAACCAAGGAGCCGAAAGGAGATCCCGTAGCGCTTAACATCCAGGCTTCCGGAATTCCGCCGAATTGCTTGTAGTCATAGGGCTACGATGTCGCTATGGTGTTGCTCACAGAAGATCTCCAGCTTCATCCCCTTCTCGTAGCTTGTGAGGGTGAGGGGGCCGATGACACAAGTAAACAGGCGGGGAGGGTATCTGCGCTCTGATGTGCTGTGAAAATACGACGCTTGGTATTTAGAAGCAAGAGCGAGCACCTTGAGGCATGTGCTCGTATTCCCACGAACCAAGCCGACACATTCACCGATGGCTGGTTCCACAGTTTCACTGGGCTTTGAGGTGCAGAGCCGTTGTGCTGAGCTCCAGCAGCAGATCTCATGCCTAGCGGACAGACACTCTGAGGAGAGCTCAGTGACTGCAGGTTGTGCATGGGTTTAGGGTTGGGGTTTAGGGTTTTTAGGGTTGTGCCAAGCCCGGATGAAAAGGCTTGTGAACTGTCCAGGGGCCAGCTGTGCGGTGACAACAGCAACTATCATTCGAGGTAGACAGTCCTGTGCTTGTGTGCGAGTGTGATATTGAGCATGAAAAGTGGACGTGAGATCTTGCCTGGTCCATTGTGTGAAAAAAATCTCGGGAACCGTAGACCTCCAGATTCTCTACCCTGTAGTTTCTATGCCCCAATCTCATGCAGGAGTTAGAAGTGGAGGTGTCGCGCAGGTTGGAGAATGAGCTGGCGCGGCCGTGCGGGCAAAGGGAAACGTCAGGAAGGTATGTTGGCTTTGGTTTGGGATTTCGACAAAGGGTTGAAGGGAATATGGAACCACACACAAAAACGTTTCCCTCTGTGCCAGGCCAGAGTGAGGGTCAAGAAGAAGCGGAGCAAGGGCAAGAAGCTGAAAGCTCCAGACCTGAGCGCCGCAGAGGAGCTATGTTTAACAAATCCTGACCTCTTTCTGTTTACCAGGGTTTAGGGTGTAGGGTTTAGGGTTTAGGGTTTAGGGTTTAGGGTTCAGTTCGTGTGTTTTTGCATTTCATTGCACATCGGTTTTCTGCTTCTCCTAACTCCCGGCTGAGGGCACAAGATCGGATGCAGAAAATGTATTCATAAATTGTCTGCTAATAATTTAGAACCTTTCAAATGTTAGTTTACAAATATGTGAAATTATGTGACCATTTTCACATATGAAGATCACGAATATTTTGCTTTATCGTGGACAATCTGTTATACTGCGGACCATATATTACTATATCGAAGTATTAACACATTCATGTATATGTCTCTCTCTCTCTATAGACATACGAATTTTTGAGAATGAGATCTTAATGTCGTAATATGCTACTGTGTTAACCTGACACTCAGACGGTTTTGCTCGTCCATGCTGCTTTGCCATGTGCAGTTCACATTTGCTCCTTAAACCGCGCCCGAATGTTGCGCACACTGCATATGACGCTTGTGGCAGCTCCAAGGAAGCTTCCAGCCCCCTACAACCTGGCATCCGCCACCTGGAGGTGGAGGCCCCAACTGCCATGGCTGATGGCCCGGAAGTTTGGAGATCCACTACCCAGGGACTCCTAGGGCCCGCTTACTCTCGGAAGTCCACCATGGCCATGGTCTCGACCCAGACGCGAAAGACGATGGATTCCCTGCGCTACAAGAGCCGTGCCGGGGGCAGGTTGAAACGGTTTCATCCTCCAACGGCTTTGTTCTTCGGACCTTGTTTTCAGGCTTGCGAAAAAACCGTCCCAACTACAACCATTGGCGCGTAAGACCCCGCTTCGTCAGGTGCCATGACAAGTGGGGATGAGGATGCTGTGATGGCGGTCCTCACCGCTCACCAGCACCAGGGTAGCATCGAGCGGCGACTGGAGGTGGGGGGGGGGGTTCTCAAGGTTTGCCATGGTTTTCCGAACGATACGTGTATACACGATTCCAAAAAAGCCCCAAAACAGTCGTCCGAAAGACGAAAAAATCGCGATCCGAATTCACATCCGCCCCAGGTGGCGAAGTCGAAGCTGGAGACTTACCGAGAGACCTCGATGCTCAAGAAGATAGAGCAGTTCCTCAAGGCACTTCTTGGCTCTCCAAAGAAAAACTAGCCGTGCTGGCCCTTCAAGCCGTTCGAGCCAGCTCCAGCTCAGCCCTTTTGGTATACATCACTATACACTTAGGTAGTTTTGGGGGGGTTGGGCGTGTGTGGCTGGCGAGAGAGACACTTTCGCGAGTTGGAAAGGTGGGCTTGGGAAGGACGTCGCCAACACAAGAGACTGGTCCGCCTTTCGAAGTGCGATGGCTGCTGTTTGAAGCCCTTGCTGCATTCATGATCTTTGTGCTGGCCTCAGTGTGTGTATATATATATATATGTATATATATATATATATGTAGAGAATGCGTTGTGCCATTTGAAACGGACTTATTCCACGACGTTCCGCGTGCTCTGCCAGGCCAACTCGATCATGCTTGGCTGGGAGGTTCAGTACATGTCCAGCAACATGGAAATCTCAACGGCGCTGACGACGTGCAGCATTGTCTTTGCCATCTGGTTTATTCTGGAAGTCTTGGTGCGTCTTCGCGTGGTAGGCGTCATCCCCTTCTTCTGCAACGATGACCACCTCTGGAACATCTGCGACTTGGGGTTGGTGGCAGTCAGCATCGTCGAGCTAATTCTGCTTTTCGCGGGCAATGCTAAGACGCCCTTCTCCACCATCAAGGCCACGCTGAAGCTTATTAATCATTTGATATTAGTCATGTTATTGTTTCCTTTTTGGAATCATGTCACTAATATTGGTAGTAAGAATATTTTTAAGTATGATTACAAGCAATAGGGCGAATAATACTATTAATACTTTGAAAATGATATTGACACTCTTGTCTCCCCGAAACGCCAAGCAGGAATTCAACTTGCCGCAGAATTCCCCATGTCTCAGCAAGAATACACGAAGGCGGCCGCGAGCCTTCGAAACTTGAAACTGTAGTCAGGCGGGTCGAACGCGCGAGAGCGTCGAACAAGGGTCACCCAGGAAGTTGCAAACATAGATAAGATTCGGATCTGGGATCTTTTGTGGATCTTGGGGCTCAAGGCTGTGAAGATCTTGCGTGTCGTGCGGCTCTTCCGTGTGTTCCGCTTCTTCCGGCAGCTCTCCACTTTGGCACTCATGGTGGCCGATTCGGTGAGACAGCTGCTGTGGGCCCTGGTCATGTTCCTCCTGATCATGCGCCTCACTGCAGTGCTATTGCAGTCTGATATCTCTTTGGGGCATTCAAGTGAAGGCTTCTGTAGGTGTTGTGCAGGAGAGGAGCGTGGCTTTGGGTGATTTTGTGCATGCTTTTCCGGTCGTCCAAAAGGTTTCAGGCCAGCCCGGCGCGGAAAGCCGGCCTACAAGCATTACCGACCCAATGACGTATACAAAATACAAAAAGGCCATATATAATATGTACATATATGTAGAAATACAAATTTGCATACATATATATATATATATATATGGGATACTCGTAGTGCTTGCTCGGCTGCCTGATGCGGTTTGCCTTAAAGTGTTGCTTAGGGGCACCACGTCGCTTGGGCTGCCAGTAGAAGTCGGCTCCTTGCCACGGCCTTTCTGAGCCCAGGTATGTGTTCGCGATAACCCTGACCAGTTCTTGCACGGATTGGCTCAAGGAGCGGGTCGACTTCCAGGTATCTGACTGGGAGCAGAAGATCTTGGAAGGTACGCATGGCGCAGGCAGGGAGTACGTTAACTGGTCCGAGAAGTCATGCATGAATCGGGCTTCTTTATGTGCCTGCAGCACACGCTTTTGAAAGCAGGGTCGGGCAATCCTGTCTCTGAAAGGTGTCAAGGATGTGCACCACTTCTTTGGCAACATTCCACGGAGTGTGTATACGTTGTTTCAGACCACGCTGGGTGGCATCAGTTGGTTCGAAGTGACAGATGCGTTAGCGCACGTCGACATGTTGCCCGGATTTGTTCAGGGAAGGCGAATAAGTTTACGTCAGCTATTCTGGGACGACGCAATTTTAGACGAAGCAGCATCAGCAGGTCTCTTCCACCAGAGCAGTTTTCATTGCAAGGCTGTCGTTCAGCTTGATGTTCGCATACATCATCTTCACTCTCCTGGCGTTAATGAATGTGTTCACAGGTCCGGGCTTCAGTGAAGGGCTGGACAGGGTAAGAAGTCTTTGCAGGGTTCTTTCTCTAGCGTGTGGGGCATTCACGGATTTAGGCGTCTTCGTTGACAACGCGGTGCAGAACTCGAAGAAGCAGCGAAAAGTTCAACTCGAAACTTGGTTCCCTGTTCAGAGCCATGCTGGTGGGGATCCTGGAAATCAGCGCTTGTCATAAGTGCGAGTTGACAAAATGCCGCGCTCTGAATTGCACAGTTTGATTACGTAATAATAATTTGACAGTACGCAGACCATCAAGCCCAGGAAGAAACGATGGACAAGAAGCGCACCAGTTTAGACCACATGATCGAGTTCTTCGCTGCGACTGACTCGAACGGCCAGGGCCTGAGGCAAGGCAAAAGCTTGCAGCGAATGGGACGGTGTAGCCCAGGTGATGGCGCCATCAGCCTGGAAGAGATACAGATGCTTCTGCAGGATCCCGTAATGAGCGCCTCTCGGCGAGTGCGCAGGGGTGCCGGCGCGCCCATGCGTGAGTTTCCGAAAGGTGGCGCTCACACGCAGTAGGTCTTGAAAATTCGTGGGGTGTTGCTCTCTCCGTCTCGGTGAGCCCCAATAGGATAGTGGGCTAGTGGGCTCGCAGGTCAAAAATCATGTTGAATAGCCAGCCTCCCCGACAATTCAGAAGGGTAGCCCTTTCCACCCTTGGTTGCGGACACATCTTCCTCTCCTACAGTTTTGTGGGGCAAGATGTTGAAGTTGGGGGTTATAAGGCCTGCTCTGCAATGAGAAGGATCGGGGGAAGGCCGCCGGGAGTGAGCGGCCTGATCCTTTCCGCTGAGTTTTCTGGTTTGTTTTTCAAGCCACCTGAGCCTCTGACTTCTAAAGGCCTTCCCGGGGGGTTTGCAGTTGAGATTGCTGTCGCCCCGAATGGCAACTCAACGGATGCCCTACTTGCAAGCCCTGTGTCAGCTCCTCCCACAACCCACACCCCAGTTTCCCGGTCGTCACTGGCAGACCAGGCCTACTTCGACATGATCGGGTTCCGTGCAGGGGACGCTGCGCTCCTCGCCGAGCTCCTCGATCGCGATGGCTCTGGAGACATCTCGCTGAATGAATTCATAGCTGGCTGCGAGCGGATGAAGGGGGAGGCGAAAGGCATTGATGTGCACATGCTGCTTTTGGAGTGTTCAGTTCTGAACGAGAAGCTGGATGTGCTCCATGAGAACCTCACTGGGCAGCGCTTCTCTGGAGTCAGACATGGATCAGTCTTCGAAATGAAGAAGAGGTCATTCTGTTCATAGGCATCGTTTAATCTTGAGTGTTTGTGCGCCGGCGTAGCCAAGACCCCCGAAATGAAGCGCGGGGTTTGTCTTGTAAGTCTGTAATTATGTTTCACATTCGACCGAACGCCAGTTTCGCTGTGGAGTGCCTCCAACATCCAGCCTCATGGCATCTCATAGGCAGTGCTGGGGACACTCCCCGGACGGAATTTTGCCACCTGCAAAGCATGCTGGCATTATACCAGCGGTGCCTGGTATCTGGGCTCTTGCCCATTAACACAGCAGGCGAAGGCCGCTGTCAAGAAAGGGATGCCTGCTCCTGCAGTGGTGAGTCCGGCTGACGCAGCAGGACGAAGATTCTATATGGTTTACTTATGATAAGAATGAATTTCATGGTCTCTGAGCTCGAATCTGAAACGAACCAGGTCCCCAAAACGCCCTTGTCGAGAGTGCAAGAATGGTGTGTGATGGCGCGTGTAGTCCCGCAGCAGGCATCTGAATCAAAACATGGCAGTCTCCCAGTGCAGCCAAGCTTGTGTTGAAACAGTGGCTCCGGTCTTGCGAACTAGGAACTATCACCCTCAGCATATCTTGGAGCACACTAATTCCACCATGTGGCCAACTTGATATCTGGGTCTTCAAGTGCAATGCCATGGCGCAGGTCCCTCAAACTGAGGTCTCGAGGTTTCGTCCTTATTTTGATCCTTGGCTGGGCCTCCTGTAGGCTTTGTCTACCGGCCTTGTCTGCCTTCGCGTACAATTCCACCTGGCCGAAGCTCCCACGCACAAGTCGGGCGGCACGAGCAGAGGCCCAAGACGTGATGAAGGAGACGCTTCTAGCAGCGCCCCTATCGGAGAACTCCACATCTGCCACCGGCAGCATTCCCGAAGGCTCCCCGGACTTTTGGCAACTCACCGAAAGTGAGAGAAGCATTGGTGGCCGGAGGTCAACGGTCACCAGGTCGGTCGCCGTTCTTCTGCTGGGCGTTGTGACCGTATTGTGGGGTTCACAGCATTCCATCATCAAGTATACCCTGCAGCAGGGCGCGAACGATAGCCTGCAGGCAGCATGCTTAAATCTGGTCCGTTTTGGCTTGGCTGGGCTTTGCTTCTCACCTTGGTTGCCGGTTTTTCAGCCAGAGCGGCAAGGAGTGCGGGCTCGGCTCGAGTGGCGAGCTGGGGCAGAGCTCGGCTTTTGGCTCTTCCTGGGATTTTGCTTACAAGCTGCGGGGCTTCTGTACACGACTGCTCAGAGGAGCGGCCTCTTGCTTTACCTCAATGTGAAGCTCGTCCCTTTCTTTGCTTGGTCCATCTTCGGCAGGGCGGTTCCCCTCTCAGCCTGGCTTTCTGCATTGGCCGCCTTCCTGGGAACCTTGCTGGTTGCCATGGATGATGCTGCCGGGGTCGACCCTAACATTGGAGATCTGCTGAGCTTGCTCGCGGCTGCAGCTTCTGCGTCTCGGAGCGACAGAAGTTGGCAGTTAACCTTCTGCAATCCGGAAAAACGGCCCCAGAAGCCGTAAGGGCTTATTATATGGGCTCACAAGGCATTCCAGCACTTGTTCGACGAAAGAGTCAGGGTTGGTCCCACATCGGTGCAGTGACTGTAGCGAAGCTGTAGTAACTGTAGTGAAGCAGATGAAGGGTTAAAGAAGACCTGGCCAAATGCCCAGGCTCAGCACCCCTTTGGGTAGATACGGTCTAGGCCCAGCTTCAAGCCTTAGAGCCTTAGAAGCCTTGTAACCTCATTCGCCAGAGGTAGAGGCATATCCTTAGCGAAAGGCACATTTCCAACCAGGTGAGGGCTGAAAGAGCTGCTGTTGTTACACCGTGTGTCTTCATCCTTGCTGTTGCAGCCTACAATTTTTCCCTTGAAGTTGCCCAAGCCTACTCCGTAAATGACAGCAACCTGCTCAGGCAATGTTCATCCTGCGGCTGGAAACTTTTGCGCCGGTCACGGATGACAAAGCCATCAATGCTGTAAGCACACTGTCTGTGCCGAGCTTAGCGGGGCTTAGCTGCTTTGCGTGGCTTGAAGCAGTGCGCCGTGCGTCTTACACTTCGATTGCTTCGGACTGGGGGGGATCCTTCAAAGGTTGCGTTGCTCTGCGTGCCATGGGCGCTTGTGGTCGCTTGCTCAAGCGCGCCCACGGAGGCGGGACTTCGTTGAGAAACCTGCAACGGTAGTTGATTTTATTTTTTCATGTGTGTGTGTGTGTGTGTGCGTGTGTGTCTGCGCGTGTCTCTCTCTCTGACGTGTCTGTGCACGTCTGTTCTTGGCAATATCAGCCACACCTCCATGCGCGCACATGAGGCACAAGATAGAGTAATGTGGTCTGCTGAGTAGTGTCCACCCCCCCCCCCCATCAACAGATGGATCTCCGTGTTTGGTGCGGGGGCGTGGGGCATTTTTTTTTTTTTAGGGGGGGGGGGGGGGGGGGTGCCTGGCTTTGTATGATGTTAAAAGGGACGAGCTTCTATGAATTTAAAGGGGATCCATCCATCCCAACCAAACCAGCCCCCCAAAGAAAAATAGAATTCCGGGGGAGCAAACGCTATATTATACGGTGTTCGGGCAGCTTGGTGCAAGGAGAGAGCTCTGCATGGGTGCGGGCAAGCTTCAGAGGAAAGGTTCGACGCTGGAAAAGGAATGCCAAGGACGTGGCGTGGCGTACCTCTCGGGCTAGGGCGGGGCCAATGCGAGGCTGTTTGATGGCCCGGTGAGCAAGCTTTCAACTTACCACCTTTGAAATTTGATTGATTTAGGAAGCCTCAGCCCTGAGGCCTCTGGATTCAAACCCAACCAGCCCCCAAACAAGTATAATTCCGGGGGAGCAAAAGTTTTAAATTATGAAGCATTCGGGCAGCTGCTGGACTACCCCCTTTGAAATTTGATTGCCTGGCCTCGGCACACAAACATTTTTGAAGGAAATCTTAGCTTTGGGACTGGCCTGGAGACTTAAGATTTCAGGGCCCGACAACCTCAGGCCTCTTTCAAGGCTCAGTTCAGAAGCGATGTTTAGACAGCAACTCTATTCAACAGCCTGGCCGAAATTTTGCATCGCCCGAATTTGTTTTCACAATTCCGGGGGACCTCCTCAAATAGACCCCGCTGAATTGCTGGATTTTTTCCCCAATTCCCGGGGACCGCACTAATCAGAATACAACATGATGGTGTGGCACGAGTCAAAGCCGGGCGATGCTTGGTCAAGTGTGTGTTTTCTGGAAGCAGGGTCGCTTAGCAACTTCTTTTTGACATCGCGGACAACCTCCGCGTTTAATCGCTTGGCCACGTGTTCTTGTCAGTTAGCAGGTTGAAACACGCTGCCGCTGCCAGTGTTGACCAAACAATCGAGAGCGTGCATTAGCCATATCAGAACATCATATAGCTGGCATTAGCAGGATGCTATGCTGAGAGCAGTACAAGAAATAGAAATAGTAAGAGTTTACAATGTTTACAAACTTCATATAGGAGATAAAATCATTAAAAGGTAATAATGTTGCACCCTGTTTAGTATCGGCCCCCTCTTTAAAGACAAACTGGCCGAATTATTCAGGACATGCTGACTGTTTGGGAGTCCCTCTTTAAAGACAAATCGTCCGGGCGCCGTAAGAAAATTCCACGCGGCGCGCCTTTAAAAAAGATAACCGGGCATCGCTGCCCCTTTTGAACCTATCTAAACTCCTCCCTATTTAAATCATATGAGCCCCCGGGCCGTGTAATCAGGATCCCATCCACCCCCGCGACTGTTTAGGGGGGGGGGGGGGCCCCCACACTAAACAGGGTGCAACATTAAGCTTCAAGCTCAAAAGCAATACAAGACTTTCATCATCTAGGAATGTGCGCGTACAAGAGATTCAGATCAAAGTCTACCAAGAGAATACGGTAATCAGAGAATCGATATTTAAGCAAAGAAGAAGATAATAAAGATGGCGGCTTCATGGTCAGATGGCTTTGGGTGTGGAAGGGGCTTTGAGGGCGCTGCTTGATACCTCCTTCGGAGAGCTTCTGATAAAGCCCTAATAATCCTAATAGGGCCGTTTTTTTTGAGACGGGAATGAGAAGGTGAAAAGCAGTAGATTTGAGGATGTTTTCGGACAGAATCTCACCCAAAGTGGCTCAAAATCACCCCTAGTTAGTGGAATCTCTTGCGCGTTTTCTCCCGCACCTTGCCACCAAGAGATTAGACTTGCAGAATGAGAGGTTCTACAGTTTTCGGGACGTCACCGTCCTACTTTCGGGATGGATCGCATGACCAGAGACGACTTGCTTCTTATCCGGAACCTCCCGTTCCTCCAAAATAGAAGAGAGAGAGAGAGAGAGAGAAAAAAACAAAATTAACCCAAAGTTGAAAACAGCAGAACCACAACCGCAGGCCAACCAAATCATTTTTTCCCAGTCGCGATCAGACTCGTATAGTGTTCACTGAAGTTAAGCACTCCCCCGGACTTTGAGATCTCGGGGCCGCCAGAGTATCAATGTGTTTTTGAGATTGTCGCCCCTGAAGAATGCAGGCTACTGCAGGTCTTGTAGGATGTCTTGGGTATGTTCCCCTCGACGGACAGGGCCATGGTAGATTCGACTAAATTCACACAGGCAAATCACGTTCCGCTCGCTGTGATCGCTAGGTGCTGGAAGGGGGCGTGGAGGGCCTTGCGGCCACGTCAGTGGCCAACGTGGCAGGGCGCTGTCTGGATCTGGTCCTCAACCAGCCGCTGCTTGGGACTGCCTGCTGTTGATGGGCTCGCTTCACTGGGGAAAGAAGTCTTGGTTTAGAAAGCATTGCTGTCCCCCTTTAGGAACCATAGCCGGATCGGTGGACACGCCCCTTTCTTGTCTGCCCTGTTCTCTCCCCTGTTACCTCCCCTGTTGTCTAGCCGAGTCGGTGCACTTGACCCCTCTTCTTGTGTCTTATCTTCTCCTTCTGTTGATATGGCTCCTTTTTTGGAACCATAGCTGGACGCCCCGTCTTCTTCTTGCCTCCCCTCTTGTCTCTCCTCTCGTCGCCTGTTGTCCCCCTCTTTTGTGTACTTGCTGGTCTCGCTTTTGTTCCAAAACAAAATCGGCGAACACGGCTGTTCCCCCTCTTGTCTCTCTTGTCTCCCCTGTTGCTCTCCGGCTCCCCTTTGCAAACACAGCCGCCGCTGGCGACTCAGGTTGTCAGTGCTCTACCTCGGCATCCTCACGACGGCATTCACCAACTGGCTCCAGACGATAGGTCAGCAAAGCGTGCCAGCCACAACAGCCTCTGCCATTTATGCGCTGGATCCGCCCCCTGGGCCAAGTTAGTATAACAGGGTGTAAAAGTGTAAAGTGTAAGTGTAAAGTGTCCAGGTGCCCTTGCGATGTGCTTTGTGTCCCCTACAGCCCCCAGGCTCTGGGGCGCTTTCTTCGCATACCTCTTCCTTGGTGAAGCTCTTGGGCCACAGGCTGGGAAGCCCGAAGTGAGGTACTGTACCAAATCAGATAAATGAGCTGTCCAAGTCTGAGCCCTCTGCCCTTATGCAAGAGAAGCGCCTACTTCCTGGAATCCGAAGTTGTGCTCCATTCTCCCGTACTCCCCTGCAACCTCCATCATCCCTTCGCCCAAAAAAGGGCCTCCTTGGCTGCCTACTGCTCTTCGCGGTCTGGCTCTACCAACTGGCTCCTTGGACTGAAACCCTTGCTTTTCCTCGTGGCTTTTGCGCTGGCTACCGATGCTTGAACATGGTGTCAACTGAGCCCGTCCAGGCCTCTACACAGATCACCGAGGAATCTGAGCCCGGCGCGTAGGCTTGAATTCACTCTCTGCAAGATTATCCTGAAACAGACAGGGCATCCCTGTAGCCCATTCCTGCCCCGATTGCTTGCCAGAGGCGAGGGGAAGCGCGGGGCATCGCTTGGCCCATCTTGGCTCACCAGCGTGTTTTTTCAGGGGGCCCGGGGGGCAGACCTTCTGCGACGCCGGCCTTCAGCTTAGCCGGCGGCGGTGCTCTGAGGCGCCAAGCGACCAGAGAGGTATAATGGTTCTGACGCAAGAATCTACAGGCGTAGAAAGTGCCTTTGGTGAAGGTTGCCCAGCAAAGAGCCTCCAGATGAAGACTCTACAAGATGAGAAAGGGCAAGGCTGGGCATGGGTCTCGGCAGTGATTTCCCTACGGGCACTGCACTTTTTGTCACTCCTAAAACCCTCCCTCCCTCCCCCCCCTCCTGCCCCTCTCCCCCTCTACCCCCCCCTCCCCCTCCCCCTCCCTCTCCTCTCTCGTTTTCTCGCGTTTTGTGCGGAGGCACTCAGCGGCACATGCGGCGCCGCAGCGGCGCAGCAGGCTGGATGGGATGCCTTCCGAGTCCGGTGGGACAGGCTTTGTTAGAGGCTTCGGCGAAAGGGGATTGAAGGGTTTGCTCTGCTGAGGCCAGACTCTTGCAGGAACGGGAAAGATGGGAAACAAAAAGTGCTCAGCCCTACCAGGACGCCTTTTGGTAGCGGCATGCTGCGCAGCTGATCGGGCCTCAGCAAGGCTTTCGGTTCGCGCAGCTTTTTTTGGCAGAGTAAACATGGCTTGGATGGATTCAGGCTTCTTTGGTGTTTTTTTTGTCAAGGCTGAAGCAAAGTCTCCATAAGGTGTAGCTACCCGTTGGTATCACATGCATATCGTCACTATCTTGACGCAGGAGCACATCATACCCTCACCCAGTCGTGATGACGGAAGTACTTATACCGGCTCTGTGCCCTCGAGCTAAGGTCGTTGCCGTGGCCGTTAATTCCCCCAGCCGCGCCGATAGACGGCGAGAGAGGGAAGCAGAGCTCGAGCTCGAAGCCGAAGGCAGGTGCCATGTAGCCGTATTTCTTCAAGCAGATTGTCCTTGCAATTTCTTGGGGGTTCTTTCGAAGCGGGACTCTTGGTTATTGGATCGCTGCGGCACGCGTGCTCGCGGCTGCCTTCCGGTTCAAACCGGGTTCTCACCTAAGTCCCGTTTGGAAGCGGTAGCTCACCTTGCAAACGTGTATATATATATATAGGTCATTCCACTCAGCGATGTAAATTTTGCGTATTTGCACAGGCGTCCAAAGCCTTAGGAACCCTGGAGGATTGCAGTCGGCAGAGCTCAGTTGCAACTTAAAGGGGCTACCAATAATGCTTTTGGCAAACCCAGGGCACACAGCTTCTTCGGGCATGCTGCATACTTCTATGCACTGTCTGCAACTGCTATGCACTGTCTGCACAGTCGCACTATTCTCGTTCATGCATGTTTCTTCTTGGCAGGATTCACTGAGCTGGACGCAGAGCAGGAATACCCTTTGGTAGCTGCAGGCCTCAACACACGCGCACACAGAGAGAGAGCCGTTCATGGGAGATGCACACATATCGCGGCCAGGACGATCAGCAAGTAGCCCATCCACACAGGCCTTTCTCTCTTTGGTCCAGTCCTTGGTGGAAACCGCAGTCTACACAGACTCCTCGCTCGTCACATCTGCGGACCAGCATCTGAGGATGAGAAAGATGGCCGGTTTTGTGGCAAAGAGGGGGATCTCTGCAAGTGCTTTGGCAAAGTGCGCTACGGACGCCTGCGCCCTGGATTTAGACATGAAGCACCGAAAAAGCTCTTTGGAAGTTAACGTGTCCTTGAGGTCTTTTTTCTTGGTCCGGCGACCTCGTGGTCGATGGCAGCGTGAACTGCTCCGCGGCTCTTTTTGGCGACCCCATGCCGTGCGAGCCTCGAGCAGCTCTGCATCATTCCGGATTCCCCGGCGAACTAACGGGGGGGGGGGGGAGAATTCGAATGTTGCGGAACACACCACGCCTCTTGCGACCCTGACTGCCTGCATCCTGTGGCCCTGCCTCGCAGGATGGACATCAAGATTTGCAAGTGCTACCCGACAATGTGTACGACACAAGCTGCTTGGCCTTGAAGCTGAGCAGGAGTCTTGCAGAGAGAAGCATTGGTAGTTGGCATGAAGCAACTGGCACCACATGGCCCTTCTTGGCATGGGCATGTTGCTTGCTGCTTTTTCGCTGCGTCCTCTTGCTTTGCCAGATGGGCATTTGCACGCCAGAGCCGTGCATGTGTCCGACGCGTGCAGCCCGGTATGCCCTCATGTCTCTGCGCGTGTTGTGTTGGCACATGCAGTGCAAGCTCATTCTCACAGTCGCTATTTTTCAGCAACGCCACCGAGGTCTCGCGATCCTGACATGGAATGGGAGAAGAAGACGCTCATGACAGGCGATGGCACGAAGTGTCGAGCGCCCAGCAGCTTCGAAAGACTAAATGCCAATGTGGTCTGGTTGGTTCGTGTGCAAGCCATGCTGTCCTCTAAATTCTGGACCCGATTTTGGTCCTCTACAAAATCCTTGTATGCCGTAAGTCTGGTCCCGAAAATGGACCCAAACTCGGCTACATCAGCGCTCAAGTTTTTCGGTTTCGTTTTGTTCGGCTTCGGGCGTTTTCGGGGTGAGGCTGGGCCTGCGAGAAGAAGCGCGCCAGCACTGGCGTGGCAGAGGGTGGCAACTCCACCTACTGTCCCACACAGATGGGCCGCTGCTCGTTGAAGAGGCGCTGCGCAGACTCTGAGACTCCGGTCTTGACTGGGCAACTGCCAGCTTTATGCCCAGGTCATGCAAGTGCGAAGACCCTGCCGACATCAAACGTGTCATGCGGCGGCGTGACCGCACATGACCACGACATGCACTTGTATTCTTGCCCCAGGACACGGAGCTGTAGCTTGAGCTGAGGACGAAGAACGGCGAAAAGTGCTGGACCTGTGCTCCAGTGGGTGAGGGTAGGTCCATGGGAATGGACAGCGGTCGGAGCCCTGGCCTGTCAATTCCTAGCATCAAGAGACCCCGGCCTAAAATCCCTACTTGTAAAATCTGAACGATGAGTAACGATGAGGTCAGAGAGCAATGTTCTGGTTGCTGCCGCTGCTCTGGTCATTCATGGATTGGCCCCAGTCTTTCTGGCAGGCCAGGCTCGTCACCATGCACCGGCTATATGATATGTAATAGATAAGTAAGGAAGTATGCGTGTATGTGGGTATATGCGTGTTTTTTTGCTATACTGTATCTGTGTATGTATGTATTGTTAGCCTAGGGAGGGTTTTGTAGGGCCTCATGGGACTGAACTTGACAAGTGTTTTTTTGCAGGGACGTTCACTGACACCGGCCGCTTCCTGCCATAAGACTTCTTTTCCGGTAGGGGCCGAACTCACCTAGGCACCCTAGGCACCCGAAACTGCAAAGCCGAGAAAAGCCAAACAGAAAAGCCTTCCCTACCGTGTAGATCGGCGAGGTCTGCAATGGCGACAGGGCGCTTACGATCTTTGCGGCTCTCTGTATCATCGGGTCAGGGCCCCGATTTGGAGCTAGGAGCTATGAAGACTGGCAACTTCATGAAATCGTGCACCTCCTCGTCTAAGGGGCAGGAACCAGCAGGTTCGGCCACCAAAGGTTGTCTGAACTATGTGAACTTTCAGCATCGTGTTGAGGCGCATGTCAAGTCACAGAACCACAGCCTTCTGCTTGCTGATTGGAACTTCAAGCAACCGAGCCCCACCCAAACACGACGACCATGCTTCACCGGCACCACGGCGTGTGGTTACTACTTGGCGCTGGCGCTGTCACCGAGGTATCTTCTACAGGTGTTTGCGCCTTTCCTGCGCCTCGACCGGTTTTTCTCCTTCTACGCACCGTGCATGAAGAAGGGCGAATTCTGGCCCCTGGCTTAGTCGCTACAGGGGAATCACGTCGCTCGATTTTATTCTAAAGGCCCATCAGCTTGCAAGCCCAGGCGCTTCTTCACCTACTTCATGCTGCACAGTGACTTGCAGGCCAGTCTTCCAAGAGGTGACAGTGGAAGCTTGCCATCCTTCACCCACTCTGGAAACTCTAAAGCTTGCTAAGTTGCATAAAAACTCCACAGCTTGAAGCGGAGACTCGAACTCGCCTGTGAACGCCAGCACCTGTGTGTGAACTTGTTCCACCTGATGGACGCCCTGGATCTTGAAGGGGTGCCGGACCTTGAAGTCAGCTGGGAACCCCGGTTCACACCAACTTTTGAAGCTTTGACAATGTCCGCTAAACAGCTAGCTTGAAGTCTTGAGCTTAGGCCCCGGTGTGCCCCTGAAGTGCACCCGTGATGGGCCTGTCGCCTCCATATGCTACCCGGATGCCGGGACACCTGGTGGTGCGACATGCTTGGGGCGACTTGCTTTCCATGAGTGGTACGCCTGTGACAGATTGGCATCGGGGCGAACAATGCCCTCGCCTTAGTACTTGTTTTATACATTATATATTATATATTATATAATATATATATATTATTATATGTTATATGTTATATATATATATATGTTATATATTGTATTTGGGCCATTGGGTTTTAAGAGAATCCGCGCGCAGATTGTGGGTATCATGGCCACGGTGCTTGCATTCGGCGCCTTGCCCCTGCCACAGGATGCAGCATATTGCAGCATGTTGCAGCATGTTGCAGCGTCATGTATGAGATGATCTCTGTGGGCCTATGCTTCCCAGGGTGGGCACGATGAAGAACTTCGGAGCCCTAGTCCAGGGAGTGTCCCCCTGAGGTTGATGTAGAGATGCGCTTGAGGCTTAATTCCAACTTAGCAACTTCACGTCTTCCACGCGTCCCTGTTTACCCAAGGCGAGTTCAGTTTGCTTCGGTGTAGACGGTGCTCTCATTGCATTGTACGGCGTCTTCCTGGGTGCTGGGCTCCGCACCCAGTCCTTGGTGGTCCTTGCAACGCCTTTGGTGCGCTGAAGCTAAGAAACCTCCAGCATAAGTTTCGTGGCCTAGGCCTAGGCTTAGGGCATCGTAAAACTGAGAACCCCACGGAAAGTCAGCGTCAGCATGCCTCACGACCACCAAACGCAATAGAAGGCTAGATGAGCAGCTGCGGATCCCACAGTTCGGCGCGTTCTTTTGGATGCGTGGTCCCAGCTTTGACTTGCCCGCTTCTTTTTGTGTGGTGCTTGACTAGTGTGGTACTTGACTAGACGCGAGAAGATGAATAGGACTGTATAGGCATGGCGAGTCAAGCACAAGCAGTGTGCCCTCTTGCCAGGCATCGGAATCATCGCATTCCACATCATTATTGACATTGACTTCACCTCAGTTGTTTCAGACTGTACCTAAACAAAGGCCGAACATCAGGAAAGGAGTGGCTGTGCAATGCTCAGGTCCAGAGCCTCTGTGGTTCTGGCAAGGATACAGTAGGCACCGTCGCCCATATGGCATCTCTTGTTGCAGGCGGGGGTATCTTAAGGGGTACAGCTCTGATCTCGAACCTAACCTTGGGGACCAAATGAACCCTAAACTTGAGGTCAGATACCCTATACATCCCTATATTACCATATATCCATGAAGGTAATATGAATCCGAAACCCTTTTTTGGGGGTTTGAGCTCTCCGGAGCTGCTGCTGCTACACTTGAGCGGCTTGACACCTGGGGTGAAGGCTTTTGCTACGTCATCCTGTTTCTGCCACCGATGGGTGATGGGAGCTTCTTTGGAAGCGATCGGTGCCTCTCTTAAAGTCGTGCAAGTCCAGACGCCGTCACCTGTATAGGCCCTTGTCCCTTGCATTTCGTGCGTGCTGCGATCTGTGAACTTTGGCAGCATTGAGCGGAGAGCTCTTGTCAGCAAAGGCCGTATATCGTCAACTGCGGCATGACAAGTCCGAAGTATGTCACTTTGGACGCCCCTGGGCTTGCAGTGCAGGAAGTGACGCCACACAGCTGTGTATAGGGACGAGCACCTGTCATACCTCCCCATGCTCTGGCTCTCAGGAAGCAACGACGCACTGTTTGGCCTTCTTCAGAAGGAACTACTTCGATATGTTGGAGTCTTTTTATGTTGGAGTCTTTTACACCGTGTCCTGACTTCTTGAAGTTTCACAGAGTCGATCGCTTATTTCGCTGACGGCCACCAGGAGCAATGGCATTGAGATCAACACTGCACAAAACATAGCAGGTGCGACAGCCAAAGCTAGACTCAGGTGTGGGCAAGAGCAGTGCAAGCACTGTCAGCCTGAACCTCCTCAAAACCTGCACCTCCTTCAGCTCCTAGTAAACGTAGCCCATGACAGGCACCGTGCTGATTGCTGGCGTTGTAGTCGCTATCGTGAACGCAATCCATAAGCACAGAGCTCAGACATCGGCTTACAGTGCCTGGCAGCTCAAGGTCGATGTCAGCGGCTATGGGTGCTGGTGTGGGTTTGCGCTTCTGCAACACTTAATAATCTGCGTGAGCTCACGACAACTTTCCACTGACGAAATATATTCGGCGACCACACTGCGCTGGGTTCTGTGTGTGTGTGTATCTTTTCGCATACTTCGCTATAGACTGTACCGGGCCTGGCAGATGCCAGAGCCTACACACCGTCGAATAGTTGCAAACAGCGCAGCACCCTGGATGATACAGAACGAAGTGCTGAAGCCATCGGGGAAGACATCAAGCCCGGGTCCCTCACACCATGGCTCCCGGATGCCGAAGCAAGCATCTGGAAGCCTGCACGCGGAAGCATTTCAAGTCTCTGGTTCAGGGCCTTTGTTTGACGAACTGCCGGGAAAAAACCCGCCTACGACAATCATTATTTCAGTGGACAAGCAGCAGCTGCCCCCCCCTCCTGCAAAAGCTTCTGCAACACAGCGTGCTTCCCAGATCCCAGCAACGTTATTTCTAGTCAATGCCCAATGACTGTTTCATTTACATGTGCGCTGAAGGATGATTTGAGCCACGTTCGACTGTAGGGTCGAGCGATTTGCTACTCGCAGTAGAAGGACAGGTTGTGAGGCGCTGCTGCGTCATGACATGACAAGCACCACGTCAAGGCGTGACATCACTGACGATGGAATCGCCGTGTTTTCATGCGGAGACTCCCAGAAGAGCGGGGCTCAGCCTTTTCTGCACAGTGGCGGCAAGTCCATCAGGGAGTCATGTGAAAGTGGCCCGCCCCTAGGCCACAGAAGGGAGCTGTCCGCGACGACAAGACAACAGAGCTGGAGCCTCTTTGGTTATGGTAACATTATGGTAACCATGGTATAAGGGCTGTTGGAGTTTCGCAAGGCAGAACGCGGAATTCAAAAGCTGTGTGCACGCAGCGAGTGGAAGTCAGGTTGGACAGTGAGATCACTGGCAGGGAGAAGGTCCTGGGTGACATCAAAGATACGGCCTCGGTCTGAGGCGACATTAGAAACTTCACGAGGTGCCTCGGTGCGAGTAGCACGCCGACTGCAGTCACCCGGCATGCTACAACATGCTATAGCATGCTTGATGTTAATGAACTGTCGAAGCACTGAACAAAGCCTTGCCATGGCGACCACAGATGCCGCGATGCTCGAGCCATCTGACCCCTTTCGAATGTGCATGCAGTTCTTTCAGCGAAGTTGAAAGCCTTCAGCTGCTAACCGCTAACCGCTAGCCGCGCGCAAGTGCCCGAGGTCTCTTTCTTGCAGCGCTTCCACACTAACCTTTCCAAGGTGGTACTGCGACCTCAGGCGAGGAAGCGTGTTGGTGACCCGAAAGTGCCCATCTGGCAAAGTCAAACAGAGCCGTCCTTCCAGGGCGATATGAGAACACGCTTTCGCTTTCGGATTTCGGCTCAGATCCGCTGCCACTGCATCATGGCCTCCGTACAGGGCTGCCTGTTCCTGGCCTTGGCCGGGCCCCACATGCCGAGGGCCATGTATCCAAGTGTCAAGGTGCAGGCAGCTCGGCAGCATTCCGCGGGGAGGGATGGTATCAGCGTAAGCACATCCGGCATCTTGCAACGGGCAGGGTGATGGCAGGATGTTTGAACAATGAGGTGAAGCCATATGGGCCAGAAGCATTCTCGGGCGTGCCGAGCGAAAGTAGTCCTGACGAGAAGGGCGTCATCACCTTGCTGCAGGAATTCGTCCAGACCTCCCCGAGCCGCCCTGTGAAAGGTTTGGGAAAAACGTACATAAAAGTTGTTGAGTTGGCTGAGTTCGACTCTAAAACCTGTGCACAGCGAGCCCTGAATCTGCAGCACCAGGCACCAGCAAAGCTAAACTGGAAATGCAGGATGTCTGGTCAGATGAAATCGGTTCTTGCTGTTGGCTGCCTAGCTTTGGGCGAAACTCTAGCAGCATGACGAGTCCATCATGAGGGTCATGCTTGTCTGTTCAGCTGCGCATCCCAAGCGGCCTTAGCAGTCGGCGTATCTAATCCGTCGTCGTTTGGCATCGTCGTCCGCTCTGTCCGCACACCTTGGTTCTCTTCATCTCGCTTTGGTATGAAAAATGCGTCTGGCCTTGTTGTTCGTCTGCGTGGCTGAGGCTTTCGCATTCCGCAGGGCATGCCGGCGCTCCAGTGGAATTACGATGTGAAATTGACCAAGACTTCGAAGTCTCGATTCCGGGCTCGTCTGGCGTTCTTGCTCGACGGCATCCCTCACCATGTCCTTGGTGCATGGGACAGCTCCAAGAAGAATGCCCAAAGAGAGCTGGCCGACAGTTGCCTGAAATTCTTCATAGGGGCGTGGAGTGCACTTTTGCTTCAGGAAGGCAGTATGCAGGTTCTCAAGCCTGTCACGCCCGAGCACGGATGCGTGCGCATGGAAGCCTGCGTGGACACGATCTTCAGCTGCTTGGGCTACAGCAGTACAAAGCCATTAACACCGAGGTGTGAACTAAGTCACTAAGTGTCCTCCTGGTTGTGTTAGCCCAGGGTATGGCCTCTGCAAGTGTGAGGCCAGTACTGCCAGAGCTTCCTGGACGCACCTCCCAGCTGGAGTGTGGAGGTCGAATGCCCCACAGGCGCGGATCGAAACTGCAAAGCTTTGAAGCTTGATGATTCCTTCGGCGCAATATTCTCCTTAGATTCAGGGCCATCTGAATTGCGCATGGCAGGCGAGTCAGCCAGCATAGGCTACAAGGCGCTAGTACAGCTGCAGCTCTTGGGTGTTCCGCACACATTCGCCGGACGGCTTTGCAGTCGCCCGGCCAACCTGCAATCAAGTTTTGTTTCTTTTCTTCGCTCTATCTCATTGTCCTCATCATGACATGGTGGCAAATAACCGAGGAACGCCACAGGACGCCAAGACAGACACCGCTAAGCGAGTGCTGTGGTACCTGCAATGCCCAGGTGCTCTGCGATACACTGCGATTGATATGTTTGATGATTTTGATGGCCTGCCATAGACTGAATAGACCTCGCGAGATGATTCCTGTGTCCTTGAAGCTTCTTCTCTCGGAACGATCTGAAGGTTTTGAAGATCTTTTCGAGCTGGACCCGGACGCATTTGAGTGTAGAGCAGCTTGGCGGACGACAATGTGGCTGCTTCGTCTGAGTGGGGTTGCTTTCCTCGCAGCAGCAGTGCTGTCATCACGATAGCCATGTGGGATTTCTCAATCTGTGGGGTATTGTGGCGAAGTTCAGGGGGAACCGTAGATCTTGAAGCTGCCAATGTGCCCAGGACAAGCTCCCCATGCCTTCACCTCAGTGGAGTCCATGGAAGTTGCAGTCTCAACCGACGCAAGGCGGCAGACTCGAGCTCACATCTTCTGCAGAGTTCATCCCACTGAAACCGAAGCACTTAAGGAACTTTCCTGCAGAACCTGGTCACAGCTCCACGCGCCTTTCGGGTTGGTAGCATTCGGGAGTTTGGGCACGAAGCTTCTGGGTGGGCCAGTGGGTGCAGAAACCCCCGTGTTCCAGCTATGGTTGCTATGATGGAAAGACATGGAAAGACTGCGACTTGAGTAGGTGAGTAGGGTTCCTGGATTGGAGAGAGAGACTCCACTACGGGATGCATTAGGTGATTTTTGTGTGCAACCAATATAGGCTACCACAGAAATTTGCCAAATTTGGCACTGCAGCCTGCCGAGTTTTTGGGCGGGCGATGTATGTCTGGTCGGGTTACATTGAGGAGGTTCAGTACATGGCATCTGTACAGCGCGGCCAACGAGCCAGTCGTGAAAAGCCAGTGTCATGTAGTCCTTGCCGTCTCCTTCCTCCGAGCTTGGTGCACTAAAACCAGCTTGGGGGGTGTGTTGCATCGTAGCAGCACGGAGATGAAAAAGTTTGGCTGCATTTCGTTCAGTGTGCAGAGGGCTGCTAGGGGCGGCCTGGGGGTTGCGTGCCATACTCCAGAGCTTTCCAGGGAATCTACGGTATTTTTCTACAGTTTGCATGCCAGGCCCAGGCAAGCTGATCCTCCTCAAGGCGGGACAACCAATCGGATGCTTCTCAACGTTGCTGCTTGAGTTGCTTGAGCTGAGAGCTGCTGGAGGAAGGACATGTAGCGGCTGCAGAGGGTACCCCGTTTACCCTGTTCACTTTGCTTCATCGCAGCTCCAGTTGTTCGATCAGCCAGAAAGCTGGGCACAAGGCTGCCTGCAGCTGATAAAAGCAGAAGAAGATTCATCACTTGGCTGCATCTTCCGATGTCAGGATCGCCGCTCTATGAGACTAAGCAACATGTAGGGCATCGGCAGCCAGACATACACTCTCCTGAGTTGCACCATGAAGCGCTTTGGACCCGATGACGCGCTGCCACAGGACTTAGCCCGAAAAGAACTGCCAAGGCTTCATCATGACTATGACTCTCATGGTCGTTCGATATAGAAGCGAGACAACGTGAGGCCATGCTAGGAAAAACACCCTGTTACATGTAGGTCAGAGAACATCAGCACCTCGGCAAGCTGGTAATTAGTTGCTTCTGTTGCAGCTCTGAATGAAGCTAAGACGCATGCTAATTGCGGATTGCTGCAGGACCTGCGGAAGTTGCTGAATTGCATCAGAATGGCGTCAGCATTCCCACTACACTGAAAGAAAATGCAATCAGAGTCATTGTCAGTCAATCTACGCAAGGACCCCATGCGATTGTTTGGTCTATTGATGCGCCTAATGTCTTTCAAAAAGTTGATCTACAGCTAATTTTTGAGGATGCTATTCCTGAACTTGGGAAAGTAACTCAGGCTGCACGAGCTCCTCCGCGAAGACTTAACTTCTTTGCCGCTTGGCTGCCCCCCCGAAAATCGGTGGACTTGGACATCCTTGTGTGGACCACTCCCTGAACCCTCATCCTGGTGAAAGGGTGGGCCCCTCGCCTCAGGTTTCAGCGCCAGGAGGCCAAGATAAGAGACATGTTGAGGGCTCCTGCACCTTGGCATCAACAGGCCACAGACACATCTTGTGCTTGGCTCTGCACGTCTGCATATTCTGCGGTGAGAATAAACTTCATTCATTTTTGCTTCTTTTCCTAATTCAGCTAGCATGTCTGGCGCCATCTCTTTCATACATGTGTGCGAGCGTTCGCGCGCGCGGATGGGCTCGCATGAAGGGTATTTCGGGTAGTCTTGTGCAGCAGGGGCATGTTGAGCTTTGATGAGCTGGTGGCCTGTGGCGTGCCCACATTTGATGAGCCTGTCCTGCTGAAATGGACACCTGGACCAGCTGGAAGAGACCAGCAGCTGAACAGGGTTGCAGATGTACAACAAGGAACCGACCCAGCCAAGAAAGGCTTCACCTGCATGAGCTACAATGTCCTGCTACCCAACAGCAAAGATGGTTGGTGGATTTACAAGTACTACAGGAACTCGAGGGGTACTCACACATCTTGGGCCGAACGCCAAGTCTTGTTGGCTAAGCAGATCGCGCGCATCCAGCCCGACGTGCTATGCTTGCAGGAAGTGTCCGAGCTGTCCTTTGATGAGGACTTCCGCTTCCTTGGGGAGGCTGGGTACACGGTGCTGCTGCATGAAAAGAAGGGGAGGATGCGGCCCGCCACATGCTGGAAGGGAAACTGGAAGCAAGTTGCAGCTCAGCACAAGGACCGCAGCCTTGTTGTGGGGTTGCGATGCGAGGACAACGAGGAGCTGGTCTTCGTCGTGAACGTGCACCTCTCTGCAGGACCAAGTGCTGACCGGCGGTTGCGGCAGGTGAGTGAGGCTTTAGACACGGTTGAGAAGGAAGCAAAGAAGATGAGCCTCACGCCAGATAAAGTCGCAGTCGTCTTCTGTGGAGACTTCAACTCTCAGGGCAGCACTGCTGTCCGTGAACTGCTTGTAAATGGCGTTGTAAGCCCTGACTTTCGGGAGTCAGGCGATCCGACCGAAAAGGGACAAGAGGGCAAGCAGGTTACGTCCAAGATACGAAAGCATAACCTCCCCAACTTCCAAGATGCTGCCGACCTTGCATATTCTGGTCGTGCGCCGGCAACAATACTTGCCCAAAACATCGATCACAAAATGGTGCAGCCTGATGGGTCGCTCACTCAGGCCATGAGCCGGGCATTGGATGCAGCCTTTGACGCCTGCCGATCACCTGGCGCGGAGTTGATGTCTGAAGCAGATACAGAGCGGTTTCTGAAACGAATCAACCGCGAGCTGGGCAGAGGCAGTGAGTATCGCTTTGTGGAGGCAGCCTTCGAGAAGCGGGGCCAGCGAAACCTGAGCCGTGAGGACTTCCATTCCCTGTATGCGGCCGAGTTGGCAGAAGGAAAGTTTTGGGGGGTCGAGCATGACCTGCGCGAGCTTCTTGGTACCGGCATGGCCAAGCCAGAAGATGGTCCTTGTGAGCTGCGCTTCGACTACATCTACTTCACCCCGAAACTCCTGGAGCTTCAAGGCGTGGAGGAGGTGCTCAGCCAGGCAGAGCTGCAAGAGGTTTATGGCCCTCCTTGGGAGACATTGCCGAACTGCTGGCATCCATCTGACCACCTGCCGGTCATTGCTTCTTTCGCGTCCAAGCCCTCCTGAAGTTGTGCCCGGTTTCCGAGATGAGGCTCCTGCTTTCATCAAGAAGTTCCCGAACCAGAGGATGAGCAGCCGACATTCATGTTCACCTTGCAGTCTTCGAGCATGCCGCGATATGTGGCTTCAGTGTTCGTGCTGAGCTGCTTTCTTCTCGTGCTACTATGCGTCGGACGGGCGAATGGATTTGTCGGATTTGTGACATGATTGCGGGATGCACGGAGTAGGTCATTTCATTGTGTCAGAAGGTATGCGCAAGTGAGTGGTTGTAGTTTTCCGTTGGAGGCTTTGGGCCTGAATTGTTGTCATGCTGCTCTTCGACATATCCTCTGCTGAGCTGCTGAGGTTCAGCAGCAGCCGTCCCTAGACGTATCTGGGCAAGCAAGGTGGCAGTCAACGTCTAAACTATGGCTTCAGGAGACGGACAGCTCACACAAGAAGAGTCACGAATCGGCATCACGGCTTGATTCTTTTCTCAGGTACGCCACGAGTACACATGCTTAGCTGCTGGGCATCATAACCTGTGAGAGCACGCATAGAACGCATATTCGTGGCTGTGCTTCACATTTTTTGGGATGCCTCTGAAAAGCGCCAGGTACCGAAGAGTCTTTATTGCTGCTTTTGACCGCGACCCGACATTGATCAGGAACGCAACGTCTCCTCTGACAACTTGCCACCCAACACGTTTGCCAACTACCCTCCAGATGACCTTGCCGCTGAAGTTCTACCAGAAGGACATTTCGCAGTGGTAGCTGTCAAGCAATCAACGCCGCACTAATAGAGGACATTCCAGGGCTTGCACTGACTTCAGGATCTAAACTGCCACCTCGACCGACCAGCACCGCAAAGCAGATGCCGTCCGAGAACTCGTGGGCAGTCAGAGCAGACAGTAGCAGCGGCTTCTCCGCAAAGAGATGTGTAAAAGATGGTAAAGCATGGATGGATCACAAGGTCACAAGGGGTAGCATGGGGGTGCCGATCTGCTCGTGACCGAAGCCCCGAGGACTCCTAGGGGTCATGCCTGACCATGGGAGCGGCTACACCGGTGACCCACCGGCAGCTCACTCAGCTTCGGCGGTTAAATTGCGATAAAGGTGGGGCAATCTCTGACCTCTTTGCTCACTGCGCCTAGGAAGCTCTCGTCCCTGGCACCGTCCAGGAGGGTGCCAACGAGCTGCTTGAGATTGATTAAGGCTGTCAAGAGAGTCACTGTAGAGGTCGGTTCTCAAGTCGAAGTCCCCGGCTCCCCAAGCAAAAATGTCAGACCATGCACACCACGACGCTTGCCAAGGGGAAAGGTGCAGCAGGGGAGGCCGACGGAGCACGGTCGCCGGCATAGCGTTCGGAAGACTCAGAAAGACCAGGAGATGCAATGCTCAGCTTCCGTTCTCAGCGAATTAATGGCTTTGTAGACATTGCATAGGCTGTGCCAGGTGCCATGAGGCATTAAGTGAACTCGGTTAAGACTTCGCTGTGTACTGCACGAAGTGGCGCGCACCAATCAGGAGGACGACAGGGAGCTGAGAGACATCCGGATGAGAAACGGATTTATCGGTGCAGCGCGTGGCTCAGATCCTCGATGCACCTTGTGCGACAGTATGTTGCGCGGCACGAATCCGAAGATGCTCATCACTCGGCAATGAAATGAGGGCCCCCATGACAAAGAAACGCGGTTGGATGAAGATTTGCCCGGCCCTATGTGTTTTTTGGTGTGGCCACATCATATTGACATCTGACATGGCACCCGGTTTGGAAAAGTCGATCTGCTGCCGGGCCGAGGTATGATGTCACCAACTTCTACAAGACCAGCGGTTGCGCACAGGCCGTTGCCACATGGCAGCAAGAGTTGAAACTTCAGACCTCAAGAGCTGCAATTTGCGCGTCAGTGCAGAATGGTGCAGACACCCATATCGGACCCCTAAACCCTAAACTTAGCCCTAAACCCTAAACCCTCAACCCTAAACCCTAAACCCTAAATACCCTAACTAGGCTGTGTGGTTGTTGGGAGGATCGCATGGGTATCAGTGGTACTGGGCAGGCAAGGGGAGCAGCTAACGACACAGACCTTCTGCGGAAGGGGACCAATCGGTCCACCACGCGCCAATGCTTGCGCGTTTTCCTCCGGTAACCTCGACTTGACCCTGCGGATGCGGGCGCTGGATGTGCGTGCAGTGCGGGTGGCAAAAACCCTAAACCCTATCGGGCCCCCTATCGGGCGGAAACGGGTGGGAAAAAAAACCTATTGGGCCCAACGTGAAGTGTCTTCATCTAAGGCGCGCAGTGAGAAGTTTGAGCGGCTCACCCTGCTCATCATCAGCCTGGAGCTGAGAGCTTGGGGGATGCTCCCCCCTTAAATACTAACAGTCCTTACAAGGGTCCTTAGTTTAGGGTTTAGGGTTTAGGGTTTAGGGTTTAGGGTTTAGGGTTTAGGGGGTCCTTAATAGGGATAATTCCGGGATAATGGTACCCTATTATATTATAATCACCTTTATTCTAACAGGTCCCTAAAATCTTAGAAACGCTTTAGTATCTGCTTCCAGACCGTCTTCTTCGAAGCCGGAACACGAAGAAAGGCGCTAGATTTTTCCAGTACGTTTCCTTTGCTTAGCAACCAAAGGTTCTAAAGTTTTCCTTCGCTCAATTTTCAGAATATGTCTAAGATTTGTTCTTGGTGATTGGCGACTCTGTCTCTGGAAACCTTTAACTCTGTGGACACTAAGTAGGAGATGAGCCCAATTCCTGACCCCAAACCCTGAACTCAACCCTACAACCAAAATACTTGGGCCCTGGAAATCAAAAAGAAAATCAGAAGGGCGTGAATGGTAATGTCACCTTTTGTGCCCATACCGTCCTTGCAAAAAAAGTGTCCAGGCAAGAGAAGCCTGCCTACTGACTGGCAGGATCTGAGGTCAGGTTCTTGGGGCCCATGGGGCGCATATGGCATGATGCACGTAGGTCATCCTTGTATGTGGGGCTGTTCCGGTTAGATGAAGGCAGTTGTTGCATGGAAACACGGGGCCCCGAGGCCCGGCCGAAATCCTGGAAAAATCTAGCATTTACCCGGAAAAGTCTAGCTTTTACCCGGGAAAGTCTAGCATTTGCCCGGAAAAGTTTAGCTTTTACTCGGAAAAGTCTAGTTTTTTGCCAGCCTTGGCATGGAAAGGCTTAGCCCGGCTCAAGAAAACACCTTCGAGAGCATGGGATTGGACGTGGTGAAAGAAAAGTTCAGCGCTCCGTTTAGATTGAGGCATAGGTTGTATGGAAACACGGGGCCCCGAGGCTCGGAAAAGTCTAGTTTTTGCTCAGCCCGAAAAGCCACTTGGGGGGGTGTCCAATCCCAAACACAATAAGACCTGAACCCGAAAAGCCTTGATCAACAACCGTTCCGAGTGCGATGTCGGGGTGTCCAATCCGAAACACGCTAAACCCTGAACCCGAAAAGTCTTGAAAACAACTGACGCACTAAACCCTAAACAACTCTAACAGTACACTAGCCCTGAACCTGAAAACTAAAACTTCAGCTATCCAAATTACAGACATCCCTGAACCCTGTTCGGCAGCAACATCCTAACCCATGACAAGGTAGTGAGCCCCAACCCCTTGAACCCGAAACCACAGTCTTGATGGCCAGGAAATATCAGCAATTCAGCGAATGAAAAGTCTAGTTTTTTCTAGCTTTTTCTAGTTTTCTCTAGCCGACCAGCAAACGGTGCTTGGGGCTAGATTTTCCTAGATTTTTACCTTGGCTCCGAAAATGATGGCCACGAAGCGACCTCGAAAATGTATCAATGATAAAAGGAATTATCGTACCCCTTATTGAAATCCCTATGAAGGACTGTAGAAGAAAGGACGAACATCCCAACTGAGAGCTGAAGATTGAGAGCCAAGAGGCTGTAGATTCGGAGTGCTTGGTCGGCGGTTTTCTTGAGGTCCTGCTTTCAAGAAATTAGCGATGTGAATTCATCCATTTAATCCATGGCCCCATCTTTCTGCGTCAAGTTGTGATGTTTTGGATTCTGCTTCGCAACATAGGAGCCCGCTGCCCCTTGTCATTGCTGCCTCCAGGGCTACGTAAAATCAGCACGAGCAGCAGTGAGTCCTTAAAGTCCTTCGGCGCAAAATTCCTGTCGGCAATGCATGGGGTCCTTATTTTGAGCCCGGAGTCGGAGCAACTCAGATTTCACAGGGAGCCCCAAGCAGATCATGCGAAGAGCTGAAGAGGACTCACTCAAAAGGGATAAGAATGTCAAAGTCCTACTCGTATCATGTGCTGGCCTTTCTCCTTAACACCTTTCCGTTTCAAAACTGCCCACTCCTCACAGTATGATCAGAACTGGATTTTGAAGCCCACGTTATTCGACCATGGACAATCAGAAAAGCTCTGTTCTTCTCGCATTGCGTCCAGAAATTCACCCTTTCTGTGACCCTCCTATCCACTCGTGAACCCCTTCCAGCTCGTCTTGCGACTGAACTGAATCCTTCTCATGAATTCACCCCCCCCCCCCCCTCCTGCACCCAAGCTCAGCAGGCTGTGCGAAAGATGCACGCCTGACTGCTCAGGGGTAGAGACCCATGATACCATTCGCGTTTGCCGGGCCGGACGTGCATCGCTTGACATTGAAGACGCGCTGTACAAGTGCTTTCCAAAGTAACCACTGACAGTGGTCCAGGCCTCAATGCCGTCTACATCGGCAGCTTGGATAGCAAGAATTCGACTTGGGTGAACTTCTTTTGAAGAGCATCGGGCTGTGGCCTTGAGGTGTGGATGCTGACAACAATACAGCCGATACGATGCTGGATGCTGCCGTGCCCTACCAGGCAGCTGGAATTTCCCCATAGTCACCCTGCGTGCCTGATGGATGAGCTGCCAGTCATGCAGACGAAAGGGAACGGCGCATGTGAGATGTGAGAGGGCGGTGAGCGTAATTGACTGCTTTTTGTGCTGCCTGGAAAGGTGTGCGACAACCTTTTCTGTGCCTATTTCACCATCGAGCTTGTCATTAGACACTTGGCAGGGCGCGTCTGCAGAGTTTGTACTGCTGCCGAGCACGAAAGACGGGGTACCTGAATGGCAAGAACATGCACGAATCCAAGGATTCGCAGCGTTCGAGATGAAAAGGAACTGTCTTCGGGACAGGTGGTTTGTTTTCGACACATTGCTGGCCACTTGGCTGCGTGTCTCCCTGTGCCATTCATCAAAGCATGGGGAAGAACCACATCAAACAACAAGGGGTAACAAGGGGCGTGATTGCTAGACTCCGGCACGCTGGAGTGTGAACTTCATCGATCCCAAACTGAGGTACTGCTCATGATTGCAGAGACTTGGGCTGCGGCCTCGTGAGACGTGCTTGGCGACACTGGTTGTCGGGACTTGTGGGCTTGGTATGCAGTATGCATGAACGCATGCTGCATCGTGCAAGGTCTTGACAATTGTCATCGCAGCCATGGGAGCAAATACGTCCATGCCTACAGGCAATGGCTGCTAAATTTGTAGCGGGCCTTTGGCAAATATTCGGATGGGAGTAAAAGGAATGCATGTTGATATTTGCCTTGGATGAGCGCTTTTTCTAAAAGAGCCCCGGCATCTGGCAAGTCGTTGGCCGTTGAAAGTGGACTGTGCTGCGCTTGCTGTGTCTTCTTTTGATTCATGTAAATTGGGATGTTCGCCCTTATACCAACAGTCCTTAGTCAATCGGGATTATAATTATAGTGCCCCCTACTATAACAAGGGGGGGAACAGCCCAACCTACTAAGCCCTAAGCCGCAAGTTCATTTCCCTGGCAGCCCCTCTGCGACTCCTTCGGCTGCTGCGCCTCAGCCGCTTGGTGCGCCTACTGCGATCAGCTCCAGAGCTGCTGACCCTCATCAACGGCATGCGCGTGGCTTCCCGGGTCTCTTGCTGGGAATGGCTCAATTTTCCTTTCAATTCTTCAATGTTGTTAAATGGGGCTCGGCACATATCGGGGTGAGGATCGGTTCTTCTTCAGGTTGCTTTCTATCGATGCAGTCGCAGTTGCCTCCTAGGCTGTCTCGTCTGCCTTGCTCCTCATCGTCTTGCTGAACTACGTGTTGCCTGGAGAACCCAAGCGACACCTGCGCATGTGGCCAGTCTTTACAGTCACGGCACAACCACGAGACTTCATCGAATGCCAAGGTTTGCCATTGTCCTGCTGATGTTCCTGCAGCAGGTGGAAGATGATGCGACCGAAGACTCTAGGCATCTCTTGGTAGACTTTTTGTGCAACATTGCAGTTGCCGCGGTCGCCTTGCTTCTGCATGGGTTGTAATGTCTCTTTGCGGGCGGGCATCATGTCGGCCCACTGTTGCGGCCTCCGCAATGTTTCTGCAAATCGAGCCGAGGAGTCCTTCAAGACTTTGGGTCTCTGCTCCTCAGCTGCCCAAGGATTGAGGTTGCCACTCCTGAGTTTTGCCAATAATTTACATTGCAGCCTACAGTCTAGCGATGTCTCACGTTCTGTTCAGGTATGTGGACACTCGCCTTGGACGGTACGTTCATGGATGGTGGCTTGGCGGAAGATAACCTCTCAGCGCCAGCATTCCAGCACATTGGGCATGTCATCTGCTTGCTTTCTGAATCGCATTCACGCAGCGCGGTCTGGGCAAGCCACAGAGCAACGAAACGTCGCACTTCAACCGAGTGCATGTGCACAGGAACCAAAGATATCTTTGAGAGCCTGAGGCGCCCCAGCAGCAATTCAGCACGTAGTTCTTCTAGCCTTGCGCTGGAGCCTTCTAGAGGCACTTGTTGACTAGGCTTATTTGTCGTTCCCCTTTTGGACCCCGTCCCCGGTCAAGCCGATCAACCATGACGTTGAACATTCTTATCTAGCAGAGGAGCCACGGTAGGTGACTCGCATAAATCCTCCTTTCTTCTGGTTTGGTTCCTCGTGAGCTGACGAGCTGCAGCTCGGAGTTAGACATGTCGTTTGCAGTTCGAAGTCAGCCCTTGCGCAGCAACGGGCCTCTTCAATTTTGAGGTTTAGACCTGTGGTGGGGCGGGGGCGGGGGGTGGGGCACTTGCAACCTGACGAAGGACACTGGACAGCAGGACCGAGTGGCGTGGCAAGCATTATTGTTCGGCGGGATTTGGGTGTATGCCGCATGTCTGTAGCACAAAGGGTTTCTGGAAGCATGCAGTTGCGCAGCCCACGGACAGAGCCAGTGCCACAATGACAGCCAGAAAAGGAAAAGCCAGAAAGCATGAAGTCTCATTCACGCCTCACATGGCCTCAGCCCAGTCACCCCTGGATCCTGGGCTGGGGCATGATCACCATCTTCACTTTCTACGTTTTGCTGACAAACGTGACGGCTGCCTGGCTGCACTGAGCGCTTTTGGACATTGCGAGGCCACAGGTCCAGAGCATGCCAGGAAGCTTCCATCTGCCGAAATTCGGGGGTTGCTCAGGTCATGAACATGCTTATCGGTATCCTCTGCGAAGCTTCTCGGCGGCAACCAGTGGGCAACCAGTACACAGCTACTGAACTTACTGAACCCTGAATACTCTGAGTGAAAGAAGGCAGCTTTGAGACCCAAGGGCCGGCCCTTCGTGCCATTCAACTTTACCTTAAGACTCTCAGGCCAACTCGCTTGATGCCAGGTTGTGTCTGAAGTGAAGCGAGAAGACGAGGAGGGATGTTTGCGAAGTGCTGTGACAACTTGGGGAAATCGCTTCTCAACCCGCATGAGGAAAGCCCTGTCTCACAGCCACTGTTGATTGGTGCGGCGCCGTGTGTGGTCAGCTAACACACGAGTTTGGGATTTTGGAAGTTTCCTTGTTGACCCCTGCGGCTTACAAAAGGCTTCAACAGCCAGGTAGGATAAGTTTAGGCTTTCTACCCGCTGCTCATCCCGAAAAGCAGATCTGTCAGCCCCTTTCGCAGGAGGGAGTTGCAATCGACTTCATGAAAGCACATCTCCGGTCAATGCTGACTGAGATCGACAAGGCGTGGCAGATCATGGCAGGTCACATTCTGAACTGAAGAGTGATCGGGTCCATTGTGGCTCTTCTGACAGGATGGTAACGAGAACATCTCAAAATTGGCCACTCGGCTGCACTTGCTGTCAGCCCGGATCCGGATCCACGCCCCCCTCATGCAGGAACTGGCGGCAGTCGTTGAGGACGAAAAGGCGCAGAAGGTTCTTTCGGAGCTGCAGGCCCATTTCCCTGATGCTAGAGGCTGTTTTTTTTTTTACCGCAATCTATGGTCCTGTCAACGATCTGCCACAAGACCGAATGTATCCGTCTAATTGCCCGAGCCTCCTATAGTACACAAGTTCTGCACGACCCGCCAGGTCAAGCCTGAGGATGTGATCGATCTGACGGACAGGGATGTTGCACACGTTATCACGCGTTCTCGATACTGGTCACCTGTAGGTGCTAAGATGTGCTTAGGAAGAGATCGCCCCGTGGATCAATTGGTGAGGGCTCACAGACGGCAGAACTTGCATTGGAGACTGACATCTGCGGTCAGGAGTACCTCTTTGAGCAAGACCAGGATGCCGGGCGAGAGCAAGAAGTCACACGCCACGTAGCTGCAGCTTCCCCCCGAGAAACAGCGTCCAACGAGAGCCCTTGCAGCAAGCGCTCATGGAGCGCCCACATCATCATTCTCCATCCTCTTCCCAGGCGAAGAGTTGCTGGAGGTGATTCTCAAAATTCGTGGCGGCCGGGAGATCTCTAACCAGGCCTGGCAACGTACACTCACCATGCAGAAGGTGTCTTGGCCTCACACGGCAAGCGCATGGCTGTGGGTGCCACAGCTCCCGGTTGCTGCAGGACATCATTGACGTTCGCTGCGACGCTTGCCTGAAAGTCTTACGCCGTGTGATGCCTGGGTCGGCGTAGTAACAGATCGTGTGGCGAAGTGGTTTTGGACGAGAGAATTGGCAGGCCATGGTACAGCCTTGTTCCTGTGACAGAAGAATTCATAAGAGGGTTCCCTGCTTTCTGTGCTGCGGGCTGCCCTTCGCCTTGGACAACAAAGACGGGAGTCGACTTTCGCAGTTAGCCGATGCCGACCGTAGAAGGCACAAAAAACACGTGGACAGTTGGGACCTCTTGGGATTCTGTTTGACTGGCAAGCTGGAAAGATCTTGAAAGCTTGCAGTTGCATGGGAGTGCCGAAGCTGTCAAAGGATATCCGGCGAATCGTCCAGCGACAGACCGGCATGGCCTCTTGGCTCGAGGGCTGGCAGGCTCATCTGGAAGCGCGAGTGTGCTGAGACTTGCTCCAAGGTGTTGAAGGAATTCTCACGCCTCAGCCAGAAGCTGGAGGGGATCCTAGATCGATATGGGTAGCTGGGCAGCACTTTTCGAAATCCCTTTTGTCGTATCTTGTCGCTTTGCGGGTTAATAGACCATGACAGACCTGTCCCAGGTAGAGTGGCCTTGGTGGCCTTGCGTTTGCCAGCCAAAGGCTGGCTATGAGAATGCATCCAGCTTAGGAGCTGGACAGGACTTTTCTTGTGAAATCTTCTGGCTGGCAGATGGATAGTCGTGTTTATTGCAGTTCCTTGCTTGCTGAAGGGTGCGAGATGTTGCACCCGCCAATGCCTCTAGTTAGATGTGCCCCACTGATGAGGCACACTGCATGTCTTAGGAGATTGGCTATAGTGTGGGAGCGGTTGACGAGCTTCTGCCAAAGCCCACAGCTTGAAAACGCGCTTAGCTTTTAAGAAGTCCTGCTGCATCCTTCTACATCCTTCTGCCTACTGCCTCTAAAAGGCTCTAGAGTATCCAAGCGCGCATCGGAGAAGCTCCCTAAAAGAGCCGTGGTGACGAAACCGTCAACCGCGGGTGGGAGCCTTGGGAGCGGCCTCGAGCCTTAAGTGGGAGTCTTTTTTTCCTTGGCAGGAAGCCGTCCCAAAATCGCCATGGGTGTTCAGGCGCCTGCAGGCTCTCTCTCCACATTCTGACAAGTTCTCCAGTCAAGCCCAATCAAAGATAGCCAGAAAGGTATTCTAGCACTTCCCCCCCCCCCTCATGCCGAAGTTACACACACCGGGATTGCTGATCGACTCGCAGCGCCACAGCTACCTTTGCATTGCTGCCGCAACGGCAGCTATGGCAGCTCTTTTAGAACCCTCGCCTTGTTTTTGGACGATATTCCGAACGGAATGGCAAGGAAAAGCAGCGGCTGCCACTTGCCTGGGTGCCTGCAGCTGGGTTGGGACTTGGGATCTCGTGCCTTCTGAAATCTTGTGCCAGAGTTCATTTGAAAGGTCAAGGCGTAGAGGCTGGCCTGGGGGGTATAGAGGCTACTCAGGCTTCTCTTTGGGACGAATTCGCGCCGGAGACTGTTGCAAAGAAACAAACAACATAATTTCACATCATCACGACGTGCGTCAACCACACCGCTTGCGTGGGCACAGCACTTCATCCTGTTCTTGAAGTCTCAATGTGTCTCGTTGCCAGGCTTCAGCCAAGGATCAAAGCGCGCTGAGTGGAAAAAATTGATCGCAGCTTTGCTCCAGCGCAGAGGAGGGTGCAAACCTGCCCTACTGTTCCATGGCTTTGCCACGGCATAACTCACCCCGGCTCCATTTGCAAAAATCGTGCAAGCAACACGTGGACAACTCAAAGCTTAGTGCGTTGCAGCGCGTGCTCGAAGATCACAGAAGCACCGTACCTGCAAGCAGCAACTCGACGACCCACTACCCACTGCACTCCCATGCTTGGGCCACCGACGCTTGAGAAGGAGGGCGGGACGGTTTCCACTGCCACCATCCAAAAGCGACTTTCCTTCTTCAGGATCATGAGGTGGCATGGGGACAGCATGAGAGTATGAGAGGGCCAGGGTATACATTAAATTACAGTTGCACAAGTAAAGGCCTTGCAGCTTACAGATGTGGACCGTGCGGGCAGAGAACGCAAGTGCTGCTTTGGGTTGGTCACTGAATTCCAGATGCCTTTGTTCGATCCATCGTCAAGCCGGTACTAGTTGCTAGACTAGACAAGAACAAGCCTTGTGCCGACTGTGTCAAAGTTGGACAGTTGCTGCGATGATGAAGCCCATGGCACAAGAAGGTCAAATCGGGATCACTTGCGGGCGACTGAAAGCGTGATGCTGTTTGGTTGAAGTTGTCGCATGCCGGCTCTTGCAAAGCATCAAAGCTTCACGTTGCTCGCCGCTTCGCCGAAACGTTCGGGCTGAAGAAGGGGTGACAGCCTCCTTCCAGGGACACCTCTCGTGTTCTCGGCGTAGCTCGCGTGCTCCACGATGGTCGCCATGTCCAAGATATCGGCCTTTGCCACAGGAGCAGCTGCGGTGACTGCAGCGACGGCCTTCGTAGCGCCACAGACGGCCAGGCAGTCGACGCAGCCAACGCTCCGAGGCACTCAGCAGAGGTCCGCCGCAGGGACCAGCGCAGCAGGCGTTAGCCTTGGCCTTGGAGCCATGGGCCTGGCTGCGGCCCTCGTGCGCCCGGCGCTGCCGGCGGTGCGGGCCGGCGTCGTGCGCTGCGCCTACGACGC
The DNA here is from genome assembly GCA_905221605.1 of Symbiodinium natans. Taxonomy (NCBI): domain Eukaryota; class Dinophyceae; order Suessiales; family Symbiodiniaceae; genus Symbiodinium; species Symbiodinium natans. The sequence continues at coordinate 479,675 of CAJNDS010002258.1, forward strand.
CTCCGGCGAGATTGGTGCATGCGACCCTCTGCTGTTCTGGGACCCAGTCGGCTACTGCCAGGACGGCTGCACAAAGGAGGACTTCGACCGCCGCCGCGCAGTGGAGCTGAAGCACGGAAGGCTCTGCATGGTCGCCTCGATCGGAATGCTTTGGCCGGACGTCTTCGGCAAGTTCGATGGCTACTTGTCGCCGTCACAGAACTTGAAGTTCGCGGACGTGCCCTCAGGAATTGCTGCGGTCAGCAAGGTTCCGCTGGAGGGATGGCTTCAGGTCCTGCTGGTGGCGGGGCTCATTGAGACGCAGCTCTTCAAGGATCAGTCCTTCGGAGGCTTTGCCTATGGCAAGTACGGGGCAGAGCCGGGCAACTTCGGCACTGGCTACTGGGGCAGGAAGATCCAGGACCCAGCCGAGCGTCGGCTGAAGCTGACCACCGAGCTGAACAACGGGCGGCTGGCAATGATTGCCATGGCCGGGATGCTGATCCAGAATGGCCTCACCGGCCAGTCCCCGATCGAGCAGCTGCAGGCTGGCCACTACTCGCCCTTCAACGATGGCCAGGGCTTCTTCGCCTTCGACCCTTCCCAGGAGCTCGGCGCCTGCCCTCCCCTGGGCTACTGGGACCCCTTTGGCATGATGGCGTTCCAGGACGAGGAGAAGTTCCGCCGCAACCGCGAGCTGGAGCTGAAGCACGGAAGGATCTGCATGGCCGCCACCATCGGCATGATCGTGCCTGACCTCTTTGGCCGTTTTGGTGGCTACCTCTCACCCAGCGCAGGCCTCAAGTTCTCGGACATCCCTTGCACTATTGAGGCTATCTACAAGGTCCCGACCTTCGGCTGGTTGCAGATCTTTGCTCTGGCCGGCGCCATCGAAGCCAAGAACCAGGCCTTCCCAGAGAATTATGGCTATCCTCCCTTCTGGGGTCGGATCAACACCCTTGAGCCAGAGGAGAAGCAGAAGAAGCTCTTGGCGGAGATCAACAATGGACGTTTGGCGATGGTTGCCATGGCCGCCATTGTGGCACAGAACGGTGCCACCGGCCAGTCCCTTGTCGAGCAGTTCACCACAGGAAATCTGAACCCCTTCGTGGGTGGCTATGCTCAGCGCGAGGCCTCGGATCGCCTGGCGCTGCGTGCTGAGTTCGGCTCCGGCGCAGGCAAGTCCACGGCCCTCCCTTGGGACCCCATCCCGGAGGGCCTCACCAACGACATCTTCAACCCGGTCTACGTGGGCGACGTGGGCTTCGACCCTGCAGGCCGGCATGCGCTGGCATGCGCCGGCATGGTTCGGAACATTTCGGAACGTAAGAGAGGAACGCTATAGGAGTGTCATGGGAGTGGTACAACGTGCGGTGTGCATCATGTGCTGTCATCATCTCTCCTCTTGCGGGCCAGGCTTCGCCAAGAACCAGCGACTGCTGCCTTGGTATCGTGAAGCCGAGCTTGCGCACGGCCGCGTTTGCATGCTGGCAGTGCTCGGCTACACCGTGCCTTTGCCACCGATTGCAGGAAGTATCGCGTGGTAGATGTCTTCGGCGCTTCACAGTCTCTCCCTGCGAGCAACTTTCCGAGGTGCAGACTGCTGGCGCCAAGTTCGAGCCCTTCATCACCCGCTACCCGACGGACTCGGCGGACCCCCTGAAGGCGGCCACGCAGGCGGGGTGCTGGCAGTCTGTAGCACAAGGTGTACGCAGGTCCGACGTAGGCGCAAGGCCAGTGCACAGATGTGTGAAAGAGCATGTCTCGAAAAGAAGGCGGGCTTGGAGCCTATTGGAGCCTGAGGGGTGTTGTATTTTGCATAGCTGCATCACGCTGTGTGCGGGATGGTGTAGGTGCCCATCATCGGCTGGCTCCAGATCATCGTCGTGATCGCCCTGTCTGAACTGTGGCGCTACGAGAACGCTTCTGGGCAGCAGATGGATCAGACTGCAGCATGGCATCTGCACCCTGTGTGACCATGCCGTGGCATGTGTGAAAGCTGTGGAAGGGTTTCGAAAAGTGGTCTCTGGCGCCAGGTCATTAGCAAGTACTCTCAGGGAGTCCAGCCTGGAGACCTCGGCTGGAACCCGACCGCTCCCGTGAGCAGCCCACGCCCCAAGTGGCCGGCGCCTGAGTGTGGCGCACCCGCACTTGTGCGGCGCCTTGTCGCCATCGCGTCCCATCACAGGCCCAGAGAAGCCCTTACTCTTGACACTGGATGGCACGCCACGGTCGCCACGCATGAGGTTCGGGCCGACCTTCACCGCCGCGTACCAGCCGGAGGACATGTCCACCCATCGCGCGACGCTGTTGTTGGGGTTGTTGGGGTAGGCGGGCCATAGACCATAGACCATAGACCAAGAGACGGTTTCCAAAGCTGCTTCTTGAGCAGGAGTGGAACAACATGAAGTTGCGGGAGATCAAGCACTGCCGTTTGGCCATGGTGGGGTTCTTCTTCATGGTGCTCCGAAACGCATCCACAGGCGAAGGGCCGTCGCTGCTGCCGAACTTGGCGGCGGCAGAGTTCCAGTCTTCCGTCGGCGACTTCATTCCCAGGGACATCTGAGAATCTGAGAGGTTTTGTCGTTCAAGGCTGCCTGCGTCTCCCTCCCATTCCTTGCCAACAATGAGGCAAAAGAAAACCCAAACTGTAAGCTTACTATGGTCGTTTCGTTGAGGGGCTGGGTGGACGATTTCGACGATTTCTAGCTTAGGAATTGACTCTGACTCCCCCCTCCCACTTTCGGCACTCTTCTGCCTGCCGCAGTGCAAAAAAAACCGGCAGCCTTGAAGCCTGTCCAATTGTATTTAAAATCTGGTGTAGGAATAGATAGCGAAGTACGTCTTTCGATGTCTGTGGAAGCGGTCGACGAAGCTCCGGCCAATGCCCACCATCCGCGGGAGTGGGGCATTCTTTTTCCCTTAGAAAATCTTGGTCGGAAGCTGTCCGAGAGTCGACAGGCAAGGTGCTCAGGCACTAGGCTGCTGCCATCCACAGACCCTGCACATGTGCCCTTAGGCCTCACGAGTCACTAGTCGTCGCCACGCGCGGACGGGCGACCTGCTGTGCAAGCAAAAACGTATAAAGCTCTGGCGAGTGAGGGGAGGGTGTAGGGTGACGGCATATGTAGCATTGCGAAAGCAAAGTCTTGAGTTGGCCGAGTTCATGCACGTCCGTTCGGCTGAAGAAGGGGTGACAGCCTCCTTCCAGGGACACCTCTCGTGTTCTCGGCGTAGCTCGCGTGCTCCACGATGGTCGCCATGTCCAAGATATCGGCCTTTGCCACAGGAGCAGCTGCGGTGACTGCAGCGACGGCCTTCGTAGCGCCACAGACGGCCAGGCAGTCGACGCAGCCAACGCTCCGAGGCACTCAGCAGAGGTCCGCCGCAGGGACCAGCGCAGCAGGCGTTAGCCTTGGCCTTGGAGCCATGGGCCTGGCTGCGGCCCTGGTGCGCCCGGCGCTGCCGGCGGTGCGGGCGGGCGTCGTGCGCTGCGCCTACGACGCCTCCGGCGAGATTGGTGCATGCGACCCCCTGCTGTTCTGGGACCCAGTCGGCTACTGCCAGGACGGCTGCACAAAGGAGGACTTCGACCGCCGCCGCGCAGTGGAGCTGAAGCACGGAAGGCTCTGCATGGTCGCCTCGATCGGCATGCTCTGGCCGGACGTCTTCGGCAAGTTCGATGGCTACTTGTCGCCATCACAGAACTTGAAGTTCGCGGACGTGCCCTCAGGAATTGCTGCGGTCAGCAAGGTTCCGCTGGAGGGATGGCTTCAGGTCCTGCTGGTGGCGGGGCTCATTGAGACGCAGCTCTTCAAGGATCAGTCCTTCGGAGGCTTTGCCTATGGCAAGTACGGGGCAGAGCCGGGCAACTTCGGCACTGGCTACTGGGGCAGGAAGATCCAGGACCCAGCCGAGCGTCGGCTGAAGCTGACCACCGAGCTGAACAACGGGCGGCTGGCAATGATTGCCATGGCCGGGATGCTGATCCAGAATGGCCTCACCGGCCAGTCCCCGATCGAGCAGCTGCAGGCTGGCCACTACTCGCCCTTCAACGATGGCCAGGGCTTCTTCGCCTTCGACCCTTCCCAGGAGCTCGGCGCCTGCCCTCCCCTGGGCTACTGGGACCCCTTTGGCATGATGGCGTTCCAGGATGAGGAGAAGTTCCGCCGCAACCGCGAGCTGGAGCTGAAGCACGGAAGGATCTGCATGGCCGCCACCATCGGCATGATCGTGCCTGACCTCTTTGGCCGTTTTGGTGGCTACCTCTCACCCAGCGCAGGCCTCAAGTTTTCGGACATCCCCTGCACTATTGAGGCCATCTACAAGGTCCCGACCTTCGGCTGGTTGCAGATCTTTGCTCTGGCCGGCGCCATCGAAGCCAAGAACCAGGCCTTCCCAGAGAATTATGGCTATCCTCCCTTCTGGGGTCGGATCAACACCCTTGAGCCAGAGGAGAAGCAGAAGAAGCTCTTGGCGGAGATCAACAATGGACGTTTGGCGATGGTTGCCATGGCCGCCATTGTGGCACAGAACGGTGCCACCGGCCAGTCCCTTGTCGAGCAGTTCACCACAGGAAATCTGAACCCCTTCGTGGGTGGCTATGCTCAGCGCGAGGCCTCGGATCGCCTGGCGCTGCGTGCTGAGTTCGGCTCCGGCGCAGGCAAGTCCACGGCCCTCCCGTGGGACCCCATCCCGGAGGGCCTCACCAACGACATCTTCAACCCGGTCTACGTGGGCGACGTGGGCTTCGACCCTGCAGGCCGGCATGCGCTGGCATGCGCCGGCATGGTTCGGAACATTTCGGAACGTAAGAGAGGAACGCTATAGGAGTGTCATGGGAGTGGTACAGCGTGCGGTGTGCATCATGTGCTGTCATCATCTCTCCTCTTGCGGGCCAGGCTTCGCCAAGAACCAGCGACTGCTGCCTTGGTATCGTGAAGCCGAGCTTGCGCACGGCCGCGTTTGCATGCTGGCAGTGCTCGGCTACACCGTGCCTTTGCCACCGATTGCAGGAAGCATCGCGTGGTAGATGTCTTCGGCGCTTCACAGTCTCTCCCTGCGAGCAACTTCCGAGGTGCAGACTGCTGGCGCCAAGTTCGAGCCCTTCATCACCCGCTACCCGACGGACTCGGCGGACCCCCTGAAGGCGGCTACGCAGGCGGGGTGCTGGCAGTCTGTAGCACAAGGTGTAGGCAGGTCCGACGTAGGCGCCAGGCCAGTGCACAGATGTGTGAAAGAGCATGTCTCGAAAAGAAGGCGGGCTTGGAGCCTATTGGAGCCTGAGGGGTGTTGTATTTTGCATAGCTGTAGGTGCCCATCATCGGCTGGCTCCAGATCATCGTCGTGATCGCCCTGTCTGAACTGTGGCGCTACGAGAACGCTTCTGGGCAGCAGATGGATCAGACTGCAGCATGGCATCTGCACCCTGTGTGACCATGCCGTGGCATGTGTGAAAGCTGTGGAAGGGTTTCGAAAAGTGGTCTCTGGCGCCAGGTCATTAGCAAGTACTCTCAGGGAGTCCAGCCTGGAGACCTCGGCTGGAACCCGACCGCTCCCGTGAGCAGCCCACGCCCCAAGTGGCCGGCGCCTGAGTGTGCGCACCCGCACTTGTGCGGCGCCTTGTCGCCATCGCGTCCCATCACAGGCCCAGAGAAGCCCTTACTCTTGACACTGGATGGCACGCCACGGTCGCCACGCATGAGGTTCGGGCCGACCTTCACCGCCGCGTACCAGCCGGAGGACATGTCCACCCATCGCGCGACGCATACTGTTGTTGGGGTTGTTGGGGTAGGCGGGCCATAGACCATAGACCATAGACCAAGAGACGGTTTCCAAAGCTGCTTCTTGAGCAGGAGTGGAACAACATGAAGTTGCGGGAGATCAAGCACTGCCGTTTGGCCATGGTGGGGTTCTTCTTCATGGTGCTCCGAAACGCATCCACAGGCGAAGGGCCGTCGCTGCTGCCGAACTTGGCGGCGGCAGAGTTCCAGTCTTCCGTCGGCGACTTCATTCCCAGGGACATCTGAGAATCTGAGAGGTTTTGTCGTTCAAGGCTGCCTGCGTCTCCCTCCCATTCCTTGCCAACAATGAGGCAAAAGAAAACCCAAACTGTAAGCTTACTATGGTCGTTTCGTTGAGGGGCTGGGTGGACGATTTCGACGATTTCTAGCTTAGGAATTGACTCTGACTCCCCCCTCCCACTTTCGGCACTCTTCTGCCTGCCGCAGTGCAAAAAAACCGGCAGCCTTGAAGCCTGTCCAATTGTATTTAAAATCTGGTGTAGGAATAGATAGCGAAGTACGTCTTTCGATGTCTGTGGAAGCGGTCGACGAAGCTCCGGCCAATGCCCACCATCCGCGGGAGTGGGGCATTCTTTTTCCCTTAGAAAATCTTGGTCGGAAGCTGTCCGAGAGTCGACAGGCAAGGTGCTCAGGCACTAGGCTGCTGCCATCCACAGACCCTGCACATGTGCCCTTAGGCCTCACGAGTCACTAGTCGTCGCCACGCGCGGACAGGCGACCTGCTGTGCAAGCAAAAACGTATAAAGCTCTGGCGAGTGAGGGGAGGGTGTAGGGTGACGGCATATGTAGCATTGCGAAAGCAAAGTCTTGAGTTGGCCGAGTTCATGCACGTCCGTTCGGCTGAAGAAGGGGTGACAGCCTCCTTCCAGGGACACCTCTCGTGTTCTCGGCGTAGCTCGCGTGCTCCACGATGGTCGCCATGTCCAAGATATCGGCCTTTGCCACAGGAGCAGCTGCGGTGACTGCAGCGACGGCCTTCGTAGCGCCACAGACGGCCAGGCAGTCGACGCAGCCAACGCTCCGAGGCACTCAGCAGAGGTCCGCCGCAGGGACCAGCGCAGCAGGCGTTAGCCTTGGCCTTGGAGCCATGGGCCTGGCTGCGGCCCTGGTGCGCCCGGCGCTGCCGGCGGTGCGGGCGGGCGTCGTGCGCTGCGCCTACGACGCCTCCGGCGAGATTGGTGCATGCGACCCTCTGCTGTTCTGGGACCCAGTCGGCTACTGCCAGGACGGCTGCACAAAGGAGGACTTCGACCGCCGCCGCGCAGTGGAGCTGAAGCACGGAAGGCTCTGCATGGTCGCCTCGATCGGCATGCTCTGGCCGGACGTCTTCGGCAAGTTCGATGGCTACTTGTCGCCATCACAGAACTTGAAGTTCGCGGACGTGCCCTCAGGAATTGCTGCGGTCAGCAAGGTTCCGCTGGAGGGATGGCTTCAGGTCCTGCTGGTGGCGGGGCTCATTGAGACGCAGCTCTTCAAGGATCAGTCCTTCGGAGGCTTTGCCTATGGCAAGTACGGGGCAGAGCCGGGCAACTTCGGCACTGGCTACTGGGGCAGGAAGATCCAGGACCCAGCCGAGCGTCGGCTGAAGCTGACCACCGAGCTGAACAACGGGCGGCTGGCAATGATTGCCATGGCCGGGATGCTGATCCAGAATGGCCTCACCGGCCAGTCCCCGATCGAGCAGCTGCAGGCTGGCCACTACTCGCCCTTCAACGATGGCCAGGGCTTCTTCGCCTTCGACCCTTCCCAGGAGCTCGGCGCCTGCCCTCCCCTGGGCTACTGGGACCCCTTTGGCATGATGGCGTTCCAGGACGAGGAGAAGTTCCGCCGCAACCGCGAGCTGGAGCTGAAGCACGGAAGGATCTGCATGGCCGCCACCATCGGCATGATCGTGCCTGACCTCTTTGGCCGTTTTGGTGGCTACCTCTCACCCAGCGCAGGCCTCAAGTTTTCGGACATCCCCTGCACTATTGAGGCCATCTACAAGGTCCCGACCTTCGGCTGGTTGCAGATCTTTGCTCTGGCCGGCGCCATCGAAGCCAAGAACCAGGCCTTCCCAGAGAATTATGGCTATCCTCCCTTCTGGGGTCGGATCAACACCCTTGAGCCGGAGGAGAAGCAGAAGAAGCTCTTGGCGGAGATCAACAATGGACGTTTGGCGATGGTTGCCATGGCCGCCATTGTGGCACAGAACGGTGCCACCGGCCAGTCCCTTGTCGAGCAGTTCACCACAGGAAATCTGAACCCCTTCGTGGGTGGCTATGCTCAGCGCGAGGCCTCGGATCGCCTGGCGCTGCGTGCTGAGTTCGGCTCCGGCGCAGGCAAGTCCACGGCCCTCCCGTGGGACCCCATCCCGGAGGGCCTCACCAACGACATCTTCAACCCGGTCTACGTGGGCGACGTGGGCTTCGACCCTGCAGGCCGGCATGCGCTGGCATGCGCCGGCATGGTTCGGAACATTTCGGAACGTAAGAGAGGAACGCTATAGGAGTGTTATCGGAGTGGTACAACGTGCGGTGTGTATCATGTGCTGTCATCATCTCTCCTCTTGCGGGCCAGGCTTCGCCAAGAACCAGCGACTGCTGCCTTGGTATCGTGAAGCCGAGCTTGCGCACGGCCGCGTTTGCATGCTGGCAGTGCTCGGCTACACCGTGCCTTTGCCACCGATTGCAGGAAGCATCGCGTGGTAGATGTCTTCGGCGCTTCACAGTCTCTCCCTGCGAGCAACTTTCCGAGGTGCAGACTGCTGGCGCCAAGTTCGAGCCCTTCATCACCCGCTACCCGACGGACTCGGCGGACCCCCTGAAGGCGGCTACGCAGGCGGGGTGCTGGCAGTCTGTAGCACAAGGTGTAGGCAGGTCCGACGTAGGCGCCAGGCCAGTGCACAGATGTGTGAAAGAGCATGTCTCGAAAAGAAGGCGGGCTTGGAGCCTATTGGAGCCTGAGGGGTGTTGTATTTTGCATAGCTGTAGGTGCCCATCATCGGCTGGCTCCAGATCATCGTCGTGATCGCCCTGTCTGAACTGTGGCGCTACGAGAACGCTTCTGGGCAGCAGATGGATCAGACTGCAGCATGGCATCTGCACCCTGTGTGACCATGCCGTGGCATGTGTGAAAGCTGTGGAAGGGTTTCGAAAAGTGGTCTCTGGCGCCAGGTCATTAGCAAGTACTCTCAGGGAGTCCAGCCTGGAGACCTCGGCTGGAACCCGACCGCTCCCGTGAGCAGCCCACGCCCCAAGTGGCCGGCGCCTGAGTGTGGCGCACCCGCACTTGTGCGGCGCCTTGTCGCCATCGCGTCCCATCACAGGCCCAGAGAAGCCCTTACTCTTGACACTGGATGGCACGCCACGGTCGCCACGCATGAGGTTCGGGCCGACCTTCACCGCCGCGTACCAGCCGGAGGACATGTCCACCCATCGCGCGACGCTGTTGTTGGGGTTGTTGGGGTAGGCGGGCCATAGACCATAGACCATAGACCAAGAGACGGTTTCCAAAGCTGCTTCTTGAGCAGGAGTGGAACAACATGAAGTTGCGGGAGATCAAGCACTGCCGTTTGGCCATGGTGGGGTTCTTCTTCATGGTGCTCCGAAACGCATCCACAGGCGAAGGGCCGTCGCTGCTGCCGAACTTGGCGGCGGCAGAGTTCCAGTCTTCCGTCGGCGACTTCATTCCCAGGGACATCTGAGAATCTGAGAGGTTTTGTCGTTCAAGGCTGCCTGCGTCTCCCTCCCATTCCTTGCCAACAATGAGGCAAAAGAAAACCCAAACTGTAAGCTTACTATGGTCGTTTCGTTGAGGGGCTGGGTGGACGATTTCGACGATTTCTAGCTTAGGAATTGACTCTGACTCCCCCCTCCCACTTTCGGCACTCTTCTGCCTGCCGCAGTGCAAAAAAAACCGGCAGCCTTGAAGCCTGTCCAATTGTATTTAAAATCTGGTGTAGGAATAGATAGCGAAGTACGTCTTTCGATGTCTGTGGAAGCGGTCGACGAAGCTCCGGCCAATGCCCACCATCCGCGGGAGTGGGGCATTCTTTTTCCCTTAGAAAATCTTGGTCGGAAGCTGTCCGAGAGTCGACAGGCAAGGTGCTCAGGCACTAGGCTGCTGCCATCCACAGACCCTGCACATGTGCCCTTAGGCCTCACGAGTCACTAGTCGTCGCCACGCGCGGACGGGCGACCTGCTGTGCAAGCAAAAACGTATAAAGCTCTGGCGAGTGAGGGGAGGGTGTAGGGTGACGGCATATGTAGCATTGCGAAAGCAAAGTCTTGAGTTGGCCGAGTTCATGCACGTCCGTTCGGCTGAAGAAGGGGTGACAGCCTCCTTCCAGGGACACCTCTCGTGTTCTCGGCGTAGCTCGCGTGCTCCACGATGGTCGCCATGTCCAAGATATCGGCCTTTGCCACAGGAGCAGCTGCGGTGACTGCAGCGACGGCCTTCGTAGCGCCACAGACGGCCAGGCAGTCGACGCAGCCAACGCTCCGAGGCACTCAGCAGAGGTCCGCCGCAGGGACCAGCGCAGCAGGCGTTAGCCTTGGCCTTGGAGCCATGGGCCTGGCTGCGGCCCTGGTGCGCCCGGCGCTGCCGGCGGTGCGGGCGGGCGTCGTGCGCTGCGCCTACGACGCCTCCGGCGAGATTGGTGCATGCGACCCCCTGCTGTTCTGGGACCCAGTCGGCTACTGCCAGGACGGCTGCACAAAGGAGGACTTCGACCGCCGCCGCGCAGTGGAGCTGAAGCACGGAAGGCTCTGCATGGTCGCCTCGATCGGCATGCTCTGGCCGGACGTCTTCGGCAAGTTCGATGGCTACTTGTCGCCATCACAGAACTTGAAGTTCGCGGACGTGCCCTCAGGAATTGCTGCGGTCAGCAAGGTTCCGCTGGAGGGATGGCTTCAGGTCCTGCTGGTGGCGGGGCTCATTGAGACGCAGCTCTTCAAGGATCAGTCCTTCGGAGGCTTTGCCTATGGCAAGTACGGGGCAGAGCCGGGCAACTTCGGCACTGGCTACTGGGGCAGGAAGATCCAGGACCCAGCCGAGCGTCGGCTGAAGCTGACCACCGAGCTGAACAACGGGCGGCTGGCAATGATTGCCATGGCCGGGATGCTGATCCAGAATGGCCTCACCGGCCAGTCCCCGATCGAGCAGCTGCAGGCTGGCCACTACTCGCCCTTCAACGATGGCCAGGGCTTCTTCGCCTTCGACCCTTCCCAGGAGCTCGGCGCCTGCCCTCCCCTGGGCTACTGGGACCCCTTTGGCATGATGGCGTTCCAGGACGAGGAGAAGTTCCGCCGCAACCGCGAGCTGGAGCTGAAGCACGGAAGGATCTGCATGGCCGCCACCATCGGCATGATCGTGCCTGACCTCTTTGGCCGTTTTGGTGGCTACCTCTCACCCAGCGCAGGCCTCAAGTTTTCGGACATCCCCTGCACTATTGAGGCCATCTACAAGGTCCCGACCTTCGGCTGGTTGCAGATCTTTGCTCTGGCCGGCGCCATCGAAGCCAAGAACCAGGCCTTCCCAGAGAATTATGGCTATCCTCCCTTCTGGGGTCGGATCAACACCCTTGAGCCAGAGGAGAAGCAGAAGAAGCTCTTGGCGGAGATCAACAATGGACGTTTGGCGATGGTTGCCATGGCCGCCATTGTGGCACAGAACGGTGCCACCGGCCAGTCCCTTGTCGAGCAGTTCACCACAGGAAATCTGAACCCCTTCGTGGGTGGCTATGCTCAGCGCGAGGCCTCGGATCGCCTGGCGCTGCGTGCTGAGTTCGGCTCCGGCGCAGGCAAGTCCACGGCCCTCCCGTGGGACCCCATCCCGGAGGGCCTCACCAACGACATCTTCAACCCGGTCTACGTGGGCGACGTGGGCTTCGACCCTGCAGGCCGGCATGCGCTGGCATGCGCCGGCATGGTTCGGAACCTTTCGGAACGTAAGAGAGGAACGCTATAGGAGTGTTATCGGAGTGGTACAACGAGCGGTGTGTATCATGTGCTGTCATCATCTCTCCTCTTGCGGCCAGGCTTCGCCAAGAACCAGCGACTGCTGCCTTGGTATCGTGAAGCCGAGCTTGCGCACGGCCGCGTTTGCATGCTGGCAGTGCTCGGCTACACCGTGCCTTTGCCACCGATTGCAGGAAGTATCGCGTGGTAGATGTCTTCGGCGCTTCACAGTCTCTCCCTGCGAGCAACTTTCCGAGGTGCAGACTGCTGGCGCCAAGTTCGAGCCCTTCATCACCCGCTACCCGACGGACTCGGCGGACCCCCTGAAGGCGGCTACGCAGGCGGGGTGCTGGCAGTCTGTAGCACAAGGTGTACGCAGGTCCGACGTAGGCGCAAGGCCAGTGCACAGATGTGTGAAAGAGCATGTCTCGAAAAGAAGGCGGGCTTGGAGCCCTTTGGAGCCTGAGGGGTGTTGTATTTTGCATAGCTGCATCACGCTGTGTGCGGGATGGTGTAGGTGCCCATCATCGGCTGGCTCCAGATCATCGTCGTGATCGCCCTGTCTGAACTGTGGCGCTACGAGAACGCTTCTGGGCAGCAGATGGATCAGACTGCAGCATGGCATCTGCACCCTGTGTGACCATGCCGTGGCATGTGTGAAAGCTGTGGAAGGGTTTCGAAAAGTGGTCTCTGGCGCCAGGTCATTAGCAAGTACTCTCAGGGAGTCCAGCCTGGAGACCTCGGCTGGAACCCGACCGCTCCCGTGAGCAGCCCACGCCCCAAGTGGCCGGCGCCTGAGTGTGGCGCACCCGCACTTGTGCGGCGCCTTGTCGCCATCGCGTCCCATCACAGGCCCAGAGAAGCCCTTACTCTTGACACTGGATGGCACGCCACGGTCGCCACGCATGAGGTTCGGGCCGACCTTCACCGCCGCGTACCAGCCGGAGGACATGTCCACCCATCGCGCGACGCTGTTGTTGGGGTTGTTGGGGTAGGCGGGCCATAGACCATAGACCATAGACCAAGAGACGGTTTCCAAAGCTGCTTCTTGAGCAGGAGTGGAACAACATGAAGTTGCGGGAGATCAAGCACTGCCGTTTGGCCATGGTGGGGTTCTTCTTCATGGTGCTCCGAAACGCATCCACAGGCGAAGGGCCGTCGCTGCTGCCGAACTTGGCGGCGGCAGAGTTCCAGTCTTCCGTCGGCGACTTCATTCCCAGGGACATCTGAGAATCTGAGAGGTTTTGTCGTTCAAGGCTGCCTGCGTCTCCCTCCCATTCCTTGCCAACAATGAGGCAAAAGAAAACCCAAACTGTAAGCTTACTATGGTCGTTTCGTTGAGGGGCTGGGTGGACGATTTCGACGATTTCTAGCTTAGGAATTGACTCCCCCCTCCCACTTTCGGCACTCTTCTGCCTGCTGCAGTGCAAAAAAAACCGGCAGCCTTGAAGCCTGTCCAATTGTATTTAAAATCTGGTGTAGGAATAGATAGCGAAGTACGTCTTTCGATGTCTGTGGAAGCGGTCGACGAAGCTCCGGCCAATGCCCACCATCCGCGGGAGTGGGGCATTCTTTTTCCCTTAGAAAATCTTGGTCGGAAGCTGTCCGAGAGTCGACAGGCAAGGTGCTCAGGCACTAGGCTGCTGCCATCCACAGACCCTGCACATGTGCCCTTAGGCCTCACGAGTCACTAGTCGTCGCCACGCGCGGACGGGCGACCTGCTGTGCAAGCAAAAAGTAAGCGGAACACTACTTGACAGCATTGTGGCATACCAGCAAACTGATTTGTCATGACTGTAGACAGGGCATCGGACATGACAAATGCCCCTGCATTAAAGCCATTCTTACCCGTTTGATGGAGGCCCGCTGAGGGCATGTTAGTTTCTCATTTGCCGATGTGTGCTCCGCTCAAGCCGTTCAGCTGGGCCTTCAGGATTGTTTATATGACTCCATGCAAGCAAGGCCAGGCATAGGGCAGCAAAGATCAGCAAAGCAAGCCAACATGCGAGTGCTGGAAGCCATGCGAAAGTCGGCAGATGGAATGGGCACTGGTGGCAATCTTCGAGACCGAAGCAGACCTGCAAGCAGTGCACCGGCATCTCTCAAGAGATGGCCTTGGGTTAAAACTTGGTATGGCCTTTCCGTATCTTTCCACTTGCATCCAAGGAGAATGAAATCGCTTCGGCGACACGGCTTCATAACTTGTGCAATGTACACCAGCATCTTTGACAGATATAATGAAGAACGCGTCCGGCAAATTCGAAACTCGTGCACTTTGCATTTTTGGGCAGCACCACTGCACGTGCACCAGCGCACAGTAGTGATGCTGCCGACTTGCTGCGTTTTCATCACATGTGCAAGTTTGCGGTATGCGCAGGTGCCACGGTGTCTTGGAATCGGTGGTCCCTGGTGGATAGCTTCGTTGGTACAGGTACCACCGCAAGCCTTTGACCCCCAGCAAAAGAAAAGAAGGCCGTTCGGTGCGGTGGCTCGCACACACACAAGTCACGTGGCAGCAGCCTCTTTTCGGTTTGTCGACATGATTGATTGTCTCTGGTTTTAAGCCGCTATATTTTTGCCCACCTTCGTTGTAAGCCTCGCGAGCCTCCGAACGATATCAATGATCTCGGTGAGAGAGAGAGAGAGAGAAACACATTCACGACGTCATGCAAGGGGGGGTCCGTGTCATCCGTGAGTAAAAGAGAGAGTTTGGCAAAAGGCTTGCCTCTTCTTTGAAGATCGAGTTGGGGAACATGCTCTGCTATTCTCAAACACACTGCTAAAATCTCATCACCATGAACAAACTCTCTACTAGCAGCTATACCACTTTGGTTACCAAATCCGAAGGACCTCAGATGGCGTATCGCCTGAAGAGTTGGACAGTCAACGCCGTGATGCTTCAATACGTGAAGGAAGGCATCCCGAAACCGGCGAACAAGTACGCCTAGCGACATAGATCGGATGAAGAAGCGTCTTTGGAACCCATACGTGAATATAATACATATTCAAGCATCACAGCAAACCATAGGCACTTTTCAGCTGTCCGTTTAGCACCCCAACACCACTTATCCTGGCACACGTATTCGACTAAGGATCCGACCACAGCGTCGCTTAAGCTAACACCCCTTAAGTTCAAGCCGGCACAAATTGAGGCACTAAACTTGGAGATCGAGTTCCGATGCATCTCAGCACGGTTTTCAGTTTAGAGTGCATGCCCCAAACCTTCGCATAAACAGCATCCGGAATGTGAGATTTTGAAGCCACAGCTAATCTGCTAATGCTGAAAAACTTCTGGAAACGAAGGGTCCACACACACACACGAAGCCCTCACAGGGGTTGTCAAAAGGTCCTCAAGTCGAATCCGGCAAGACCGCGAAAAGATGACAAGCCCTGAAAGCACCATCACCAAGAATTTCCTTCTCAGAAAATTTTGTGTCCAAATGTCGTCGAATCTCCTCACAGCGGTGTTCACATAGCAGGTCTGTGCACAGGCAACGGGCAGGCTGGCCGCGGAGGTTCTCAATACGAAGTTTCTCGGGATCTTTGCTGCCAGCTGCTTCAGATACTGGGTGAAACGGCGTTGACACGACAGGGCAGTTCAATATAGTCCTGTGGCACTGAGGTGCGACTACACTTCTTAGCTCAATGATGTAAAATTCTTGCGTATGCCCTCGTCGAAGAGGGAGACAGAGGATACACGAGTTCTAGATCTCATGTCAGCTCCAAGTGCCATCATGAGCGGTTGCGAAGCACCCGTCCCGCTGAAAACGCTCAAAACCGTAACTGATCAGCATCGGTGCATCAGCATCAGAGGTCGAATCACGTAATGGAGTGTCGAATCGTCCCTGTGATGACAGGGCTGCCGTCTAGAACGGAACAACGGCGCTAATCCACAAGCCTCGGTACGTGGCACACATGTACATGAACGCAAACTCGAAACTCATCTGTCTTTTGCATGTTTGGGGCTGCGCAACAGCGGGGGCGTACCAGCGGACAGCGCTACGTTTTCATCACATCTGCAGGTGCACACCCATGGCCAAGGGCTCTCCCACCACAGCTTGGTTGTCACAGGTACCACCAGAAGCCTGCGCCATCCTTTGCTCCCCCCATTGCCACACCCTGCCCCCCTCCTTTTCCGGAAGAAGACCTGGCATATTTCTCGAGGCATGTGCTGCTCCTTCTTCTTCTTCTTCTCGAAAGTGCCGATGGCTTCGTGCTTGGAAGTTGTGTACAATTGAGATTGTCTACCTGCCTAGCTTGCAAAGAAGAAGATTCCCAGGCGCCGCCAACCAAAGTGCTTGGCGATGCGATTCCCAGTCTGACATGGACTATTGTCGTTCCTTGGCTTAGGCCTCTTAAGGCTCTTAAGGCCTCTGAGTGGCTGAAGCTTTACAGGGTCTTTGCATGTCTTTGCTGCACCCTTTTTGGGGCAGGTCGCTATGCTGAGCCGTCTGACGTCCGCGCAGATGTCAGCAGGCAGATCTGCCAAGCAGAGTGCCTGAAGCTCGCGACATGCTTCGGGATTTCACACGACGGCACCTCGTCCTGTGTCATGTTTTCTTCTAGGACATCCCCTGTAAAGTTCATGAACTGTGGCATGACTCCTCAACTGCGGCTTAGGCAGCGATTGCGATTTGTGGACAGATGTGTGCAACTTTACGGCTCTCCCACAGGGGAACTACACGCTCATGCTACTTGACTTGGGTTGCTTTTTTCAATCATGTTGCCAGATGGTGTCACGTGTCTCAATCCCGAAAAGAAGCTGAGTTCGCGGAGTTGCTTCACAACGTCAACTACCACAGGGCAGACGGCTCATCTCAGACACTTGAGCACAATTCTGAAGCCTTTCTGCCTGTATTCGACAGGTTTGCTTTGGTGTCACGCCCTCAGAAACTGGCAACCAGACCTAGGGAAGATCAGGTTGCAAGCATGCGGTTGCCAGGGTGGATCAGCTCAACGCGGCGCAGCACTTGCGCATTGCGGGGCTGACCATGCCTGGCCGCCTGGGGCTTATGGAGGTCTGGGAGATTCTGCAAAGACTAGGTCCCGTTAACGCCACACAGTGATGTGCCTGGACGAATCTCTGCTGCCACATCTTGCCATTGGTTGTCCTTCCTCGGTACAGCTCCACCTTGTCCTTCAGGCGAGGCAGGTGATCTCGGGATCCCCAACTCAGACCACTCAGACGCATCTGTAACATCACTTCTGGGAGGTCCTGCTGCTGCTTCTATACTCTATTGCTACATATTTCGAATCTGCTGCGCTGCTACTACCATGTGTCATTGCAATGTACAGCTCAGCCAGACTCATTCGTGCAAAAATGGCAGCGGCCGGCCATGGTGTGTGAATTTCCGCGGCCACTTAGTAGATTCCCGGAGCCTGCTTGTGACGTGCACATGTTAGAGCCATTTTTTTTTTTGGGGGGGGGGGGGGGGGGAACTGTTGAACCATTTCCGTGTTGATGAGGCGAAGGCCAGCAAATGGTTAATGCCTGGCTCCTTTTCGCCGTGCTGCCCTTGAGCTTCACCGAGGGACTGCCTTGAAGCATGTTGACTGCATTTTTCTCCCTTTGCTTCAGGAGTGGCTAAATGGTCGCGGCGGAATTCAAATTGGCAGAGCCTTGGCTTCTATTCCAGCTTAGTCTGAAGACGCGGAGAAATGCATCGAAGCCAGATAATGGTTGCCTTGTTCCACGCTTGGACCCTCAACATTGGGTCAGTTTCCAGCAGGCTTCTTGGTCAAGACATTGCAAGACAGAGCCAAATTCTGCAGCGTCGACACTACGAAGCACGCTGCAAGGAGCAAAGTATCTGCTGGAGCTGCTCTTGGCCGACGAGAAGGATGCGGGTCTACAGCATATCTCACAACGTTGTTACTTAAGTTCGATCATGACATTGTATGATGGTATTATCTTCTATTATATTAATATATTATAGTTTATTGTATCATATGATATTGTGGTAGTCTATTCGATCCGATATTAAACGTTACATTATTCGATGGCAGAAGCCATCGACAGGATTGGCAGATGGCTTCTGCCAGCGTTCGCTTCCTCCTCGGGCCCTGGAGCAACTTGTCAGCTGATCCTAGGTAGGAGAAGGAGGGTTTAGGGTTTAGGGTAAATGGCTATGGCTCAAGGTTTCGGCTGAAGGCTTTCGCCTGTTAAGGCTAGGAGGGCTCGTAGAGGGCTCATGGATGGTACCGGGTCTGCTTCAGATGATGAGCTGGGTTCAGGGGCTGAGATGGCTGATGGCGATGCAGCACCGAGGAGAAAGCGGGGCAGAGAGCTGGCCAAAACGGGCGAGGAACCACCTTGGGTTCAGAGCTTGAAGGATTCGCTGGTTGCTAATGTTTCCTCTGCAATAACCAATCAGCTAGCCACTCAACTTGGCCATATCAACGAGAGGGTTAACACTTTGCAGGGAGAGATAGCAATCGAGTCCAACGAGCGAAAACAAGATATGCAGTCAATAAGCAAGCGGCTTGATGACCTGGAGACTACCATCAGCAACAACCTGAAGCCCATCAGCCCCAGCTTCAGGGCAGTGCCACCGCCGAGAGAGGACAAATGGCCAACAGGTAATGAGGATCCCTGGCAGCGACCTGCAGCACCTTCGGGGGTTCGAGTTCCCACAACCTCACCTTTGCCTGCTATGTCTTCGACAGATCCGTGGGGTCGGTATGCACAGAAAGGCGCAGTTTCAGGAGGGGGTCATGCTGCACGTGGCCCCTGGGGCGTATATGGAGTCCTCACCTACAGTTACCCTAGGTTGGCTGCATGAAGAGGAGGGAATGCAACGCTTTGTCAGGGAAGGCGATGTCTTGTCAGTCCTCATTCTGTGGCTACAGTACCTGCAATTTGAGTTCAGCGGTTTGAGCTTGGAGGTTCACATGGAAGACTGGGTGTATCATCAGTGTATTTCTGAGTTGTGGAGTTTCCATTTACGAGTTTTTGCTGAGTACGACAGGATTGTTACGTTTCAGTTAGTCCCCCACCGAGTTTTGCGGGCTCTGTTAGGGCTGCTTGAAGCAATGCCTCTCAGAGTGCCTGTAACCGAGCTGCTGGCGCACGAGGCTCAGTGCAAAAAGGGTTTAGGGTTTAGGGTTTAGAGTTTAGGGACCCTTAAAAGGGAACCCTTCTTAACCTTCTTCTGGCTCTCTAAAGCAGGGACATGATTCAGAGGGTCTTTTTCCCCAAAGGTCCCCCTGATCCTATCTCCTAGCGGAAGAACAACAAACCCTCCACGCAGGAAGGATCGGATGATTGGCTGATTCTGTTGTTACGTTGTTATAGTAACATATGAGTAATATTGATTGATATATTAGCATATGCACAAAGTGATATGAATGTTTTCATATAGTAATGATTATGATGCAGGCCATGTTCTGTTTGCAGAAATTAACTTCGCTGTTTTACACGAGAGTCTCTGGGGAATTTGAATCCTGTACCTTCCTCAAAGCGGCGAACTGAACACCAAGGGTCATCCGGGAATGACAATGTGCATTCCTTTGCATCTTGGACTCACGGATGCCTTATGATTCATGATGCCATTCAGCACTGTGGTGGTGGTTGTTGCTGATTGCCAGTTACGGACGGTGCTGCCTCCGTTGTTGACAAACAGGAAACCCATGTACCCATCTGCTTGGGCATGGACTGAGGTTGTTAACTCAAGCCATTATCTTCCAGAGGCAAGGTGCCATCAGTGCTCGCCATAAACCCCGTCATCAGCGTACCACGTAGGACAGCTTTTTGCATGTTGCTTGACAGGTCATTGTGACCTCTATGGAGGCCCATGCTGAAGTGCCGCAGGTGCGGCAGAGCGATGCAAAGATTTGAGTGGTCCCGAAATGTTCATCCGTGCTTCACGACCTTAGGTTTAGAGCCCGTCATGAAGAGGTTAAGAGACAACCTTGACTCAAGTCAGGCCTTCAGCTTTCGGAGAAATTTGACTGAACGTCACATGGAGCCTTGGCAGCCGAAGAGTGAAGGTAGGAGGCGTGTGAGGGGATGTTTAGTTTAGGAGCTGTCAGAAGAGAGCAGCCTAAATCTTGGCAAGGAAATGCTGCTGCGGAGTCTGCATGGCCTTGGCGGCTTTGCCCTGACGCTGCTTGCAGAAACTGGTTATGAGCAGTACCGGCCTAAGCTTTAGTACTTGACGTGTCGCGACTGTGCACTGTGCCTTGTCGAGGCGTTGTTTGGTGGCACCAGGAATCCTGGGCGACTTGGGATTTGCCGCTACCTGCTTGCAGTAAGTTGCACAAGGTAGGCCAATACATGTTTCGAGCACCGCTTTCTTTGTCGTAGTTCTATTCTCAGGCTGGACCTTTGCGCAGGGGTTTGGATCGGATAAATATCTGGTAGTGTGGCATGTGGGCGCTGCAGGTTTCGCAGACATTCACGTGGCAGCTGAATGGTGTGAGCGCCGAGCTGGTCGACAGTTTGGAAGGCCGGATGATGAGGGATGTGGACTTTTTTTGCATGTTCTTACCGTCCGGCGAAAGTATTCCACGCTAGGAAGCATCCAAGACCCCCAAGGTTCACAACCGACACATGCATCCACGAGCTCTGCTCAACATGGGAAGTAAAGCAAGATTCACTTGCGCACACGGGGGGAATACGAAGATCGAAGCACGCTATTGGCAGAGCGGCCATGCAGAGCCTTCGCAGGTACGATTCTTCTGGCATGCCTGGAAACCGAAAACGCAGGAAGGCCGGGCTTGACCATATACGTCGCAGAATAGCCAGTTGTTTCTCTAGGACTTGGTTGAAGCACCGTATAGTAACTGCAGCACATGATCGGGGATTGATGCGCAGGCTGCTCGCGCAGCTCAAGCAGCAAGGCCGAGCATTCATGCCATGCGTGCATGTGACCCTTGGCTCATTGCTTCTGGGAGCGGAGCAACCTTCCTTTTTTGCCTTTTAATTGGATGCGCATCGGCTGTTGTGGTCGTGAAACCGCGGTTTTGAAGGTGTGTTTCCAAGCGCAGTGCTGCTTCCGGTTGCAGAGCTTCCGGTGTTGATGGCACAAATGGGAGAAGATGCGATGCTTGTCTCCAAATGGACTAAGAAGTCGAGCCAGGTGCTTTGCGTTCCGTTTGAAGAGGACTTCCGATGCCTCCCATCCTTGCGTGATGCAAGGAACTGGCTCGTTGGAGTGGATTGTTGGGACACCAGCCCTGTGCACGGGCAGCATCCGCTGAGCCTCAGGCCACGAGAGCTTCCTTTTGTTGAGCATGGTTCTCTCGACCATTGCTCTCGTATCCACGTGTTGTGGGAGCTAGGACGGATTACAGCCGCGCCAAGTTCGTTGCGGAGTATCGACAGCGGTACCTCGCTCCTCGTCCCTGTGAACTGGCCATCCCTGCACCGTGTTGCTCCTTCGTTAGTCACATATCCACCGAAGCAGCCCGGAAGCACATGTAAGGCGGAATCAAACAGTTGTTAGTCGCTTCGCCGAATCGTTTGGGCTGAAGAAGGGGTGACAGCCTCCTTCCAGGGACACCTCTCGTGTTCTCGGCGTAGCTCGCGTGCTCCACGATGGTCGCCATGTCCAAGATATCGGCCTTTGCCACAGGAGCAGCTGCGGTGACTGCAGCGACGGCCTTCGTAGCGCCACAGACGGCCAGGCAGTCGACGCAGCCAACGCTCCGAGGCACTCAGCAGAGGTCCGCCGCAGGGACCAGCGCAGCAGGCGTTAGCCTTGGCCTTGGAGCCATGGGCCTGGCTGCGGCCCTGGTGCGCCCGGCGCTGCCGGCGGTGCGGGCGGGCGTCGTGCGCTGCGCCTACGACGCCTCCGGCGAGATTGGTGCATGCGACCCCCTGCTGTTCTGGGACCCAGTCGGCTACTGCCAGGACGGCTGCACAAAGGAGGACTTCGACCGCCGCCGCGCAGTGGAGCTGAAGCACGGAAGGCTCTGCATGGTCGCCTCGATCGGCATGCTCTGGCCGGACGTCTTCGGCAAGTTCGATGGCTACTTGTCGCCATCACAGAACTTGAAGTTCGCGGACGTGCCCTCAGGAATTGCTGCGGTCAGCAAGGTTCCGCTGGAGGGATGGCTTCAGGTCCTGCTGGTGGCGGGGCTCATTGAGACGCAGCTCTTCAAGGATCAGTCCTTCGGAGGCTTTGCCTATGGCAAGTACGGGGCAGAGCCGGGCAACTTCGGCACTGGCTACTGGGGCAGGAAGATCCAGGACCCAGCCGAGCGTCGGCTGAAGCTGACCACCGAGCTGAACAACGGGCGGCTGGCAATGATTGCCATGGCCGGGATGCTGATCCAGAATGGCCTCACCGGCCAGTCCCCGATCGAGCAGCTGCAGGCTGGCCACTACTCGCCCTTCAACGATGGCCAGGGCTTCTTCGCCTTCGACCCTTCCCAGGAGCTCGGCGCCTGCCCTCCCCTGGGCTACTGGGACCCCTTTGGCATGATGGCGTTCCAGGACGAGGAGAAGTTCCGCCGCAACCGCGAGCTGGAGCTGAAGCACGGAAGGATCTGCATGGCCGCCACCATCGGCATGATCGTGCCTGACCTCTTTGGCCGTTTTGGTGGCTACCTCTCACCCAGCGCAGGCCTCAAGTTTTCGGACATCCCCTGCACGATTGAGGCCATCTACAAGGTCCCGACCTTCGGCTGGTTGCAGATCTTTGCTCTGGCCGGCGCCATCGAAGCCAAGAACCAGGCCTTCCCAGAGAATTATGGCTATCCTCCCTTCTGGGGTCGGATCAACACCCTTGAGCCAGAGGAGAAGCAGAAGAAGCTCTTGGCGGAGATCAACAATGGACGTTTGGCGATGGTTGCCATGGCCGCCATTGTGGCACAGAACGGTGCCACCGGCCAGTCCCTTGTCGAGCAGTTCACCACAGGAAATCTGAACCCCTTCGTGGGTGGCTATGCTCAGCGCGAGGCCTCGGATCGCCTGGCGCTGCGTGCTGAGTTCGGCTCCGGCGCAGGCAAGTCCACGGCCCTCCCGTGGGACCCCATCCCAGAGGGCCTCACCAACGACATCTTCAACCCGGTCTACGTGGGCGACGTGGGCTTCGACCCTGCAGGCGCGCCTGGCATGCGTTGGCATGCGCCGGCATGGTTCGGAACATTTCGGAACGTAAGAGAGGAACGCTATAGGAGTGTTCTCGGAGTGGTACAACGTGCGGTGTGCATCATGTGCTGTCATCATCTCTCCTCTTGCGGGCCAGGCTTCGCCAAGAACCAGCGACTGCTGCCTTGGTATCGTGAAGCCGAGCTTGCGCACGGCCGCGTTTGCATGCTGGCAGTGCTCGGCTACACCGTGCCTTTGCCACCGATTGCAGGAAGTATCGCGTGGTAGATGTCTTCGGCGCTTCACAGTCTCTCCTGCATGTGCAACTTTCCGAGGTGCAGACTGCTGGCGCCAAGTTCGAGCCCTTCATCACCCGCTACCCGACGGACTCGGCGGACCCCCTGAAGGCGGCCACGCAGGCGGGGTGCTGGCAGTCTGTAGCAGAAGGCGTACGCAGGTCCGACGTAGGCGCAAGGCCAGTGCACAGATGTGTGAAAGAGCATGTCTCGAAAAGAAGGCGGGCTTGGAGCCTATTGGAGCCTGAGGGGTGTTGTATTTTGCATAGCTGCATCACGCTGTGTGCGGGATGGTGTAGGTGCCCATCATCGGCTGGCTCCAGATCATCGTCGTGATCGCCCTGTCTGAACTGTGGCGCTACGAGAACGCTTCTGGGCAGCAGATGGATCAGACTGCAGCATGGCATCTGCACCCTGTGTGACCATGCCGTGGCATGTGTGAAAGCTGTGGAAGGGTTTCGAAAGTGGTCTCTGGCGCCAGGTCATTAGCAAGTACTCTCAGGGAGTCCAGCCTGGAGACCTCGGCTGGAACCCGACCGCTCCCGTGAGCAGCCCACGCCCCAAGTGGCCGGCGCCTGAGTGTGTCGCACCCGCACTTGTGCGGCGCCTTGTCGCCATCGCGTCCCATCACAGGCCCAGAGAAGCCCTTACTCTTGACACTGGATGGCACGCCACGGTCGCCACGCATGAGGTTCGGGCCGACCTTCACCGCCGCGTACCAGCCGGAGGACATGTCCACCCATCGCGCGACGCATACTGTTGTTGGGGTTGTTGGGGTAGGCGGGCCATAGGCCAAGAGACGGTTTCCAAAGCTGCTTCTTGAGCAGGAGTGGAACAACATGAAGTTGCGGGAGATCAAGCACTGCCGTTTGGCCATGGTGGGGTTCTTCTTCATGGTGCTCCGAAACGCATCCACAGGCGAAGGGCCGTCGCTGCTGCCGAACTTGGCGGCGGCAGAGTTCCAGTCTTCCGTCGGCGACTTCATTCCCAGGGACATCTGAGAATCTGAGAGGTTTTGTCGTTCAAGGCGCGCGGGCGCCAAACATGAGCTACAGAGTGTAGCCGCCGATTTTTTTGGAGTCTTTCCCACTTCGCGCTCGACTTGTACAGAAGCAGGAATTACTGTAGAGGCCATGGGTGACGGAAATGACAGACTGCATCCTGCGTGGATGATCCGACAAAAGAGCCAGGTCAATGCCACGAGCCACATACATCGACATACATAGCTTTGCTTTCTGGACAAGCTTGTTAAACTTGGAGCCAGAGCCATCCCAACGAATCGGCGAGTATGTAGAATAAGTAAGGTCAAACCTCCATGGAGAGACTTTGCGTTTTACGAGAGCCCACGAGCAGGAAGAGAGAATGTCATGTATGGCAACCTGCTGACTACCCAATTGCATGCGGGTCTTCGCCAAGGCCACGCCCGGCCTGGCGGCTGCGGAGGCCAGGGCCACATCGTCCACGCAGGGGTTGATTGTGTGGTGCTGCGCATGGTAAGTGGGCGAGATTGAGCAGCACGGTGGCGCAGAGCGGCAACGGCATTCTGAGCTCAGGCTGTGGCTGCCTTGGAGCTGCTACTAATCGCCATCATTCGGGAGGGCGAAGATGGCGACGGCCGGGGTGGGGACAAGCGCGGTGCCTGTCGCAAGAGTTCGCAGAAGCTTCTCCCACTTCAAGCCAATGAAAGTGCGGACATGTCGGAAATCTCAAGATATCTTTCAAGATGTCTGTCAAGCGGTTCACAGACTGCTCTGTCAGTCTTGGCTGCTTTGGAGTCGCTTGCAGTGGTCGCTTGGTTGCATGAGCACGGTTGCCAAGAATCTTGCACGACCGTGAATGAGTGGAGGATTATGGTTTGGGAGATCATGGGCGATCAGTCATTTCCGTTTGTTGGTGCGGCTTTCCTTTGTGCAAAACTCCCATATGCATCCCAAGGAAACGGTGGTTGGCTACTTCAATTTTGCCATGGGTGTGGAGAACAACACCTGCCGGGTGGCCGCATCCTCGATGGAGGGTTGCTAGCCTCATAAGTCGAGAACCTCACAAGAACAGATGTGGCAAAACTATGAGGGAGTTGCAGTCCAGCATCTTATGGACGAAATGAATCTGTGAAGAGTAGGTGGAGTACTACCGCTGCTTGCCCCGACTAGGTCCAGGTGCTTGCAGATTGGACATTGCCGGTGGCGGTGTTCCCGGAACCTCTCAAGGAAGTGGAACTGCGTCAAGCGTGTCTGCGGTACTTTGGTCGTTTTTCTGCTGTCTCAGTCCGCCGGGCCAAAACCCTTGTGCTGCAAACCCATATAGAGGGTGTGCTGATGTGTTGGAACATTGAATAAAGGCCATCTTTTAGTGGCAACGACAAGGGTTTTGTGACCATCTGAAAGCCGCTACATGTTAATGATGTTTTTTCATGGGGGTTGTCGTGCGTCTTCTTACTCCTGTCAGGGTCTTTCCACCATTATCGTTAACATCATTGTTACAAGCGCACGAAGTCAATGTAGTTCGCACGTGCACAATCAGAATATATCAAGAGAAAAGAGCGAAAAAGAACCCCCCAAAACTAGTATTAAATAAGTGCCCCTTTAAAATTGTTTTCAATGAGTGCCTCACCTGCCTTGCAGGAGCGGGATCTGCTATATCCTGCGCCCAGTTGGGACGTCGCATTGGCAAGTTGCCACATCACTGCTCATGAAAAGTTCAGCAAACCCATGGAAGATTCCCTAAACCATAAGCCATAAACATAAACACTCAACCCTGACCAGATCGTTGTGGCAGGTTAGAAACTGCACATCAGCAATGCCGGCCAATTCTCGCTGCTGGGCTTCACTTGCTTTGCAGGCATCTTGTGCCCTTGTTGTAACTCCAGCCACCAGGACCCAAGATGGGACCTTAAGTCAGATAAGTGGTCCATAGCTCACTTGCGGAACCTACTACGGATAGGAAACGGTCCGAAGCCCTGGTGCTTCAAGGTTGGGGCTTCAACGGCGCAGCGTGCAGCCAATGCCCTGATGGCCAGGAAGCTGTTTTCAGGCTCGTTGCTTGTAGCAAGCATTGCAGACTTGAACCCTCAGCCCCAAAGAAGCCCGGGGAGGTGGCAAAAACCTTTTTAACCCTTTCAAAACCAGCTCTCAAACCCCTAAACTAAACCGTAGAACCCAGGTAGAACCCCTGAGAACCTAGACGCCCCAAGAATCTTGTCCCGGCAGAGGTGTCAGTTAGGCGGGTCTGGAGTGCCAGCTGGGCAGCTGGGCATGTGAAAAGCCTGATAGGGGCCACGAACCCGAATGCAGGCATGCGTTACACACACGGCGAACATACCAGATACGTCTCGCGGCACGAGATCCGAAACGATGCGTCTCTTCTCCTTTCTCTTCCTCTTTTCTTTTTTTTTTTTCTCTCTCTCTCTCTCTCTCTCTCTCTCTCTGCCCCTCTCTCTCGCTCTCTCTCTCTCTCTGCCAGACAACAGCAAACTTGTCGCGTCAAATTTTCGCCCCACAACACAAAACGAAGGTCTAAAAGTGACGACAACAGCGCACCCCACCTTCCTCATCCTTGTAGTTGCGCATTTGAGACGCCAGCAGCGAACGAATGTCCAAAGACGACGCCAGTTACGAGGATGGCGCGCCCCACGTGCTTCATCCTCGTAACTGTCAGCACATTTGAGGCGTCAACACCAAACCAAGGTTCAAAAGTTACGACAGCTATGAGGGAACACAGGGACCCTTCTGCTACATGACACGTCCCGGAACAACCACAGTCGGACATCTCGTGCGAGCACTGTACTGCATGCATACATTCCGAATCTTGTGGCTGCTGTGACATGCTGGAAGCCCGCTTGTCACGTTTGGCTTGACTGTCCTATAGAGTTTACCCCTCAGTGTGGCTGCACTTCATGTGTCCAAAACTACTGCCAACAGCTCTAAAGGAATAGAGCGAGCTCTTTGAAGGACGGAGCTGCAGCAGAGGCATTGCCGCGATTGTCCGGTTGGTCCTCTCCTTGGCCAGAAGCCACCAAGAACCAGCGTGCTTCTCCACTTGGGTCACTTGAGGGGGTTGCATGAGGACGTTTTGTGAATGATTGACCGGCCTGATGTGTTCAGAGTGCTTAGCACCTTGGCAGTGCCAAACAATCTGTTGGATGCGTCAGAAAATGCAATTGTGCATGCAATTGTGCATGCGTTTTCCTTCCACCTGTCATGTGTAAGGCAAAGTGCTCATGGTACGCAATGCTGTGGAAGGCCATGCGCCAAACCTGTCCTGTTCTGTAAGCTGACGCTCCTTGCAAACTGCACATGCCGAGACCATTGCAAGCAAGTGCCTCTTGCACCGATCCTGGCAGGCTCTTGCTTACTTGATTGCTCACCAGGCCATTTCCTCAGGATCAAAGTGTGCTAAGATCAGAAATCATTTGGGCTACGCTGAGGCTAAAGGCCCAAAGTTTTGCTGACAGTGCTCATGATGCCGCAGGCTTCTTTGAGAATGCCGGCGCGTGCGACCCGTGTTCGAATGGCACCTTCCGCTCAGAGGCCACCAAATCTAAGTTCACCTTGACATTGATCAGCCGGAGCTGCTGTTCTTTCTGTTGGTCAACCGAAGACCCCCAGCAAGCAAGAGGGTGGGGGGGGTGGGGGGTGGGGGGGGGGGTGGCAGTACTGCTAGGGGGGGGGCGGGGTGGGGGGTGGGCAGGAGGTCTTCACTGACGCCGCCCCGGCTGGGGTGGGCGGATAGCTGCTGTTCGTTTGCGAGAGCTCCTATGGCAATGTTACAGGTGTTGTAACATCGGGAAAGAGAGACTCGGCTTGCCAGGGCATGCCCTCCCATGAATGCCATGCCTGCCCTCTGGGATACTTCAGCCAGCTGCGCCGAACCCAGCCATGGCATCATGCGTCGATAATTGGGCGGAGGGGTGATAGTAGGGCGTACTAGAATCCTAATTAAGGACTGTTAGTACTAAACCAGTAGCGAGCGAGAGCCGGTCGTGTGGGTAAAATGCCCAGGGGCCTCGCGCAATGCGAGAGGTGCTGGGCGGGCACCTTCGGGCCCGCTGAGGGGCTGCTGGGTCCCTGGATCTGTGGACGTTCACCCTTGAAACATCAATACAGAATATGTGTACTATACATTCAAATTCAGTAGGCATGTATCTATCTATGTGTATGTATATATATATATATCTTTGTTTTATTTGTATGTCATGTTTATACCATAATATAGTTGAGAGGCCGAAGTGCGAACTATGCGCTCCAGGCAGTCGCCTCGGCATAGGAACCCTGTTAAGATGGATTTACCCATCTCATCGGTGGTCATCATCAGGTACGTTTACGAAT
Organism: Symbiodinium natans; assembly: GCA_905221605.1. Lineage (NCBI taxonomy): Eukaryota > Dinophyceae > Suessiales > Symbiodiniaceae > Symbiodinium > Symbiodinium natans. Next base: position 508,052 of record CAJNDS010002258.1, read on the forward strand.
GGGGCCGGCTACTCGAGGTGCCGGCGGTGTCCTCCAGGCACCATGCTCGCCCTTGACTTTCTGAGACGTGTTAATCCGAGACAAGGGCCACCAAGCACTTGCAATTGCCCATGTGATTCTGTTCAGGCCGCTTCTCCGCGAAGTTCGGGGCTTCCGAGCATCTCGACTTATATGTTACACGAATTTACACACATGCACAGCATGACTTGGGGATCTTTCGCTGGGCCACCGAAAAAGAAGCCCGAGGCATGTCCTTGGAGCTCAGGTGCCGAAAGTGCGCGAGTGGTACAATTGCCAACAACTCTGGGGCAAGCGTTGCCTGCGACTGCAAAGGAGTAATTTGCAAGGATTGCAAGGGTTTTGTGGGGATGGTTTGAGAATAAGCTGAACAGGGTCCATGGAAGGGTTTTACCCGGACATCTCCCACCTGAGGCTTGCGACTCTTGTGAACCAGGGTCGATGAGTGTCCTGGATGCAACACGTTGTGATCTGCCAGGGCCTCGGACTCGGGGAAGATCATCTGTCACGGCAAGATCAATCAGAGCGCTCAGTTGGCAGGTGCCCTACAGGCCGGCATCAGCCAGGCTACGGCAAATCGTCCTGCATCGAGGCACCGGCCGCTTTGGGCGAGCCCTGCGAGTGTCGGAGGTTGCTAGCCTTGCTGTCTTTTTCATGGCGCATGGGGCACAGCTATTGTCATTCGAGTTGACCAGTGCCAACATCTGCGTTTTGCAGCGTATCAGCATCGTCACTCAACTAGAGGATTGTCGTGCGGGATATCGCCGGTAAGACGAACTTGTGCAGGACCATGCCGGCTCTTCAAGTCCATTGCCAGAGCCAGAGCGTACGAGCACGCAGCATGAGTTAAAGTAATGGTTTGGGATGTTCCCGGATTCGAGTACCCCCTCTTATAATCCCTATTAAGGACTGCTAGTATAAAGGGTGAACATACCATGCCATGGCCAGGCAGGCCGTGGCACGATCAGTGCTGTTTTTCGTGAGCACCTGAGGCCTGGAACTGCCACGCCCTCGAATGCCAAAGGCCGGTCTCTGGATCTGATGTATACTTTCTGCTGCGAAGCTTAGGCTACTAATTCTGCTACCCCCCCTCCAATCCGCCTGTGAGGATATTTCCTGGTACGATACCTCAGTGTGGGGGCCATAGCTGGCCAGAGTGTCTACAGCGGCGCGATGCGGCGCGGCATCATGCACTGGGCACTTGGAGATTCTTTTGGGTCCCTTGTTGGAGAAGAAGGCTGACAGCCTTCTGCGGCATTCTACGGCTTTCAGACTTGCCACGACTTTCTGGGATGGAAAATAGAGCAGTGCCCAAGTCAAGGTCAATGGGAGCAGGCCATCTGCACTGATTGAGCGATGCGATGCTATGCCAGAGGTGGGCTTCTTGTTCTGCAAAGTGCATGCCGCTTTGCTCCTGCAAGCATGCAGAGTTCGCGCGCAGAGCATCTGCAGAATCAACTGCCAGAGGCATGCTTGACACACGAAGCATGTGCAGAAGGGCATGCCGGTCGCCACTGCGCCACACTCATGACGAACAACTTGGCAATCATCCGGGTCTTTTTAGTATCCATTCGTCCAGGCTACTCTTGCCTCCCTGGCTTCATCAGCAGCGGGACTTGCAGCCGGTGTCCAGACCGACTATGCTGCCTGGCTCTGGAGTAGCAGATGCAGCTTTCAGCCAGTTCGCTTTGACACTTCCCAAGTACCAGTTGCCCTCCAGCTCAGACGGAGTCCTTTTCGCTGCGTTGCGGGCTGAGTTGGTTATCCGTTGACTCGCACAATCGGCTCTGAATCTGACTCAATGGACCTGAGGATGTATTTCTTTGGCTATGTGGTTATCATCCAGCTGCTCATGGCAATGGTAGACCTGGCCAGCAAGAAGGACGCAAGTCGGTTAGACAGCGGAGCATGCCTCGATGGTTGCATTGGGCTGGCACACAGTATCTTTTGCTGAGTGGTAGACGGGTGGACGTACTGCGTTCTCTGCTTCAAGAAGAGTCTTTGTTTCCGTGTAGGACTGTCACATGATTCTCTTCAAGATCTTGCTAAACCACTGTATTGCCATGAGACCTGGCAGCAGCTGGCAGCACTGCACGTCATACCATAGAAACTCAACGAGCATACTTCACCGCCGGATCAGGGCCGTGCTCGGCTCTCAGATCCAGCGCTACATCACCCAGGCAGCTGCAATCATTAGCCCTGGAATGTTTGGGGCCGGGAAGGTAGTAGGTGCCGGAAGCCACCGATGTTTGTTGAAGCCAGGCGGGCTTGCGCAAGCCTCAGCTTCAGGCCCATTGCAGCAAGAAGGCTCTCTCTCAAAGGCACCGTTTTTTCCCTTGGAACCCTTTTTGAATGTTCTTGACAACGCCGAGGCTAAGCGACAACGTGGCCATCAAGCTCATGTTGGAGATCCTTTTGGCCACAGATGGGGTGAACCCCTTGGACCAGTTACTAGAGTTGATTGCCGTGACTTGCTGTAGCTGAGCTTGCTGTAGCTTGCCTGCATGTTGAGCTCCTGTTTCATGCCAGGCGCCTGAGGGCGAAGCAAGCTGGTTCTCCTTATCCTGCTTGATGTGCCTTGGCAAAGTTCGCCCGGGGACACGATGTTTCCAACGCCTCTGGATCGTGGAAATCGATCGAAAAGCGAGTGAAAGTCCAGGGAGTCCGTGATCCCCTAATCTCAGGCAGCCGCATCTGGGAGCTGAAAGGCGCCGCCTGCCGACAGCTTAAATCAAAACTTGTTTCCACAACCGGGGGGAGGGGGGGGGTTAAAGCCAACCTTCCTGTAATACTACATGAGATCTAGAGTTGCCAGTATCCGGTATAAACGGTGACACGAACGCCTCGCTAAGGATGGATCAGCCTGGACCTCGATCTTGCTCGTATTTTGCATGTCTCGCTACCGGAAACCCAACTTGCGAACCCTTCAGTGCCCTTGCAACATGCGTCCAACAGCTTGCTAGAGGACGTCAGCAGTCAAAAGGACCTCAGGCAAAAGGCAAAATGAACCACCAAGTTTTCAAGAATCCTTCTTTGACCGGTCAGAAGCCTGTTGCAAAGACGAGATGTGCATCCTGACTTCCCAGCACCCGCAGCTTCCAGCTCCCGAGTCGCCTCAGTTCTATTTATAGGGGCAATGCCTACATTGTCCCGTGTTAGGGTTTAGGGTTTAGGGTTTAAGGGTTGAGGGTTTAGGGTTGAGGGTTATACAGGGATCCAAAGAAGGTACCCCAATTTGGAGGACGGCCCGGATTTGCAGGCTTCAGATGTGTTGTGATGTCGAGGATGGCCTCGGCCCAGCACCATGACTTCGACTTGGACGGCCTGAGACCTGCCCAAGGCGCAGGAACATGGGAGACGTAAAGTGATATCGGTTTTTCCGACAGGGGGGGGGGGGGGGGTAATTCTTTTTGGGGGTCCCTTTTAGGGGATTCTATTCTATCTGGGTTATTAAAAGGGGTACCCCTATGTTTGGGAAATAATCATATGGGGATATGCACGGCATCGCGGAAAGGTTGGGTGACTTGTATGCAAACACCTCTGCTGAAACTCCACAGCGTATTGTTTGCAGACGTGTTCCGGCAGATGCCCTTCGAAATTTCCAGCGCTTGAATGAGATTTTCGTCATCATGACCTGGAGTGGTCCTTAGCATTTTGGGCACGTTCTCACTGTACCATCGTTGGTTTTGGGCTGTGCAGATTGGCAGAAGCCTTCAGAGATTTTAGCTTTCAGGAATCTGCTCCCTTTCCTGGTGGCGGCCTCAGGTTCGACTCACTTCGTCATCCCATCAGCATGTATCGTTGTGTTCGTAAGAGGGGGAGGCCATGTAAGCACAGGTGTTCCATCCTCTATGCGTGCTGTTCGTTGAGGTGGTGGTGTTCTCTGCCATTCTCTGCTACAGCTACCTTGACCGGTACATGAGGCAATGGTAGGACCATGAAATGCCTACAAGAGCCTGCAGGCATTTGCCAGTGCCTGCGGCTGAACTGTCATGCCTGGGAGGTCCCGCGCAGAGACCTGGGCAGATGCCATTGAGTTCTACAGCCAGGCAGCATGACAATGTGAAGCTTTGTCGATGCACACCACTGTAGACTTGCGCAGGTATGCTGCTTCGGTGGCCGTGTGGCTGCGTTTTGGGATGAGGCTCGCCATGTTCTGGACGGGAGCCTTATGGTGAAGGAATTGAATGAAAGTCCCCGGCGGCTTGCCGAGAGCGATCGTGCGGAGTGCCATGTCTTGTTGGAGTACCTGGATCCTCTGTTCAACCAAACGAGTTTGCGAGGTCGCGATGTTTGTTTCGTGCCTGACCAAGAAAAGTATCGGACAACATGAAGTCCAGTAGATGTTCTGTACTTGTTTCTGTTATATCCTTTTCTTTCTATTATTTTTCTACAAACGTGCTAGTGGCATGCAGTCGTTAGCATTTCTTCTGTCCTTGCCTGTTATGATTTTAACTTATGACCATATTTGATCTGCTAGACTTCCAAGGTTCACTAGGATTCCAGTCATAAGGAACTTTTATTGTAAATGCTTGAGCGGGCAGCCTCGGCCGCCGGGCCGGCCCAATATTGGGGGTGTAGCTTGCGCATTGCAGACGAAGGAATAATCAGGAACAAGAAGGAATAGGAAGGTATAATAAGGAATAATGGGGAATATTAAGGAGTAACAAGGAATAATAAGGAATAATTGAGAAATAATGAGGAATATCCAAAGTCATAGGGCGCTTGGTGGGGGCCAGGGGGCGTTTGAGGGCGTCTGAAGGGGCCTCAGCTCCAAAACCGCAAACGCGGTCTGGGGCAGGTCCCACATGGGAGGGGTGGACCGGGGGGTTAGGAAGCCTTTCGCGCCCAGAAAGCTCCTTCACAGGATCTCTGCATGGCTTGCGAAAGCCATTGAAGGTGCCAAGTCAAAGGCGTGCAGTGAAAAGTTGGAGGCACTATCCATTGAATCTCAAGTGGGGCACAAAAGCAAGGAACGATGTTCTATGGGAGCCTGAGTTTTGTTCTGGGGCTTGAGCCTTCTTGTCTCGAGTTACTAACCGGCTTAGGGTGAGAACCGTCCAACTGCTGCAGCCCTCACACATAGGAACCTATCACACCCTCAACTGACCTTACAGTGTAAGCCTTACAGTGAACCATTTCAGGCACAGCGACGCCACTTTACTCAGATCTACCGCAAGAGGCTGCTCTTCTCTCAGCAACCTGTGTTTCTTAAACCTGGTCATTGTGCACAACTGTTACGACAAATCCGGCAGATGTTGATTGATAGTGGCTTTGTGACGTTCAAGGTTGGGACTCTTCTGGCCCTTGCACTACATGGCGTCCTTCTCACCACGCAGGCCTTCAAGAGTGTGTTCGATTGTTACGGTAGGTGTTCTGAGCTTGGTGTACATTCTTTTTCTGAATCATCTTATGTCCGCTGTCAGGGGCCACCACTTGCTCCGCTTCCTGTCGCTCAAGCATTTCTGGCGAGATCACCTTCCAGCCCATGTCTGAGTCGCAACATGTGCCGATGTCGAGAATGTTTCGCAAAGTTTACCCAGACTCTGTTGAAGGCTTTCTAAATATTCGCGAAAGCTAGCTCCTTGGAGCGTGCGGGAGTTGTCGTTTACCAAGCTCTCTCCCTCTCTCTCTCTTCTCTCTCGCTTTCTCTTTCTGAAGTGATGCAGGTTGGTCCAGGCGACCACGCTTCAAGTGGTAGGAAAATCAGTTGACAGGGTTGGGGGAGGCGGGCCCCCCGCCTCCTTCAAATGATTGACTCCACCCATCTTTCCACAGAGTGGGGCCTCCGGACTCCGATTCCTTGTTTCCCCCCAATTGGTTCTTGGGCCCCTCTTGCAAAGAAGGACTTGTTGCACATAGTCACGCATAGTCATATGCACCCGACTGAAAGGCAGAGGTGAAGGTAGAGGTCTTTTGTCTCATGGTCTCAGGCGCGAGCGGCAGTGGGGTGCTCAGGGCCATCTAACATCATCTTACCACTAGATTTGAGGCCACAAGAGAACGCGTGCCATGAGGTTATCCATCTGATGCAATTCGCCGTCGCGAGACGAAACCTGCGTGTATTGACCTGTGCCGGGGCCTTGCAGATGGCCACGTGGCCCCATTTGACATGATAAGATATGATCGGCATCCCTTGCATTTTTGTTTTGCTTACAAAAGTCGAGAGGGCCTGCGGCAGGTGGATCTGGGCAGTCGCGATGATGGCATCTCTGTGCTGATGCGGCAGGGGTCTGTGGACTGCCGTGGCTGCCCTGGCTCCCCCGGTGCTTTGGGTTCCAGATTCACTGAGTGAGTCGCAAGCGGAGGAAGAATAATCACGGAGGTATCTTTGGTGGTTCGAAGGTTCTTGAACTGCTCACATACGGTTGATCTTGTTGCCTTCGTCCGCCTGATTCCACGCCAAGAACCATGCCCCGTTTCCAGTGCGGCATCACAGCTCAAGACTTTAGCGTTCTCAGCAGTTGCCGCACTCCAGTGATGGCCTTACAATTGTGATGCTCTAGGTTCTGTGGTTGTGCTACGCGGCCATGACTGACAGGGCTCGGAGTCACCGGTCTTGCCAGAATCTCTCGAGCTCGAGCTTGCTGAGGCCACGTGGAGCTGCACTCCAGTGTGGCGCAAAGTGGAGCAGGCCGTTTTGCCTCGGTGATGGCCAGGACGCTGGGCTCCCCAGCGTCTCCATCACCGATGGATGTTGAAGAGGAGTCCGCTCTAACGGCAGTGACTGAAGAGAGGATGGAGGAGGCTTCGGCTACTTGCCTGCATTGAAGCCAGTCCTTAGGGGAATGGTGGACAGGACAAGTGATTGCCGCGCCCGCACGCACCATGTTTGAGGAACACACACACACACACACACACACCCCACCAACTACTAGCTTGGTGCGGCCCAGCATCAGACTTGGCAACTATCGTTCATCAAGGAGCCTCGGCGCACCTATCTGTCGTGCAGATGTGTCGCCTGTGTCTCAGTGCTTGTCGTGGTGCTGGCGTTCAGCATTCTGGTCGGCACCATGGCAGCTGAAGTTGGCAACTAGGGGCATGATACTGGTAGTGGCGTCTAGGAGGGGCATGCCGAAGTCAGTGAGGGCCGCCATGCCGCCATGCGCCCTTCTTCAGGGCAGCTGCGTATCGATGCTGAGGCACCAGCATCCACGAACGTGGCCGACTGCTGGAACCTATGCTCGACATGCTGGGTCAGTCTGCATTCTGCCATCATGCGAAAGCTGCCACTTGCCTCCTCGACTCTCAACGGCATTGGAATGGACTTGGGGCCTGGCAGCTACAGCTACAGTCCCCTCTGGCTCTAGGCCCATCTAGGCCCTAAGCCCGCGGTGTAAACCGCAGACATCGCCTGCCTCTTCAGCAGTAGAGGAGCTTCCTGATAGCGGCTTGCGCGAGTTCGACTTGCACCCCCCCTTGGCGGAGAAGGTTCGGATACGTTCGGATGTGGACGTAGGGAGGAATTAGGGCAATAGGCTGTAAAGGTGGCGGCCAGGCAGGCATCACGGCATGCGATGCGAGAGCATGCGATGCTACTGTAGATGGAGATGGGTTCGTAGATGACAGGCATCTTGCTAGTTCGACCTGAGGTCGACAAGATACTACAGAGCATCATGCCTGTGAGGTGTTGATGGGCTTTGTGTACATGCAAATCGCCAAGCAGGATCAAGAAACGATGCGTCAGAAGCTTGCCTACATGTGGTCAGTGTCTGCTTCGTTTGGCAGCTACTTGTCGTTCTTCGTGTCCGCAGATCACTTTTACGAGGCAGACCTGGGAATCTGCGTTAACTGGCGCACACAAAAAATCAGACCAGTGCTGCAAGTGGTCACGGCAACTCCATCATCGCACATCCACCATGATTGAGCTTCCTGCGAACTGCATGCCAGGCTACGTAGGCGCTTGTGCAAAGACATGCAAGAATGAACAGACTATCGGTCTGACTGCCTTACGCTCTTGATTGGTCAACCGTTTGTTGCTAAGTCGCGACATGTTGCAGCAGCTCTACTGTAGGATTCTCTGTGGAGCTCACGTCGTTCTTCAGCGAGACGAGCTCAGCACCCCTGGCGGTGAGAACTTCACGGCCTACCAGCTGTTCCAGATTCCTGCCTGCATCCGTGCGGGTAAAATCACATCCTCACAGCTGCCTTCCAGCAACTGCCCCCACCGCCCGACTCAACATGTGAGGTCGTTCCCTGGGGCGTACAAGCGCCAGTCCTCCCACAGGAGCGGAAGACTTAGACATACTACACCGAAACCACTCATCTTGCCAGGTCTCTTGCCCTCGCCAACCACTAGGCACTAGTCTGGTTGCTGGAATGAAAATAGATCTCGAGCTGCCGCACTGAGCCAGAGCGCTTGGCGTTTTTTTTTTTTAATATTTATACCCGCTTAGACTGGCTTTCTCTGATCACCCCGCTACGGAAGACGACATGTTCAGGAGTGATGCCCAGCAGTATGGTCTCCCGCAGGGTGAGGTCCTGCATACCCTGCTTCTTGGTGACATAGGCACCGCAGCCGCAATTAATAGGCTCTTGGCCTCTTTATGAGACCACTGCACAGACCTTTGGTCCCAGAAAGACCGATCCCTTGCAGTTGCAGGAGCGAGCAAGCTTGCAAGTTCACGTTTGCTGCGAGATGCTCGCTCAACTGAGTGGGCTCAGCCCGCATATAAAATTTGGCAGCTCAGGTGGGCACACTTGGTTCCAGCCAGCCGGCAGCAAAGTTTGCGGTTTGTTGGTTCTGTGAAGACCAGCTTAGGCCAGAGGCAGCTACGACGATTGAAAATCGTTGGCCAAGTGTGTAGGGTGTGTGGGCCCAGTGTGGGCGCGTCTGTTGCTGTTGCAAGCCGGCACTTGCAATGTCCGTGCAACGCGGGCAAAAACAACTCATCTCTTGTGCGGATGAGACGCTGTGCGTCGGCGCTGATTCGGCGCTGATGGCCTAAGGCCTCGAGATGCACACTGTCCCGGATATTCCAATACGTTTAGACTTTTGCGTGCGTGCGTGGGTGTGTGTGTGTGTGTGTGTTAGTTTGCCCATGGGCCTTCATGGTTCTGAGGTTTTGGTTATATGTGGATTTTGGGGTTGATTCATGGCTTGTGTGTTTCGGCGTTGCGGGTTTTCCATGGGAAATGTGTACGCCGTTTGATATATTTCCAACAAGATTTACGACTCAGTGTTCGATGTGCTTGCAATGTGCCCCAGGAGCCGGGGATAGAAGACAGGGTGAGGATATTAGAGGGAGGGGTGCCGTATCGCCAAATGCACTATAGTTTGGGATGTTCCCCCTTGTACTAACAGTCCTTAATAGGGATTACAATACGAGGTCCTATCATCCCTGCTAAGGACTGTTGGTAGAAAACATCCCAGACTATACGCATACAATTGTGTTTGAGATCGGGCCTCAGCCTCAGACTGTTCGTAGTGAGAGTTCCATTGGGGCCTGTGCTGAGGTTTGAGGGCAACGGAGTTCATTCAGTTGCTGTCCTGCATCTGTCAGCATGTGCAAGTCCGGTTTATGCTTGCTTGAAGTGGTTCATGGTACAAATTTACCAATTATACCTGTACTTATCACCCAAATTATCGCATATTGGGGCACTTAAGGGGCTTTTACGTAGGTGATAAGTGCAATTATACTTGGTTAATAAGCATCCTGAACCTCCAAGTGATATCATAAAGATGATCAGAGATGCCCCATGCGTTGCAGCGAGTATCAGACGATCAAAACTCCTGATTGGGAAGCAATATCATGAGGATCCAACACGAGCAGGGCAGACCCCTCAATCCTGATAAGGTGATCAGTTTCATGCTCCACATGGCGAACTATTTCGAGTACAAGATAACCGGGCGGAATGTAGGAGAGATTGTGGCGGCTGATCCTGCAGGGCAGTCAAAAAGCACTTGCGCAACTTCTGCGCAGGACCGCTTGGGACTTCAAAGTTCACAGACAAATACCCGCTGGTCATCAAAGCTCCCGTGTCTCTGGAGATGAAGGAGACACATGGTCATCATGCCTGCTGGAGTCGTGTTTTTCAAAAAACACAGTCCGCCCTGCTGAGAGACCAGTTGCTACCGACAAGTGTGTTGTATTGGCTGGATGACGTTTTCGAATGTGGCGCCGTTCATGCGATACATCTCCGCCAGGATTTGTGTGTCCACCCTTTCTGAGTTTACACACGAAAGCCTTCTCGGAACTTGCCCTGGGTGGGTAGCACTCCCCTTTGACTTCCAAAACGCCTTCCTACAGTCAGCCCAGTGTCATACCATGAGTTCTGAGCCGAAGGAGTGCCCTGCGCTCTGTGCCAGCGCTGGTGTCCTGTCTGTACAGCCATGATTAGGGGATTAAGGGTTTGAAGGGTGTCCTAGTACTGGTAGCATGCACAGCTGACCGAAGCAGTCCAATCAACGTATCGAGCTAGGCCAAGCGACTCTGGCTTGCGCATGTTTCCTGATGTCGGAGTTAGCGCCCAAACAATGATATGCTGTAACCTTGCCCTACAAACCAGAGCTGCCACGACTCGTAGAATGTCAGCACAACTATAAACCCTAAACCCTAAACTACATATACAGCCTAGTTCCCTGCAGAGTGTCCGAAAGGTCAGCTAAGCGGGTGGCAAAAAAACCCTAAACCCTAAACCCTAAACTAATTGCCAGCATCCCCAGATTTCGGTTGCACTCCCCTCGGCAGACTTTGCCCAGGCCCAGAGCGAGGCACTTTGACAGGGATAGCTGCGCTGAGCCAAGGCACTGTCTTGCCTCATCGGTCTCCACAACATAATACAACATATATCAATACATAATGTGCATACACATACAAATGGGCGGACGTCAAAATACCATGTATGTAAAATATGATGGAAGTGCGATATGAAGCTCCGCTCTTGCTGCTTCATGTCTTCGCCGCAAGGCGGCACCATGCGTATATGCAGGTTTCCGGCTCTCCCCCAGTAGGCGCTAGGATAGCGCTAGCGTGGCGCTAGGTGTTCCTTTCCAAAAGCTAACCTTTTAGGGTTTAGGGTTTAGGGTTTAGGGATGTGAGAGGCTTTGGGGTTTCATGCTTGGGGTTTAGGGTCTAGGGTTCGGGGCTTTCTGGGTTTAGGGAAAAAGCGGGGACCCTAGACCCCAACCCTCAATTCTAGTACAGGCTTCAGGATTAAGTGGGAGGTAAATCGCTGCAGTGTTTGCTCCTGATGCATACTGCCGGCGTGCCAAAACTCTAAAGTCATGAGGCGAAATATGCGCTAGGTTGGCGCTAGCATCGCGCTAGCAAATATCAAGGGAAACTGCCTGCGGCGACCACTTGCCCATCCAAGACATAAGGCAGTACTAAGACAGCTGATTTGAAGCATGGCCAACCGGGAAGAGCTGGCAGGGGATATCCTGAGCAAGGAGGCCGAAGAAAAAAGCTACGCGCTTGTGCTACATCGCTAAGCGATAGCTCTAACACTACTAGCTCGAGTTCAAGTAGCTCCAGTAGTTCCGAAGACGATGCTTGAGTCTTGAAATGAAGGCGCTAGTGTGTTTTGCGAGGCTTTTGCATAGGGTACAAGAATTAGTACTACACTTCTGTACTTGCCAAAGCCATCGTTCCAGACCTTCGTTTTCCTTCTCGGCATAAGGCGGCACCATGAGTTTTTCAGCATCCGCCGTTCCTGGAAGAAGGAATATTGACAGCCACCCAAATATATACATGTATATAGACATATATATATAATTATTTATTCATATTTATATTTATATTCATATTTATATTCATATTTATGTTTAGATTTATATTTAGATTTATATTTAGATTTATATTTAGATTTATATTTAGATTTATATTTAGATTTGTATTTATATTAACTCAATTTATCTATTTATACATGCAGATGTATATATGTGTATATATATATATATATATCGTATATATTGAACCGCACGTACTTGTTTGTTTTTTTGCGGCCAGAAAGTCGATGCACATGCAGCAAGACACGCCAATGCCTGTGTATCCTCACATGAAAGCATATGGGTGTTTTGGCTTCTTAGAGGGATGCGGTGCTCTTATCCAAAGCTTTACCGGTATGAGGCTGGCCATTGCGGGCTTTACGCATCCTCAAACGAGTCATTCCGTGATGGGCAAGCTCGCGCGAAAGACCGGCGATGATGAGGTCCTTGCAGCCTGCGCCTAAAACTACAGTAGTGTCGTGATTGAACAAGATGTCAATGGAGTCTTTGGATATTTGTTGCCAAAGCAGGGGCTCGTGGTTGCGAATAGCAATTCACGCCCTTTCTGGCTAAAACGTTTGCCGCAGTCTCCTGAGGAGGTGATTGCCTGCAAAGTTCTTGCGCAATCACAAAGCCACTTAGCTCCGCGTCTCTGCAGATTAGCAAGTACTGGGGAGAAAACTGCCTGTGGCATTGCAGCGAGCAGGGCTACCCAAAGCAGACTACTGCAGCACAGCCGGCACAAGTGTGTGTGTGTGTGTCAGGTCCCGCAGACCCATTGCTGATCGTTTCTCTCGGGCTGCTCGGCTGCACGGCGGGCTTGCGCCAGCAAGTTCAACCGCCCTCCCTGGCCTCAAAAACCCCCAAGCCCAAGCTTCCTCCTCTAAATTCCCAGAAAGCCCTTAGAGGTCAAGAAGTCCTCAGAAACATCACAATAACCCTGGGCAGTTAACAAGGCTCACTTCAGTTCAGCTAGGTGGGAGGCAGCATACAAAAACTCACCAGCAAGCACTTACCTAGAAAAGCGGGCAGTAAGATTCAAAAATCCGCCATGGGTACAGACAGTGCCCTTTCCCCCCCACTTTCAAAAACCCTTCGCAACCCTCATAGGCAAGCCCTAAACAACCTTAAGCAAAATCCTCCCGCCCAAGTCAAAGGAACCCTTTCTCCACAGGCTGGCGCTGCTCTGGGGAGTTGGCTACCCTTGTGCCATCATGTGGAAGCCCCGGTGCTTTTGTTCTGCTTTTCTGTGTTTTTTTTGTGGTTTTTTTGGTGGGAGGGGGGGGGGGATCTTAGCGAAAACTACAGAGAAGGGCCGTAGTGCTTGGGTGAAGGAGGTTCTTCGGCACATCATTTTCGTACCGAAACTTCTCGCCATGATCTTTGTCTTCAGGTGGGGTCTCAAGCGAGACTTGCCTCGTCTGTCTGATCCTTCTGTTGGCGACCTGAGAGATGTGAGATGCATCCTGGGTGTTCTAAAAAATGCTGACGCTGCGCCCTTCAGGTCTTAAAGCGCTGGTCGATCTTGGTGAACGGCCGCAGTCCCAAACATGGAAGAGTGCCAGTGCTTCGATGTGCGTCCAAACATGCCGTAAGCCGCTCTCGTTTGCTCCCGCTGGCTTTGCGACAGAATCGAGACGGTGCAAATGCTGCAACTGCCTGCAGATGTTCCTGGTTCTGTCCTTGTTTCTTGTGCAAGACAGCAAGTGGCATCAGAGGATATGCGCGAACAGTTTGGCCCAGCTCTTACTCCCAGCCTCGGCTTCACAGCGCACAGTCGCGCTCAGTTGCTCAGACTCAGAGACAGCTCCGAGTAGACCCTAAACCCTAAACCCTAAACCCTAAACCCTAAACCCTAAACCCTAAACCCTAAACCCCCCCAAAAAAAACCTAAACCCCTAAACCCCTTCGAAGCCTGAGGTGGTGGGAAGCTGCGATCTTTGTTCGCAAGTTTGCCTTCCTGGGCCTGGAGGTTGGACCTGCTTGCAAGGGGGCTGCTTGTTGAGTTGGGTGTGCTGCAAGCATTCTAAACATAAAGAGCGTCATACGTATAAATTCAAGAACCAAATACACAATATAATATATATGTACATATGTACATGCCTATCCCCACCAGGTTTTGAAAGAGTTTTCACAATCAAAAACACTTCCTGATTGATGGAAAGGAAAGAGGGAGGAAGGATGACATACTACCACCATTTCTACTTCCGATGATGACTCTTACTACCACCGCTGATACTGCTACGGCTACTAATACTACTTCTACTATTACCACCACCACCACCACGACGACGACTACTACAAGTGCTACAACTACTGCAACTATTTCAACTCTGCAACTACAACAACAACTACTTCTTCTACTACTACTACTACTACTACTGCTACTACTGCTGCTACTGCTGCTGCTACTACTGCTCCTACTGCTACTACACTATTACAGCTACTACAGCTACTACTGCTACGACTACTGCTACTGGACATGCTGCAAATCTTGGATTTTGTCCGGCAGGTGCTCCCAGTGGGCTCGCAGCGAGAGCCTTGATTGTTTTGTGATATTGACATCTATTGCCTCGATGGTGCACCTCTATGAAGCACAAGAGCACACGCTGTTTCTTCCTTAAGGGCTCGCACGCTTCTGTTCGCTGTCACCTGCATCTTGTCGCTTTACTCGCATGAAGTGTACTGGCCACGACCTCAGCCTACTGAGAGCAGAGTGTGGACCTCTTGCACGGTATGTCAATGATGAAGCTTGCATCAGGCCGTTTGATGGCCGTCAAAGCGGAGTGTTGAATCGGCTAGAGAGGTGCTCGCAACTCAATTTGGGGGGAGAGGGGGCTTGTCTGTCGTGTTACTTTGACTCATCGCAGCGAACTCTGTCCAGACTGCATAGTTGACATTGCCAGGTTTCAGCTTTGGTGCGCTTTGCTGCCATCCCTGGGCGGTTTGATCCTGATGCAGGCGACTGGCATTAGCAAGTCCAGGCCGGCCGCTATTCCAAGACTTCGTTGGCAGCTTTTCGCATTCTTTCACCGGATGCTCACGCGGGTTTCTCTTCGGATGTGAGTTGTCCGAAATCTCTGCAAGGGGTGGCATGCCGTCGCACTCGGTTCTTTTGCAGGCTACCCTTGTACTGGACCGGAGTGGCCGTGAACCTAGACAGCCGAGTCGAAGACTCGAAGAGGGAACCAGCTTCAGGGGGGGTCACGGTGATGTGGAGTTTCTGACGTACTCGTCGTAAAGTCTGTTGCCGGCACCGTAGCACTGCCGAGGCAAGAATGTGGGTGTGAGATAGGCTTCGGGATGGCGCGGCGAAGACCTCTCTCAATCTGCGCCCAAGGTGGCCACGTGCTTCTTGTGCCATCTGGGCTTTGTACTGGTGGCCCAGCTGCATGAAGCTTCCGGTGAGCGAGTCCATGAGGCAAGGCTTGTGCTTCTCCAGGGCAGCGATTCCAAAACAATATGCTTGCAACAGGCCGAGGCAGCCTTTCTGCAAAACCGTTGTCCAGCAAAATCGCTAGTTTGTCACAAGCCACCTTGCATGACTTGCATGAATCCCCTTCTTTGCTGCTGCACATAGGCACTTCTTTAAGAGTTGCAAGAAGAGTTCGGAACCAAGGCTCCGGGCCCCTAAAGCCTTAGGCCTTACCGTCAAGCTTCTTCACGTCACGCAGTGCAGTGCAAATTTGAAAAGCCAAGGCTTGGTGCTTTGCCTTCTTTCTCAACCCAGCGTGACTTGCCAGCATTTAAGGCGGATACGGAGAGTGCTTCATGGCACTCCCCCGCCAAGGCTATGAGGGGGAATACGTTTGGACGAAATGCAAGGATGAGTTTTTCGATATTTCGAACTGGAGTCATAGCTCGACCTGGTCCTCACCTTATTGCGTGGTATGAACTGCTGAGGCTGCGTGCTGCTTCGTGGTTGAGTCGACAGCCCCTACCAAACCGACGAGGTATGGCAGTTCCTGTAGGTGAAGCGCAGCAACGTAGCCTTCTGTTTAATCATCCGCTGGGCTACAGCATTACCAATCGAGCAAGAAGATTCGCTGAATGCCCCGCTTGAACCGGTGACTTTTGTCTCGGTCCAATGCAGATCCCTCCTTTAATCTCTCCTGCGTAAGATCTCTTCACCCATGTTATTTCTGGTACGGTCATGAGCTTTGTGTCTGGCCAGGAAGCATCTGGGCAGAGATGCCACCAAGGGGTTGCAATAGGACACGCGACGCAAGCTAACACGAAGACACCTCCCAGCAGGTTGAAAGTTTGAAGTCTCGATTCTTGGAACTGCCGCCGCCGAGTGTGGGTGCTAAGTTACCTTCATCCTCCGAAGCTTCAAAAGCAAATGATATGTAGATGAGGCGACTAAACCCCAAAACCGTTTATTGCCCTGAAACAGCTTTGCTTGTACAAGCTTGCCCGGTTCGAGTTTCAGCCGACGCGCCAACTTCTACTTCTGTGTTCACGGCTTCGGGTTGGGATCCAAGGTTCTTTGAAAAGTAACCGCTATAACTGTTATGATTATGATTATGACTATGATGATCATAACGAGATTATTATGATTAGTACTATGTGTTTTTTGAATGTTTTTTGAATATTGTTCTTCTGCTACCAAGGTACCTTCAGGGCTTCCAAGCGTTAGAACTTAAGCCTTGGATTTTCCCCCTTGTACTGGCAGTCCTGGAGTCCTTAAGAAGGATTATAGTACCCCTATGATTTCCCTAGTAAGCACTGCTAGTACAGAGGGGGAACATCCCAACTTAAGCCTCAAGCCCTGATTAAAAGGCTTATTTCGTGACACTGTGGAGATGGCGCGCGACTGGGCCACTGCCCGCGCCCGGCTCAGGCTGTCCTGCTGCCTGAAGCTTAGGCTTGTCAGGCAAATTCAGTAAGTTCAGGCTGGTGGCCAGTAGCAGCATGATGGCATGAGTACAAGAAATAATAATACCAATACTAATGATAAGAATAAGAATAATAACAATGAGGTCCGAAGCTGCACCGAATTTTCAGGTTTCTTTTGCTGGGACTGCCGATTCTCGCCTAGGAGCTCATGCCGCACCCTATGCTGCCTTCCACGCTTTGCACGGCTTCGTAACGGTGAGACACTCGGTACTCAGCCCTCCAAGCCTTGTTGCGATCAGGTTCTGCACATAGCTGACATAGCTTCCACACTTCTTCTTTTCTTCCTTCTGCTTGACATGTCGAAGAAGTTTTGTGGCAGGCATGGCATGAGGTAAGCATCACATACATGGTTCTTCCAGGTCAGTGGAAGTGGCGCCGATGAGGCCCAGGGTCTAAAGTCTTGCCTGTTGCTTATGATGGTGCCGCCCGGCGCTCTGCACATGCAATATCTTTATCTGAAGAAGGTTCGTACCCAGGCGCTAGAAGCTTTGCCAGCATGAGGCAGCGTGCACAGTACATCAACAAAAACATGCAGCAGTCGATTCGTTCTGTCGTCGTAAGCACAATCTCAGAGAGAGAGAGAGAGAGGGAGGCAAAAACAACAACTGTTTTTAATTGGATCTCGAAGCAGTTCCTGCAACTATGTAAGAATGTATACGATTGCAATGCATACCGAATACTAATAGCCTATGGTTGTACATAGTAATGCGTGTTTCTCTCTCGTCGTCGGTCGCATCTCGGGAGAAGTCGGGCCGGCCCCAGATAAGAGAGCATACACATGAGCATCCGCCAGGGTTGGGAAGTAGAGTATGGGACTGATTGATACCGCTTCAGCAGGCACCTTTCCGAAGTGGCCGCACAAATTGTTCAACCTGCCGCATGACCATGAGGGGTGGGCCTTGGCTTGGGAATGCGCGCGATGCCAACGCGAGTGACAAATCCAGCACCAGCATAGTGTTCGGAAGAACAAGTCGAGGCCGGAGAAACCTTTTTCAATACCTGCAAACCAGCTTCAGGGTTTAGGGTTTGGGGGGGTGTAGGGTTTAGGGTTTAGGGTTTAGGGTTTAGGGTTTAGGGTTTAGGGAGGGACTACAGTAACTTTCGTGCTGCATCTCCCCTCCAGATCTGTCTCACATAGGCTTAGCCGATCAACTATGGACACATAGAGGAGTAGCGATTGTCGCTTTTTCCCAGCTATGCAGAATGCCAACGAATTCTTAAATTCGTTCAACTTTGCTTTCCTTGTCTTCTCCAAAACCTGACAGGCACTGGTGCCTTATCTTCCTAGAGGCGCGTGCCCAAATTGCTCAAAACCGCTAGTTGTCGTCTGTCTCGTAGCCAGGGGGGCATTGTTATAGCAGGTGCGATCATCTGCGAAACTGGCTGCAGCTCCAGGCTATGACCTCTTGGACACTATGCCAGACTGGACATCGTATCGACTGAGGCAGACTCATAAATTTTCTCCCCACCCTACAGTAGCAGAAACAACAATAAGAAGTCGTATAGGAGGAGGAGTAGTAGTAGTAGTGGTAGTAGTACTTGTTGCAAGGAGGGCTGAGACCCCCCCCTCCAGAGTCCATACAAGGCCCGAGAAGTGAAAGAATAATGCAATGGGCACAAGAACTCTTTTGACTCCAATCTCCCTTTGCGCAGCTCACGTAGAAGAGGGCTGTGCGTTCATGGGCGTGTCAAGCGTGTAAACAGTGTAAGCTTCATTTATGGCATGGAATCGGTGGGATCGTCACCGCACTTGAGCCAGGCTGTCATCGATGCCAGTCTTCACGCACAAGGCGCAACTCAAAAAGTATGGCAGAGGTAAGAAATGAACCTCAAGCGCTGCTTGTTTAGGATATCACCCGATCTTCATCAGCGAGGCTCTGCAGCATTTCCCCACTGGCTGTCACCGGTAGCTTGCGTTTGACTGCGGCCTTGGCGTGCAACAGCTCGGCTAGGCGGCTTGACTAAAGCCTTGCGAGGCTGCTACTTCACGAGAACCTGATGTACACCGCAGAAGTCCCGGCATTTGGTGGCTGAGAGCGCGCCACCTTCATAGACAGAGGTTTTGGAGATTTCCCAAATTTCCCAGTTCTGAGCCACAGTGCTGAGGTAGAACACATAACCAGTGGCCCTGGATCCAAAACGGTCTTCAGCGCCAGCGTCGTGGAGTTTGCAGAGCCCTCATCGTGTGAGTGCTTTTCTTCAGCTTGGTTTCATATACTCGGACATAGGATGATATAGGTCATCCTCGGTCGTTCTCGCAACAGGCGCTTCGCGCGGCCTTCGTTCTTTTTGTCGAGGATTCCCGCAAGGTCAGGAAAGACAGGCCACGCCACGCAACATCACTCAAAGCCATTCTAGCTGTACTAGCTGCGTTCGTTTTCTGTGCCTTTGCAGGCAGACGCCACAGGATGTGCCGAGGCTCGGAGAATACTTCACCAACAATTAATGGGCCGTGGTACCGACGTTGTTCGCTGCAGGCATGCATTGGAGCGAGCAAACTCTGCCCGCGACCCTATCCTCATGAAGCTCGGCTCAAGCAGCCGAAGCTTCATAAGTGTAACCGAAGTACATGAACGAAGCTAAAGTAAGATTAAAAGGGGTGTGCCAGGGCGAGCTTCTTTCAGTCGTACTGGGGCGACTTTTACTGGAGCTAGATTGCACATCTATACTGGCCGGTGGAAGCGTGCGGAAAGCCCAACGCGTGCATAAGCATTGGTTGCATACCTCGTGCAAGAGTAAGACACGCAACGTTGGTTGCTGGTTCTCAGACTTTCTTCCATGGCCGAGGCGAGATGTGAATGATGCGAGCCAGAGCCTTGTCAATGTGTGGCATGCAAGACTTGCCACTGCGCAAATGATGTCCAGTAAGTACGTGCTGTTGTGTATGTCATTTCTTAGTCAAAAGTCGAATCGGGATCAACAAAACATGCATAGGGAACATTCCAACTGGAGGGAAGGAAGGAAGCAAGAAGCAAGCTCCAAATTGCTGAGTGAAGCTGATGAGACCTCGACTTTCCCTGCGGGATGGATGCAATTGGTATTTCTGCCAAGTCACAGGCTTTAAGTGCCGCGAATTCTGGCTTGACTTTGGGGCGCAGCCCCATGCACAACCGCGAACAGACGGAACTGTTGTAAGTTGCCGTATTTGGAGCATTGTAAATTAATGGAAATGCGGCAACTTGCGGTATTTGTAGTCTGAGACCCAAATGCGGCAATGCACGGCGTTTGTTGCATGGAGCTTGCGGATCGGAAGAAGTCCTCTAGCTCATCCATCCTTATCTCTTTTGTTCTTTATCCCTGGATTTCGATGTTTTGCTTCATCTTGTTTTTGCTTATTGTTGATCCCTCACCGCTAACTTAGCTTCGTAGGTGATCGGAGTGATGAAGAAGCTCCAGGAGCCGCCAAGGACCACCAAAGATGCCTCTGATAAGGTCTGCACTCTGTAGCGGTCGCACAGTGCCTGCAGCATGGTGTCTTTGCTTGTGCCGCGTCCTGTGTTGTTCTTGTTGTTGGTAGTGGCACTAAGTGTTCTGGTTGTTCTGGTTGCTGCGGTTGCTGTGGGTGGTTGCTGTTTTCAGCTGAGGTTGATATGGTTGCTGTGGTTGCTGTGGTTACGGTTGCTGCTTCTGTGGATGTTACTGTTGTTGTTGGTTATTGTTGTTGTGCTGCTGTTGCCGTGGTTGCTGTCGTCGTTGTCGTTGTGGTGGTGGTTGTGGTTGTTCTTGTTATTGTTCTTCTCTTCTTGTTTTTCTTGTTATTGGTCTTGCTCTTGGTCTTGCTCTTGTTCTTGCTGTTGGCTCCCAGGCAATGCAAACGCGCAAAACGCGCGTGCCGATCGCATCGGTATTTACAGTGTTTTCATACCCCAACACCACTGCCATCAGTGTTCTCGCCGCGTGCGATTGCCACGTTCTCACGCATGTGGAGAAAACATATCGCTTTTTTGCGATGTTTCGCATGTGCTCGAGTCTGCTCAAGGCCAAAAACATCGTTTTTGGCGATGTTTCGCATGCCGCATGTGTTCGAGGCCGAAAACCTCTTATTTGATGGTTACGTCCGTCTTACCAGTGCGTGCGAGTGGCCAGAGCATCCAGGATGACGTCCGTGTTACCAGTGCGTGCAAGTGGCCACAGCATCCATGCCCTGTTGTTGCTGCTACTGCTGTTGCTGCTGTTGCTGCTGTTGTTGCTGTCGTTGCTGTGGTGGCTGTGGTTGCTGTGGTGGCCGTGGTGGCCGTTGTGGCTGTTATGGCTGTTGCTTGCTGGTGTGGCTGTTGGGACGGTTGCTGCTTTTGTTGCTGCTTTCGTTCACGTTGTTGTTATCGTCCTCCTTGTTGCGCAGCAACAGCAGCAGAATTGTCAAGGAGCCTCATTCGAAAGCCGCAAGCATCGACATGGCCAAGGACAGCCAGTTTAAGACTGGCATCAATGGAGTACGTCTTAAGCTACTGTCCCAGCGCTGAAACGGTAGCTGCTCATGCTGAAGTTGCCCAGAACTGTCTGAAGTTATGCTTTGCGCTCCGCGTCCACTGCAAAATCCTTTCACTGCTTGAGCACTTGAAATTTCGCTCGCAGACAGGTGAAGAATGGACGAGGAAGGTGAACCAGCTATAAGTATTTAGGCATCCTTGAGCTTCAGGAATTTTTGAAACCATGACTCCAACCAACCCCGTAGATAGAATTTGAAACAATCGATGGGTCCGAGGCATCGAATCCGCAAGGAAGCCCACCCCGAAGATCCCCGAACACGCCAAGCACACACAAAAACAAACCCTAAACCCTAAACACCTTGGACTTTTGCCTTCCAGCTTCACCTTCGGGTTTCAACAAATCCGACGGTCCTCAAAGAGCTTTGCACCAGGAGCGTTTATTGTAAAATCGGATTTATGCTAGGAGGCTGTGGCCACACACTGGAACCGACCCAACGATAAAGCCTTTCCAACAGGAGCCCTTGCTGCAAAATCTTGTCTGGCTTATGTGAACTTATGAGGAGTTTCCACCCACACAATTGATCCGACCCAATAGATAGACCATTGGGTTTTGGACCTTACGATGGTGGCATTGAGGCATGAGCTGCGTAGGCTGGACTGGGACGAGTCGGGTGCAGCACTCGGGCGGAAACCATAGATAGAACATGAGTTGCAAGCAAAAGTGCACCTACCAGCCCTGAAGCACGCTGTGGGTACAGGCACAAGCGCTCGGCACACATCCCCCCACCCAAGCCAAGCCTTCGAAAGAATTCCCCCCTCCTGAAAATCAAGTCCTATCTACTCAAGGACGCTTACAATAAAATTGTAAACATTGCGCACGCTGACGTTTCGGAATTTCCGAAAGCCCGGGGGAGGGGGAGGGTAAAGTCAAAAGAGCAGCTGCTTGTCCCGTGCTGGGGGGAGCTGATGAGCTCATGCATCCCTTTCGTTTTGGGATTTCGGGTTTAGGGTTGGCATCTTCGCGCATACTGCTTTTGAGATCTTTGAGCATACCCTCTATGATGTCACTGTCAAGCTATACAAAGCATTCCAGAGAGTAGTGTCCTATCAAGTTGTGCCTGAAGCTTGGTGCCGCGAAGTGGCGACTCTCGCCCTGCAGTCATAGGCACTGTGGTGTGGGGGCGGGCTGGGCAGAAAGGGCAGCAGTCGAGTCCCTTGTGAAAAGGGTTGGCATAGTTCGTCCCAGGCAGGCAGGCAGTGCAGCAGTCCTAGCCGTAAAGAGGCAAGAGGGTTTAGGGTTTAGGCTCTTGAGGAGCTTTGCTCTTTAGATGGTCTTGAACATGTTGGCATCATTGCTTCAGCACCCCTGTTGGCTGAGTCGTTGATTGCTGCCTCGATGGACTTTTAATGGTATCTTGTGACTTGTGCCTGGCTGAAAGAGCACCCGTGTAGTTCGAGAGCCCACTGCGTTTGCCATGTTGCGGTTTGGAACAGTATTTCTCCACGCAACACTCCCAGAAAGAGTGAAGGGGGGGCGGCAGGACCTCTGAACACCCTCGGGTTGAGGCGACAACGCCAAGTAGGCCAGGCTGAAATGTCCGTGAAGTCGCCTTAGCCAGGAGCTCCATCGGCACACCGGCATGTTGTCGTCCTGGCCAGTGGGGCTCCAAATCTGCAACGCGATGCAGCGCGGCTTCAAGCTGGAAGAATCTCAGCATGATCTTCGCTCTGCTCTGAGGAATATGTTGCTTTTCAACGACTGGCTGCTCAGATCAAAGCAGAAGGCGCAGTTCGGGTTTCCATTCCAGGCAGACATGGCTTGTCATGTCCACGAGGCCGATCGGTCACCAGGTTGGACTTGGAAAGCTTCCAGTCGGATGGCCACATCCTTACTGCAAATGCGCACATGCCTGCGTTCGGAAAGTCTGCTTGATGTCTGGGATGCGAATCCAGTTCGACTTATATGCGCAGCGGGATCTCAATCTGTGGTCAGGCGACAACAAGATGCAGGCAGTTCTGTTGACGGGGTATGCAAGTCCCCACTGGCCATGGCTCAATCATTCTGCTGAATGCGAAGCTGAGCATCATGCCTGCCTGCACCAGGTGGAGTCTCAACAAGACGCCCACGCCGCAATGACCGGATACACAACATCAGACAGTGAGGACGAAGACCACGATCAGGTGGGACCGTGCCACACAGTAGCCCAAGCAGCATGAAGTGTCAGAGCCGTCCTGCTTCTTGCGAGGGGAGCAGCGCCCGAGACTCAGAATATTTTGCAGATTCAGATGCCAGTGAGTCTGGTGAGCAACTTCCAGTCGGACTGGATCCTGCAAGGAGTTGCGGAAAGCCTGCCGATCAAAGGCCTGCTTAGTCACACAGAACAAACTCTTCACTTCCATGCCAGCAGCCTCTGTGCAATTGACGACATGCACAAGAAAAGATCTGGCAACTCGACGTTTCTGGTGCTTCTCGGAATTCGGAGGATTCGGAAAATGCAGTCTTTCGGAGCAGGTGTCTGCCATGTTCTCGGATTGGCCCTTCCACCGTGGACTGCCCCTGGACACTCAGCTGCAGTGGGCAGACCGACTCAGTTACGGTACCCTTGAGTAGCCAGCGGCTGGTTGCTTCCTCATTTCGGCGACCCTAAGAGGATCATGGGCCGTGGGTAACTACGTGTATGTAAGGACCGCAACATCTTAAAAGCACTGTGGGCGAAAAGGGTGCAGGATCACAGGCCGCGGGCGGGGTGATTCGGAGGCCTGTGACGCGGAAAGAAGCCTTCTGAAGCATGCCAGAAAGAAAGTCTTGAGAAGAGAGTAGCGTGAGAATGTGAGGGATCTGCCGAGGACAGGCAAACATCTGTCTCCTGCTCTCTATGCTAAGGAGGATCTGCGGCGCGGCCTGGCACAAGGCTCAGGCTGACTGTGATGTGGGTCAGGAGTCGTCCTTTCAGTCTGTTGCATGGGCGAAAGCATGTTGTAAGCAGGCGACTTCCAATCGTAGCAACGTAGATCTTGCTCGAACAACAGCCTGAACCATTTTAGCTCAGGCCCTGGTGCGACAAGTTCCGCGACAAGAGCTACTGGCGACCTGGCTGCAGAAACGCAGAAACGGCACCGCGGGTCAAATGCTTGGGAGTCTTAATATTGCCTGTATTTGCCTGTTCTTGCATTTCGCTGGCATCGACCATGCTGATGCTTGCAATCGGGGTGCATCTTTCAGGTTTGGCTGGATGTCTTCGAAGCGCATCGTGTGGCGGAGACGACTGTTCTTTTTAAAGCTTATCAGTCAAGACCGTCAGGATACTATCTGAGCGACAGAATGTTTTCGTGTGCGAGTGCCTGAGCCGCCAAGCCGCCTCAGCACTTCTGGCTCTAGCTAACGGGGCGTGCATGGTCACTAGGATGGTGTCCGTTATGGAAGTGTCAGAAGCCTTGGACACGATTCTCACAACGATGGAGGCAAACCAGACGGAGCATCGGAAAATGCACTTGGAACTATTGAAGGCCATCGAGGGAATGGGAAGGAGGAGGTCCGAGACCGGGCCTTCGACAATGCGAAAGAGCGCTCCTTCCTTGGGAAGGGAGCATCATTCACTGGGGCCTGCGCCCTCCATGCAGGAGATGCAAGATGCAACACGGAAAGCCCTCACGGACTCCTGCTCTCTCTTCAAGTCCTTCTCCGCGAAATCCTGGCCCGAAAGACGCAGCTATCGCAGCCTGCAGTCTGTGGGAGAGGACACAACAGAAAATCTGCCAATGGGGTTGCCATGCGCGCCGGCACCTGCAGCTGTGCAGGACGGCGCTTTGCAGAATTTGCAGGGGCCTTGCTCGCCAGCAGCGGTTTTCCCGATGCCAGGGGGACGCAGAGGCAGCAACGGCAGCAACATGCAGACCATGGATCGGAACTCACAAGCGCAGATTCTCAGCACAGGCTCGGACTTGGATTCGGGAGATGGTTGGGCCATAAGGATGTTGACAACATATCCACGCTGCGTCATGCTGTGCGTGTCAGTCCCTGGACTCCTTCAGCTTGTTTGCATGTCTTGGCTAACGATTGTGGGCTATGCAAACAGCACGATCTTGTCACTGAATTCGGTTTCGACTGCTGTCTATGCATCGCTTGCCATTGCATCCGTGGCACTGTTGGACAAAGCTTGGCGGTCCTCGCACTTTGAGATTGCAGTATCTCGTCTGCAGCTTCTGGTGGAAGATTTCAAGAAGCGTTGGAGCCAAGTGTCTGGAAGAGAGTGGCGGAGATACACAGCTGCCTGGCTTCTAACTGTCGCAGCTTTCGCTGCCACACAAGTGCTCCAAGCCTGGGTAGATGAACACGAAGGGATCAGTACCAAGGGAGGCATCCACAAGTCCTGGAAATACATCATTGGGGCACTAAATCTGGTAAGCTATGGCATCTCCAGTGCAGTTGTGATATTGGCGGCCTTTGTTCAGACGGACCTCTTGCTTGGATTGGACAAGAGCCTGGATTGCTGGTGCTGCCAGATTGTCAACCACAACGTAGACTTTGGTTTGGGCGTGGAGAGTTGGAACGCGACCCAGGCCTTGCTGAAGTCTATCGCACGAGAGCTGGCGCCAAGCTTCCTGGCACTTCAGATCCTGTCCGGTCTCGGTTTTGTGTACTTCCTGGCGGTCGGCGTCACTTTTGTGTTTCGCTCGGAACACCAGCCTGTGCTGCTGCTGGTCGAAGGCCTTTCCTCGTTGCCGCTTGTGTGGCTTTTTCTGCTCAGCTTGCATGTCTGCTCACACGGTGCAGAACTGACTGAGAAGTGTCAAGGCATCCCGGCATTTGTGAATCAGATTCTGACCACGCATAGTACCGATGTTGACAGGCAATACCTAGTCCGATTTGTTTCTGATAGCTCGGCCGGCTTCATTGTCAGAGACACGAAGCTGACAAGGGAGCTCTTCATGAAGCAGCTCTTTCTTTTTGTTGGGCTACTCTCCGCACTTGTGAGTGTGCTTTCACGCTTATACTTCTGACTTTTTTTCGGCAGCTTGCGTCCACAAATGTGGACCGCACGCCGAGCCGCGCAAGTCTTGATGCCCTCTCCTAGGATGCATGTAGATCGCATTGTCTGCGTCAGAGCGTAGGCCATGCACAAATTCAATTAGAATCTGTCGGAAGACATGCCGGAACAAAAGAAGCAACCATTCTCAAACAAAGCACTGCTCCCAAACACCGGCCTGTCCAAAACAACTCCACACCATCAAACGTTCGACCCCACTTCCACGGGGCGGCGCGGAAGTGGGCAAGAATATGTTGCGCAGCCGCTTGCTATAGGAGCTCCTTCGGGCAGACCAAATCCTGCGACGCGTTGCCATCATCAAGGAGGCTCAGTGGGAGAAGAGCAGAACCAAGGTGGCTTCACGCCTGCGTTCGCCACAGTATCTGAGGGAGAGCACCGGGCAGAAGGGCACAAAGGAGCATGTAGTGGCCGTAGTGCCAAAAGTGCCAATCGTGCCATCGGGGAACTCACTGAGCTCAACTGGCCTGGCAGCAGCTCTCACTCAAGAACTTTGAGCTTCGGGTCACCTAAGTTCAAGCATCCCGGGAGGCAAGTGTGGAGGCGAAGCTTGCCTGGCACTCGATGGATGTCTGGTTGTCAGGAATGCATCTGTTCCGGTGATTGCATCCTCTGAGGTCGTCTCGGATCGGACCATTGGGTTCGGTACACAGACACGCAAATGGGTCGCCACACTGCAGCAGGAGGAGACGAAGCTTCATGTGACAGCCTGAGTGGGTAAATTACCTGCGAGCACAAGCTTGCAACGCCACGTAGAAGCTAAAGAGCCGAGGTGGCTTTGAAGTGGGCCCGGTTTCTCTTCTGGTATACCTGTGGGCAGTTCATGGTCTTCAAGGCCTCGGTAGGTCTTCTCACTGCGGATGGTCACCATGTCACCGTGTGCGCGGCTTGTCGCCTGCGGAAGGTCGCCCACCTGAAATGCATCAGGGAGCTTGCACCTTAGTCAGAGCGGCATGCCGCTACATCATGTTGCAACAACCCTTGACTGCATGTTCAGAACTTGGCCTGGCAGCAAGCAGCACCCCGGTGCTGCTTGTACTGCTCCGACGGTTCCCCGCATGATCACGAGTCAGACGGTCAATCCTTTGCTTGGACATTGGTCAAGTATGTACACGGTCCCGGCAGCTTGAGTTGTAAACGCTGCGCGTCGACCGCCTCGGCCCCGCGGAGAGTCCTTGCCGCTTTAGGGTTTAGGGTTTAGGGTTTAGGGTTTAGGGTTTAGGGTAAAGTCTACTCCGTCTACTCGAAGCAGGCCAAGACTTGCGGTGGTCGCGCATTCGGAGGCTTAGTTTGGTGGCCCCAAATGGGAGGGCGGCGATCTGACTAAAGAACCTTGTTTTTGTGTTGCCATTTTCGATTGCATTCCCAACTCGATGTGGAGGAAGACTGCACCCAAGCTGGAAGAGCTCGCGTCAGCTCCCTCAAAAGCGGTTTTTGAGGCCTCCTACACATCCTAGGTGGCAGGTGTTCGGGATATCTGTCTGGTCCTTGTGGGGTCCAAAAATAAGAAATACTTTCAGGCCAAGGAACCCAATTCCCAACCGGGTTGGTGAGTTTTGCACTTCAGCAAGGCGACATGAGACGCCGTCCAGTCCTGGAGGTTGACTAGTGCAGCTCAGCACCTCAGACGCGCTGCCGAGGAAGCGGCAAAGAATTGTGAGAATCAAGAGTGTCAGAGAGGCTGGGCGTGAAGAAGCTGAACGTTCCTAGCCAAGCGCCACCTTCAAGCTTAAGGCTTAAGTAACTTAAGTATCGGGAAAATGGAGTTGTATTGTGGCACCGCGTGATATAATTGCAACCTGTAGCCACATCAGGGTTGGATAAGGGGATCTTCTCGAAAGATATTTTGGTGTAGTTCAGTTCCAGCTTTGTCACCACGCGCGAAGCTTGGAGGCAGCGGTTCCTCCGGCTCCTGTTCCTGCACTCGAATCCATCCGTGCCTTCACCGCCACTCAACTTGACAGTGATTGCTCGCGGGGGGCACTTGGGGGTACGTTGCTGTTTCTCCATGGGCAGTGAGGTTCATGCCTCCACCCTCGTGGCTCGTGGTATCTGATCAGGCAGTCGGCCAGCAGCAAAAAGAACCATTCAGGATGCGAGTCCTGCTCTTCAAAGCTGCACAACCTGTCTGGCTCGCATGACTTGGAGAAACCCTGCCGCAAATCCACGCCATTAGCCAACCCAGTCGGAGAGAAATGCATCAACGTTGGAAAAGTTACAGTGGCTGAGGTTTTCTTATGCGCTAGCATTTGGGCGAAGACTTTCTCAAAGTGGGACAGGTACAAGGGGTCTCCAACACTTTGGGGACCTCGAATGTCCCACCCTGAGGGCCCCACAATCCAAACATCGTCAATATATATGTGGATTATATTTCCAAAACGACCAATTCGATTCTCCTTCAGAATGACGATTCAATTCCTTAGGCTTCCAAATCCAAAGCAAGTATGACATGTCATGACGAGATCGTATAAATTCAAATCTAAGAATCTATACGAGACCCGAATCTTATTAAGATTCTGAATTTTCAATATCATTTAGGGGAGGCTTCCGAATAAAGTCCGAAATAATATCAAGATATTTTGATCCCAGAGGTGAACCCCATCGCCCAAGCGGCATGTACGCCCAAGCAAATGAAAGGGAATCCATAACCAAATAAACAAAAGAATTTCGAATACTCTAAGACGGCTCGACGTGCTTAAAAGCCTGCCATCATCCCCAATTACGAGACATCTAAGAAAGACGAAAGAGAAAGGAGATTCGAAGATTCCCAAATATATCCCCATAAAAGGCTACGGGCTCGACCCCTATTTTCGCTCTGCGGCCGCCCTGTCGGATGCCCCGCCTCCTCTTCCGGTCCATTTGGCTGCTTGTGAGGGCCTTGCAGGGGAATCCTGAAAATTCCGGGAATTTTAACCCTTTTTGTCTAAAAATCCTGGGAATTTTGGGAATTACCCGGAGCTGAAAATTCCGGGAATTTTAGGAATTGTCCGGATTGAGGTTTGGGCTTTCCGGGTTGGATTTTAAGGTTCCAACACAACAATGATGACATGGGTGCCCTTTGAAAATTCCGGGAATTTTCGGGACCCGGTGATTTTTCGGTTAAGGTTTTGGGGTTTAATAGAAATGGTATAGGGTTTGTGTCCGGCGTTTTGTCGAGTTGTGGGGGTTTTTGTTTTTTGTTGTAATGGTTTGGGTTTTGTCGGGCGTGGTGGGGGATGGATGGTTTTGGGGGTGCTGAGGGGCTGGGGCTGAGGGGTTGCGGTTGAGGGGTTGGGGCTGAAAGGCTGGGGTTTTGGGGGGTTTTGTTTTTTGTTGTAATGGTTTGGGTTTTGTGGGGTGTGGTGGGGGGTGGGTGGTTTGGGGGGCTGAGGGGCTGGGTTTGAGGGTCTGCGGTTGAGGGGCTGGGGTTGAAAGGCTGGGGTTTTGGGGGGTTTGTTGTAATGGTTTGGATTTTGTCGGGCGTGGTGGGGGGTGGATGGTTTTGGGGTGTTGAGGGGTTGGGGTTGAGGGGCTGCGGTTGAGGGGCTGGGGCTGAAAGGTTGGGATTTTGGGGGGTTTTGTTTGTTGTTGTAATGGTTTGGGTTTTGTCGGTCGTGGTGGGGGATGGTTTTGTCGGGTGCGGCGGGGGTGGGTGGTTTTGGGGGGCTGAGGGGTTTGGGTTTGAGGGGCTGCGGTTGAGGGGTTGGGGTTGAAAGGTTGGGGTTTTGGGGGGTTTGTTGTAATGGTTTGGATTTTGTCGGGTGTGGCGGGGGGTGGAAGGGCTGAAAGGTTGGGGTTTTGGGGGGTTTTGTTTTTTGTTGTAATGGTTTGGGTTTTGTCGGACGTGGGGGGGATGGATGATTTTGGGGTGTTGAGGGGCTGGGCCTGAGGGGTTGTGGTTGAGGGGTTGGGGCTGAAAGGCTGGGTTTTTGGGGGGTTTTGTTTTTTGTGTGGGGGGTGGATGGTTTTGGGGTGGTGAGGGGTTGGGATTTGAGGGGCTAGACTTGTTGAGGGCTTGAGTTGAGGAGGGCTTGTTGAGGGGTTGGGGAGGGGTTGTTAAAGGAAGGGGTTATTGAAGGGGGGATTGATGAAGGGAGGAACTATTGAAGAGAGGGATTGTGATGGGGTTGTTGAGGATTGAGCACTTTTGTATTTTGAGGGGTTATTTGGGGGCTTGGAATCGGCTTGATATTGCGATGATAATATTTCAATTATTTATTTCGATAACCTCGTAAAATCTTTAGATATATTATCTTTTATTCTAAATTTTTTTCTTTTCGTGATTATTTGGATTCGCCTCATACATCTTATTTTCATATTAGCATGGCGCTAAAGTCTAACATGGCGTAAGGGGAGGGGGGGTCTAAGGGCGAATGCGAGGATTAGGAATCTTAAATTCTAATATTAGGTAAATTTCAAATTTTAGAGTAGTCTATTGTAAATGAATCTATTAGAGAATTTTATCGATATTAT